>CM065426.1:74278021-74686468 GCA_033060865.1 Dorcus hopei | reverse complement strand
AATCTGGAAACTTCAAAAGATAGATTGCAAAATAAATTGCTGGAACAATCTGGAAATTTGGAAGATAAAATTAAAGGAGCAATCCAGAAGTTTCAAAGAGGGAATTACAAAAGTAAATTGTTGGAACAATCCGGAAATTTGAAAGATGATGCTTGGAAATTTGAAAGACGATCTAGATAAATTAATGGAATATTCTAGAAACACGGAAGAAAATGTAGAAAATTTTAGGAAGAGAAACTTGAAAAAATAAATTAATACAACAATCGACCGTCTGGAAGCTAAATTTCTAAAACAATCAAAAGGGCTGGCTTGAAGATAAACTAGTTGTAAAAATATCCGAAGAGACAAGGAGTCTGCAAAGAAAATGTTGAAGAAATACTATTCCAGCAGGATAACAAAATTAAGAAATCAAACAAATCATGGCAAGTTACGAAATGTTCGGGGATCAAACACCTGTAGAAATACCACAAAAAATAATGAGGGCCAAAACTGTGGTGGGACCAGCGGACACTTCTGAAACGCTGGTGTTAAAAATAAATAACGACATTCATTGGGAAGTCATCTTGACGCTATTTCAAACAGTTCGAAGCGGCAAGCAAAGGCGAACGGATGGACAGCCAGTAAACATCCCGCCCGTTGGTATGGCCTTGAGAGGGACGCTAGCGATGTGCTACAAATGATGCCGACAGAGGAATGAAGAAGGCTTCCACAAGCTGGGCGAACAGGCTGGAGATGCGTTATGGCCTGACGCATCTGACCGAGGTAGCGCCATGCGCAGCTGAGAAAACCGTTGCCAGAAATCCGGAGAGAGTTTTCAGGAATTCCGGGGCTGATGTAACATGCACTAGCCTGGTTGCGGCATATCCTGCAGCGCCTGATGAATTCCTACAATGTTTGACGATACAGACCTTCGTGGATGGAATCCGTAACCCGGAGAACCAGCGGGCATTGAGAATGGCCCACCCTAAGACGTCCAAAAGCGCGCATTTGGCGCTACGCTGCGGAATACGAGGCGGCGGCGAAGCCGAGTCTCAAGAGGACATGTCAAGGTACGAGCTGCCATGAACTCCCAAGAAGAGGAACCCGCCAGCGTCAAGGTGCGATCTGATACAGAATAACAGCACAAGAATTGTGCCACCGCGGAGGATATTCGCCGCATTGTGATGAACAACTCCGCAAACAGAAGAATCCGCTGGTGTGTTGGGTGCCAGGAAGAGAGGGACTTGCAGTGGCGGCTCCTTCAAGATATGCGGAGATTGGGCAACATTTTGAAAATTATTAAATTATTGGTTTAAAGATTAAATTGCATTGATAAAGCTTTAATAAAATTTTGGGCGGTGCCCACCCTGCCCACCCCGACGAGTACCGCCACTGAGGATTTGTTTGTAGGCGGTGTCCCAGGCTAGACCGAACGGAACCTCCACGAAAGGAAGCCACTGAAACTCAAGTCTGGTCAATGCTGCAGATGGACAAAACGTCGACCCGTATTCAAAGGTTCCGCAAAGACAAGAGCCACGAGAAAGTAATAGCCCTACTGACGATTAACGAGCAGTGTCTTCGTGGATGCCACTCATTGATGACATCCACTCACATCAGGCGTTACTGGATACGGGTGCGACGAAGACTATCCTGAGACCCGATGTTATCAAGCCGTCAAGATGCACAGAGCCGGACTAAATGGAGACTAAGCGGACAGCAACCGGAAACATCAGCAACTACCATTGGAGCGACTCCCATATTCAAACACCGTGCGCTGGTAGCAGCAGAAATAGAGGATGAGGCGGATTCTGGCATGGACATCATGTGTGCTCATGGGTTCCAATTGGATCTAAAGAAGGGGTGGCGTAAATGGCGGTTAATAACGAGGAGTTGGTTCCTACATCAACGGAGAGGATCGTGGCCGCTCAGAGCTTGTTCTCGCAGAAGATGTCATATTGCCCTAGCAGAACCGAGGTTATAGTCGACAGAAACCTGAATGGCGCTTTCCAAGATGTGGCAAGTCATTAAGATGATCGAACCTAATACCGACGATCAGAAAAGGAGATTGGAAAAGGGAGTTCTAGTTGGAAAATATGTTGTTGACAGCAAGGAAGGAGATATAAGTCTGCCTTAATGAATGGAACTGTTTCCCCGTCAACATCAACAAAGGCATGACCTTGGGAAGATTGCGTCATAGGTGTCTCCATTTCCCCGCCAAATAGAAGCAAACGTACAAGAGACGAAGGTCCCAAAGAAGTTGTTGGAAATAGGTCATGTCGACGGCCCAGGAATTGACTCCAGCAGCAAAGTCCAAAGCAAAGAATCTTGATCTGTCGCTATCAAGATGTGTTCGAGGTGGAAGAAATGGACCTAAGGGAAGAAACTGACGTCATGAAACACAAGATAGAGACCGGGGAAGAAAGACCCATCCGTCAAGCCTGGCTCAAGGAGGTTACCATTAGCGAAGCGGGAGGAAGCAGAACGCATTATTCGTGAGATGAGAAAAGACAATGGGAGTTGAGCCATCAAGCAGCCCATGGGCGTCACCGGTGGTGCTGCAGTGTGAAAGAAGAAGGATGGATCCACACGGTTCTGGCGTAGACTATCGATTGCTGAACAACGTCCACTAAAAAAAGGGATAGCTTATCCTCTGCCACAGATTGATGACACCCTATGGACACCCTTGGCTGGTTCAAAGATCTTCTCGACCTTGGATCTAAAGAGTGGTTATTGGCAAATTGCGGAACTAGCGCCCGAAGACTCGAGAAAAGACGGCATTTTCCTTGGTATGGATCTATGGCAATTCACGGTGATGCCGTTCTGGCTTATGTAATGCCCTCAGCGACATCTCGAGGAGGCTAAAATGGAGACGGTTCTGAAGGTCTGTCCTGGACAACGTGCATGGGTATACCTGGACGACACTAATTGTGGTGGGAGAAAACTTTCGACGACCATCTGAAGAACCTTTTCTGGAAGGAGTGTTCCAGCAGGCTCGCCGGAGCTGGACTAAAAGCTTAGTCTCAAGCTAAGAACACCTGTTCCAGAAAGAAGTTAATTATCTTGGCCATATTGTTAATGGGAGATGGAATCGCTGTGGACCCAGTAAAGATTCAGGTCGTGGAAGGACTGTGCCAAATTCCCAAGAACAATAAACACCAGATAAGGAGTTTCTAGGCCTTTGCACTTACTAAGTATCGTCGCTATGTTCCCGGATTTGCGGACATTGCTAAACCGTTGACAAAACTCACCGAAGAAGGTCGTCCGTTTGAATGGGACCCAACATTGCCAAATTAGTTTTGAACAACTTAAAATAAGTACTTCGATAAGCAAGCTCCTATTCTGAGTTACCCTCTCTCAGAAGACCCAAGTTCATCGTGGACACCGACGCTTAGCAACGTTGGTATCGGTGGCGTGCTCTTCCAGATACAAGAGGGGCAAAGAGAAGGTGATCGGCTGGCCTTCGGTAAAGTCCCGTCAAAGCCGGAACAGAAATTATTGCATTACCAGAAGGGAATTGCTAGCCGATGGTAAAGTCCATAGAACATTTCTAACAAGTACTCTATATGCCAGACACTTTCTCCCTGAGGACGGACCATGCCGCTTTAAAATGGCTAAATATCCGATTCAAGAATCCTACGAAGGACAAGTCGCACGATGGATCGAACGACTTCAGAAATACGATTTTGAAATCCAGCATCACCGGAACTAGCCATAGAAATGTCGATGCTTTGTCGAGAAGACCCTTGTGCCAAAAGACTGTGGGCACTGTAGTCGTCTGAGGAGAAAGTAGCCACTACTGCAAAAGAGGACGGCCGTCATAGACGACAAATGGCAAGGTGAAGAATTGCGACGAGACCAGGAGAACGATCAGGACTTGAAACTGGTGCTGGAATGGAAAAAGTAGGAGGCCAGACCTACTTGGGAAGAGAGATAGCACCGTGTGCACCCATCCAGTAAAATCGTACTGGGCGCAGTGGGACTCCATAGTGCTGGATCATGGTCTTCTGAAACGAAACCATCGAGAACCAGGAAGACACGGAAGAGAAGACACAGTTACTGATCCCGCCAAGAATAGGGTGCCGGAAGTTCTGAGGGGAGCTTCCATCGATGGAACTTCGGGAGGGCATCCTGGGAATCAAAGAAGACTATGGAAAGAGGTGCGCGAACGATTCTACTGGGTGCAACTGCAAGGAAGACATAAAGGACTGCGTGTGAAGTGCGTAGTCTGCGCAGCCAGTAACGGCCCCCACAGACGAGGCAAAGGCTCCCATGAAACAGTATAACGTGGGAAGTCCTTTCTGAAGAGAGTTGCTATAGATAGTAGCCGGCCCATTCTCCACAAACAAATAGTGGAAATAAAGTAACATGGTCGTGGGTGATGGACTACTGCTTAGCAAGTGTGTTGGAAGCTAATACGCCTCCTACACCAAACCAAGAGGCGCATATCTATTGCTGAAGTCCTTGTCCAAAGAGAATAGATCAGTCGGTATGGCGCGCCCATGGAGCTGGTATTCAGATGAGAAGGAAGGAACTTTGAATCAGCTTTGTTCAAGAACGTGTGTACTCTGCTCGGCATCCGGAAAACTAGAACCACTGCCTTCACCGCGCAGTCCGGACGGAATGTGGTGGGAAAGATTCAACAGAACCATCAACCGACATTTGTCCACAGTAGTCTCCGATCATCAGAGAGATCATTGGGACACGTACATTCTCCCTTTTCCTACTGGCATACCTGTTCAAGTCCGTTCAGCTTGAGACAACAGGAGAGACACCTGAAGCAAAAGTGGTATTTGGGCGAGAGCCATAGTGACTGCCCTGCGACCTGAAGTTCGGCATGCTGAAGCCTGGTGTAGGAAGTCCCTACCGACGAAGACTACGTGAGCGGGTCTACGCAGGAAAATGGACGACATTCACAAATCAAGTGCGTCACAATAAACAGACGAGCCAGCGACCGAATGGAAGGAGCATTATGACATCCACGTTTGCTCAGAATGGAGGATACCAAACCTGGAGCACTGGTGTGGCTTTACAATCCTCAAAGACGTCGGAGGTTCTATCCCCAAAATTGTGACATCTTGGGAAGGTCCTTATAGTGATGATAAAAGGATTAACGATGTCATCTACCGCATCAGAAAAATTCCGCATGGCAAACCCAAAGTTATCCACTTCAACTGAATGGCTCCTTTACAACGGAGAAGAAGAAATGAAGGGACAACCTGTAAAGCGACGCAAGGTGTCTGAGGTGAATTTCAGAAACCTTTATGTCTCATCACGCTACCGGAAGTAAGGCACGATTCGAGTAACCACAGAGAGGCAGCAAGACCTTTTCAAAAGTACCACCGGAGTACAGTCTGGCCCACCTGCCCATGTGGCGGAAGACCTAAAATGTCCAAGGGAGGATAGCCCAGGTCTTCTGGAAGAAATTCCATTGTCAGGTCGAGGAACTCCGAAGACAGCATCCTATGGTGGGCAAGAGCTTGGGCAGATCATCGACACACGGAAGCAGGTCAAAGACGACACGTGTACCACTTAGTCACCAGGAGAACATCAAGCGGTAAGCCCGACTATCGCAACATTTGGAAAGAAGCTTATGGAGCCTGAGGAGACAGCTGGTAGAAGACAAGGAGACGAAATTAGCTTCATTCCTAAATTGGGCTGCGGACTAGACGGACTGGACTGGAGGGTCATTCGAGGCTACGATAGAAGTCATCTTCATCGGAGCAGGAATTGACGTCCTAGTCTGCAGTCACCACCCACAGGCAGCTGTCGGCAGTAAAGAAAACCGTGGACTGCTATTTCTTCCAAAACCGGAAGTTATAAAAAGGGCCCAGCATGCTGCTTTCGACATCCTCCTTCAAGGCTGTCACGAGGAACGTTCCGAGACGAAACGTTTTTAAGAAGGGGGTAGTGTAATGATTCGTCGACACCAGCCAGCGCCAAATTGTCTCTTGCGTCACAGCCGTCTAGTCGTCGAATATTAGGAGAGAGCCTAGAGAAGTCTGACTGCAGTATTTACTAGACCAGACTGTCCGTCGCCTCAGACTGTTCGCGTGAAAAATCGCCGGCTTATTAAATTGCACGCGGCGGGGAAGCTAGACTTACTTAAAGTCGCGCTTTAAACTTTCGCTCGGCCGTTAAAATAAATTAGGATTAAGTTTGTAAATTATCTAGTGTTAAATGTTAGTGTTAAATTAGTTTGCTTGTAAATAAATTTAGTTTATTAACTATTGCGTGTTTTATTTTAAAATAAAAATTAATAGAACGTTTAAAATCGTTACAATATTAAAACATATTGTGGAAAAATACAATACAAAGCACAGAACTATCGTCATGAAACCGATTGAAGTTGGAAAAGAAAACAAAAAGAAATTATTAAACACGTTGTATAGCAGCATTAAGTCAGTTGACGTTAAGAATAAAAATTCAATGTCGGTGATCACGTACGCATTTCAAAAAATTAGAGGAATTTTTGATAAAAATATATGCCTAATTGGTCTACCGAAATTTTTACGATTCGAAAAAATACAACTCATAAATCCGATCACTTATTTATTAATAGACGCAACTAGAAACGATATGTTAGGGGATTTTATAGAGAACAATTGCAAAAAAGTAAAATATCCAGACTATCTTGTGGGAGAAAATTTTAAAAAGAAATGAAAATAAAGTGTTTGTGAAATGGTTAGGTTTCGATAATACGCATAACAGTTGGATAGATAAGAATAACGTTGCATAAGATAAAATAATATTGCATAAGATAAAATAATATTGCACAAGATAAAATAACATTGCGTAAGATAAAAAACAGTATATAAGGGTGTCAGCATCCGTAATCTGTTAGTACAAAAACAACAACGAAGCTTTGCACTCGTTAGTTAGTTTATTGCAAGAAAAAAAATGTACATAATCGACATCCAAGGTTTCCAGTATAAAGACAGCGACTTTATAATCAAGGAAGTGTCGATATACGATATGAAGACGAAACTCATACATCACGCCTTCGGATCGTCACCGCAAACTTCGTCTTGGTTTCGTGGAAAATTGAGGAGTCACGTCGATTGGAAAACTAGGAATTTACACGGTCTGGACTGGGATACTTCGCTTGACTACTACTTACCGCAGGAAAACATCGGTAACTACATCAAATTCATCGTCGGAGACAAAGTCATCTTCGTGAAGGACTCAACAAGGAGAAAGTGTTAAATAAAATTATAACTAATCAAATTATTGATTTAGATCAGCTTACGTGTCCGAATTTAAGTACACTGAAACGAAATTATGTTCAAAATCATTGTAATTTACATACCAATAATAAGTTAAATTGTGCCAAAGCTCATGTAAATTTGTTGTACCAGTGGTTCGCACGCTAAATTGCTCGAATGTAACCTAAAAAAATATTATAATAAAGAAATTTTAAAAATTTTACAATTGATTTCACAGGCCAACCATGAAAAAACTTTTTTTATAAAGTTGGCTCCCCTTTATGTTTTTTGACGTGCTGAATCCGAAAATGAACTTTAAAATACCACAGGACGTAAAGTTTCCTCGAATGTTTACTTTGTAACGGTACGTCATTTTCGGGTTGGTCTGTAGTTGCTGCCGATCGTTGCTCTGCTTGACGTCGGTTCGGGTGTGCTCGTCGGTGTCCGGATTCAGCGGAAATAAAAGCGTCGATCACTTAGCAACAACTTTATTTACAAACATAGTCTATATTTACAGGTCTTTTTACAAGCTGTGTCTTAGGGCACTAATCGCGGGACGGTAGTTTCGGAAACGGTGTGTCTTACGGACACTAATCGCAGGACGTTAATTCCGGAAACGGTGTGTCTTACGGACACTAATCGCAGGATGGTATTACCGGAAACGGTGTGTCTTACAGACACTAATCGCAGGACGATAGTTCCGGAAACGGTGTGTCTTGCGGACACTAATCTCAGGACGGTAGTTCCGGAAACGGTGTGTCTACGGACACTAATCGCAGGACGGTACTTCCGGAAACGGTGTGTCTTACGGACACTAATCGCAGGACGGTAGTTCCGGAAACGGTGTGTCTTACGGACACTAATCTCAGGACGGTAGTTCCGGAAACGGTGTGTCTACGGACACTAATCGCAGGACGGTACTTCCGGAAACGGTGTGTCTTACGGACACTAATCGCAGGACGGTAGTTCTGGAAACGGTGTGTCTACGGACACTAATCGCAGGACGGTACTTCCGGAAACGGTGTGTCTTACGGACACTAATCGCAGGACGGTAGTTACGGAAACGGTGTGTCTTACGGACACTAAACACAGGACGGTAGTTCCGGAAACGGGGTGTCTTACGGACACTAATCGCAGGACGGTAACGCACTGTGTATACGTTCTGGTACAGGCTCTAGGGATCGGATCGGTGGTATGGTTGTGAGTGAGACGCCCACTCAGGATCAGGATATGCGAGACGCCCGCATCGGGTAAGAGAGAGTGAGACACCCACTCTAGGATATGCGAGACACCCGCACTGGATAAAGGAAGAGTGAGACACCCACTCTAGGATATGCGAGACGCCCGCATCGGGTAAGAGAGAGTGAGACACCCACTCTAGGATATGCGAGACGCCCGCATCGGGTACGAGAGAGTGAGACTCCCACTATAGGATCAGGATGTGTGAGACGCCCACACTCGGTAAGAGAGAGCGAGACTCCCACTCTGGAATCAGGACGTGCGAGACACCCGCACTCGGTAAAAGAGAGTGAGACTCCCACTCTAGGATCAGGATGTGTGAGACGCCCACACTCGGTAAGAGAAAGGTCAGGATAAAACAGGAGGAGCGGTTGTAGGTAACGCGAACCTAGCACAGATGGTTAAACGCGTGTGAGTCAAAACATCGACGGATGAATGACTCCGCGAGAAAAACTGCATTCAAGCCACGTCCGGTGGCTTGATAGCGCGGCGGAGCCACGACCGTCGGCTCAAGAGCCGGCCGAGGACTGATTGAAACGTGCGCCGAGCGCGCTTATAAAGGCTTGCGCGTGGTGGGGCGCCCCACTCTCTAGGAGTTCCCACCTAAATTAAGCTGCGCAAGCACATCCTAAAAATACATGCTAATTAATATGTACAAAACTTAACCTAATATGTACAAAAATAGTAACGGAATGGTCACTTCGTTACATCTTTACGTTATTTATGCATTGTAAGCGTATAATAATACCTTGGTCTCGACACTTAATTAGTAGTAAATGCTCGCAGTGCACTTTTGAGTATCTGCGTGACTAATACTAATAAAATCACGAAGGCATATACTTTCTAATCTGGGATTCGTGAGTCATTCTACTTAATAGGGTAATTAGAGTTCCTTATCATTGCAATAATCGTTCGTATCATCGTGGTTTTTACTTAGTTCACATTTGCATTTAGTTGCGTTCACATCGTGTTCAGTGAAATGGCAAGCCGTTGTTGTGCCAACAGCCCTGACAATTTTTGTTATATTTGTGGCGAGTTTGTGATCAAGAAGCATCAAAGGAACATAACAGATTTCGTGAAAAAGGTTTATTTTTCCTACTTTGGAGTGAAGCTTGGAGACTAGCAAAAAGCTTGGGCACCACACAAAGTATGTTACGCTTGTGTAGAGGATTTACGGAAGTCGTCATGTGGGAAAAAGAAATCGTTTAGATTTGGAGTTCCCATGGTATGGAGAGTACAAACAAATCATTCCGATGACTGCTACTTTTGCAGCATCGATGTCAGTGGCTACAATTCTAAGAATAAAAAGTTATTTCATATCCGAATCTTCCATCAGCATTGCGTCCAGTTCCTAATGATGAACATATTCCTGTACCAGACCCACCCGAAAAATTATAAGGTCTTTCCAGAAACATCCTACCGTGGGTACCGAACAAGGGAACAAAAATTTGCTTCTTATTTTGAACAAGAAGATAACTTAGTGTTCTGTTGTAACATACCCGGATTAGTAGAAGCATTCGGGATAGAATACAAAAAACAAGATTGGAGACTGTTTATTGACTCCTCCAAAAGAAGCCTGAAAGTAGTTCTGTTGCATAATGGCAACAGATACGTGTCACTGCTTGTGGGGCATTCGGTTATTCTCAAAGAAACTTATGAAAATCTACAGCTTGTGTTACAGAAAATTAAATACTCTGAGCATGAGTGGATAGTTTGTGGTGACTTGAAGGTGTCTGGGATGTTACTAAGACAGCAAAGTGGATTCACAAAATATCCTTGTTTTATGTGTGAATGGGATAGTAGGGCACGGGAACAGCACTGGACAAGAACAGCATGGCCTTCAAGAGAGCATTTAGAACCTGGGAGCAAGAACGTTCTGCGTATGAGTAGTAGGGATAGGCCGTTTCTGGAACCTCCTCCGACCTAGACGGAAAAATTCAAGGTCAAGGTCGGAGGAGGTTCCAGAGTCAGATAACCTTGAAATGGTGTTGAGGTCAGAGGAGGTTCTAGTGTTGATTTCTGCTTAGTGACCTTGTGGTTGGAGGAGGTGAGGATTTAAATTAGTATTACCCCCACCTAAATTCTTGTTATACAAGGCCGTTAATTTGTGAATTGTTTCAGTTGTTGCAGAACTGTGAGTCGTGTTATACAAATTTAATAGTGTATCGTCGATCTATATAAAAGTATTTTTTTAATCATATACAATTCTTATATTTTTGACGTATTTAATAGTGACGTCTAAACAAGTGGAATTTTTCCTGAAGCAGAAGAAAAGACACGTGGATGATCAAGGTGATGATGTACAGAAGAAAAGATTTCTCAATCAAAACGTTGATAAACCAAAAGAACAGGATGACCAAGATTTGAATATGTCCTCAGTTCGAAACGAGTTTCAATTTGAAGTATTGTCTCAACCTTTTTTCACGGATGAAGATTTTCGTCAGTATGATGTTAGCGAGAAAGCACCTTCAGAGATATCAAAGTAAGGGCTGATGTGGACCAATTACCATTGTTAGCTCAAAGTGTATATTTTTTAAATAAGAGCCGCACGAAGTGGGTTTGCGTGGGACTGTGTCGAAATATTTTTTGATCCAGTAATACGCATTATGGGTACTAAAAGGCAGAGGATATCGTTTTTAGAAGAGGAATGGAAACAATTCTGTTCTTATAACTACACATTGAAATAATATTTTACCGAGAAAAAAACAGTTTATCCGGTAATGGAAATTAGTTCGGTAAAGGCATCTTTCGAACCTATCGAAGGAACGAAAATATTGAAATTAGAAAGAGGTGACGAGACATTGTATATATCTTATAAGGGTTTATTGGATTTATGGAAATTGTGTGATATTATATCATATCGTTTGGAGGTTTTGAAGCAATTGAATTATAAAACATTCTACTCCAACATGATTCCATGCGTGAGTGTTATGGATGGTGACTTGAAGCTAACTGTCAAAGCATTTCTCTATAATGAAATATCTGAGAAAGGGGCGATTACAAATGAATTAATAATGTTCGGAATTAATAAATTAATGTGTGACATAAGTATGCATAAAGCCGTTACTATGTAAATGTTTTGATTCATTATGTACATATTACTGTAAAATTGTAAACATATGAAATTAAAAAATAAAATTTTTCTGACAATAGTTTTATCATTTACTCACCTAATAACTTTTGATATATAATGTTTAGCGACAAGAGTATCAGAGTAGTACACATTATCATCGTCAACTGTTAGAAACAAAAGCCATAAATGCGGCGTCGCGTCAAGAGAGACCACATTTTGAGAAGTAGTGTAAAACGAAAAGGTTGTAGTTTACTTAATACGTTAATTAATAAACTGCCAATAGAGTTACATAAGCGTCACGAAGCACATAGAAAATTGTATCAAGCGGCAGTACAAAGAGTTAAAAGTTCAGAAGCGTGACTTGGAGAGAGGGCATCGGCATTATCTGTAGCCGCCATAATGCGAGCTAAGACTAAGCTCGGAATGGGGAACAGTGGGAAGAGAAAGCGTGCGATTAAGCGGAGGTTAAGGTGGTGAATTATCATTTCGTGAAGCTGTCAAGAAAGCTCGGCATGCCATTTCGCGCAGCGGTAACAAGAGCCTGTTAGAAAATGTTAAATTGGCGCAGTCAGTTTTAAAGAAAAACCACAAAAACGTCCACGTCTAAGAGTGATTCCAATTCCCATGAAAGGAGTATTCTTACCTTTAAGTCCCTTATTTGCAGCTTTTGGAGCATTAGGATCACTCGGCGGCGGTGCAGCTGCAATTGCTAAGGCGGTAAACGATGCAAAGGCTGCGAAAGAACAATTGAAAGAGGCAGAACGACATAATAGGGTTATGGAAACAAAAGCAGTGGGAAGTGGATTTTACATTAAGCCTTACAAAACAGGATGTGTATTATATTTACGATCTAATTCAAAAAACTGAATTATTTGCCTCTGCGACCATTGAGTAACATTGACATACCAAAAATATTTTAACTTGAAGGCTTCCGCAGGTCGTCCATGTTGATTATCCGGTTGGAACAGTATTCTTCATTGCCGACGCATTGCAGAAGAACTTCCTCAGAAGAGCTGCTGTTGCGTTTCTTGTTTGTCGTTGAGACTGACAAACAAGACAAACAAACGACAAACAAGAAGCAGCAGCAACACCACCAGCAGCAGCAGCCCTGAGGAAGTTCTTCTGCAATGGAGAAACGAAACGTCGGCAGTAGAAGAAGTCAACGTGACGCGGTTCCAACTGGAAGCCAATTCAAACATACTAAAATATGCTAAAATTTTAAAATTACCATTTTTTCGAGGAGTGTTTATGAGAGATACATTACCTAAAAAAGTATGGGAACATGAAAGTGGAATTATAAATTTAGATGACAATTCTGGTGAAGGAACGCATTGGGTAGCATGTTACAGAAGAGGTAGAACTGTAAAGTATTTTGATAGTTATGGAGATCTACGACCTCCAGTGGAAGTGGAAAAATATCTTTTGTCAAACGGAGTAGGCATTATTAAGTATAATTATGAAAGATATCAAAAATCGAATTCACAAAATTGTGGACAATTATGTCTACAGTTTTTAATAGCCTTACAAGTTAAGTAAGGATTTAGTTCTTGAAAGATGGTCAACATGGAATCTTCACCGATTTCGTGTACATTTACTCTAACGGGAAATGAATCGGTTTTAGTTTGTGAGTTTAATCCACCAATATACCTGAGCGAAGACGCAACCTATGAAATGTGTATGTTAAATTTTGAAACGTTTAACGCAATATCTAACATAGATGAAAGCAATAATTTAATACATTATGAAGAAAGAGGAAAAAAGTCTGCTTGGAAAACTATCGATATACCTACAGGTACATATAAACTCGATGATATTAATAAATTCCTGAAAGATTATTTTCAAAATAACAATATTCCTGAATATGTAAACATTCATGGAAATAATGATACTTTAAAGGCAACCATAAACAGTTCGGTTAAGCTCGATTTTAGTCAACCAAATTCATTGGGAAGATTGTTGGGATTTGAACCGAGAATATTGAAGGAAAACGACAATAACATAGGTGATTTTCCAGTCGATATAAACAAAGTCATTGCTATAATTGTAGAGTGTTATTTGACCGGTGTATCTTACAATAACGGAGAACCTGGTCATGTGTTGTATCATTTCTTTCCAAACGTACCACCGGGATTTAAAATAATAGAATCCCCTCTTCAAGCTATTTATCTGCCAGTGACCGTGAAGGTAATTACGAGATTAGTCGTTCGACTCTTAGATCAAGAGAATCGTTTGGTTAACTTTAGAAACGAAGTAGTTACTATAAGACTTCACTTGAAGAGGTTTACATAATGATTATCTACGACAGTGGTTATTCGAAACAAAAGAAGTGGGATAGAATAAGACGTAATATATTATTTAAGCCACGAAAATATATACTGAATTTCGGTAAGAATCTCCATTGGATGTTAGCAACCAGTCCGTAATAAAGTAGTAAAAAGGATGTGTCTTAGGTTACTAAAAAGCCAAAAATTTTTGGAAGCGATCTTGTATTAGGACATATGTTTCGGCCTCAGTAGACGGCCATCTTCAGCCAAGACTACAAATAGAGGGTGGAGTGTAAGAGACAATTTAAGTTAAATGTAAAATTACATACCGTAATCCACACTAATAAACAACAAAGTTGCATAGTCAAAATACAAATACAAACATGTTAAAAACTTTTTTTAAAAAATTTGTAAACGGGGACATCACAAAAGAGAGTCCCGGAAGGGAAGAAAAGTGAATTCACGTCTGGAAACGTGCAAAGTGAAACATGGCGGACTAAACTTAAAAAATTGTACAATCTAGAATATGGCGGTGAATTTTTGTGTGAAACATATAAACAAAATAAAACCCTAAAAATTCTGCCAGTTGATGTACTTGAAGAACTCCTCCTGAGGTCCATTCAACTGATCGTTTAGAATATTAAAGTTATTGTTGTTTTTATGTAAAAATATTTCTAGGTTTTCAGCTATATTAAGAAGGTTTCCTTTTTTAAAATTGTGAAGAGATTTAACATTTGTCATGTTCACAAGGACACACAGTCTTCGGATTCTTCAAATAAGCAGAGATTTGTTTCAAACTTCAAATGCAAAGGAAATTCTTCAACTAAAACAATAAAACAAAGATCTAAATATTTATTTTACAAATAAAATATAACATACCTTAATTTTATGTGTATTCTTCGAACCAAACTGAAATTCCTTAAGAATACCATTTTTCTTACTTCCAACACAGACATTAGATGAAAAACTTTAACTGAAACAGAAACACAGGGGCAATTTAAGTATATATTAAAAGTTATACTAATTAAATTGTATCTTACAGTGAATGATCCGGAGTCTTCGATTTTATTATTAAATTCACCAAAACACGAAGCATGGGTTAACCATAGGATAAGAAACTTCTGTAGCTGGCTCGAGGTGCAAGCTAGTGAGTTGGCTGTCACAAAGCAGGAAGAGCAGCGGAAGGTTTCCGGATGCAATCTTGATGTGCCGATTTTAAAGGTACAAGATGATCCTGTGGCAGCTGTTGTGTCGGCCCAGGAAACAAAGAAAAATGACATAAATTTTGAACATAAAACGGGCGTAAAAGAAAATTTTAGTAAAGTTGCCAAATGGGGAGAAGTTAAGATTAAAAAAACAAGAGGCGGTTAATTTAGGTTTTTGTTAACTAAGATTTTGTTATTTTTAAAGGTTAATTTTGTTATTAGTTCAATATAATATGTAAACTTACCGAAATTTGTTCAAAATAACGAAAAACCACGAACGAAAGAACCACACTGACACACGCATTGACGTTTTAATGTCAAATAACAAAATAAAAGATAATCTCGAAGTAGTAGAACTCGTGACGTCATTTAGCCTCGAAACCCTATTTTTAGATTCAAATTTAAGAAAATCAAAGGCGAAATTAATACATTGTATTATGAAATCTTAAATAGAAAAATATTTAATGATTGACGAAACAAACAGACAAAAAGATTCACTGATAATTTATGAAATAAAAATCATTGGAAAATAAAACAAATCATTGGTTTTTCAAAATAAAAACTAGCGCCGACGTCATAAAAAGAGAGCCTATATAAAGCCCGTCGAACCGAGATTCGCTCTCATTCATCCGACACTCATCACGGGGTGATTAACCTCAAACAAATTGACAACTATCACGGAGTGATTAACTCTAAACAATTTGACCCCTGTTACAAAAGTAAATAACTGATTACAAAAACACTTATCATTGGGCGATTAGCCTATTACAAAAATATTAACATTGAGTAAATAACTGATTACAAAAACACTTATCATTGGGTGATTAGCCTATTACAAAACTATTAACATTGAGTAAATAACTGATTACAAAAACACTTATCATTGGGCGATTAGCCTATTACAAAACTATTAACATTGAGTAAATAGCTTATTACAAAAACACTTATCATTGGGCGATTAGCCTATTACAAAAACTATTAACATTGTGCGAATAACTGATTAAAAAAATAAAATAAAAAGAAAACTCTTATCATTGAGCGACTAGTTCTTTATTTATAACATTCATTGTTGATTGATTAATTTATACAGTTTCATGATATTATTGTTGTTAACATTATTGTTTTATAAAGCATTGAAAAACTAGAGTAAAATAAAAGTTTAAAAATAAATCTAGCATTTTTATTTATCTCTACTGCTGCTATTTCTACATAGTCCCACTTTCATTACTAAAAAAAAAAAAAAAAAAAAAAATTGCTACTAAATAAACCACAAGGTTAATGAAAATAGTTAAAAGATAAACTTTTAACACATAAAAGTTTGACAATAACCAGTGGTAGCTATAAGTCATAGCAATAATTTAACGCCCGAGCAGGTACGTCATTAAGACATAGCAATAATTTGACGTATCAAGCTGGGACGTCATTAACACATAGCACATTATTGTTAGGGTCAAAATCATGTGAAGAAAAAATTAAATGGTTAGCAAAATTAGAATCTGAAAATTCACCGCCATATTCTAGATTGTACAATTTTTTAAGTTTAGTCCGCCATGTTCCACTTTGCACGTTTCCAGACGTGAATTCACTTTTCTTCCCTTCCGGGACTCTCTTTTGTGATGTCCCCGTTTACAAATTTTTTAAAAAAAGTTTTTAACATGTTTGTATTTGTATTTTGACTATGCAACTTTGTTGTTTATTAGTGTGGATTACGGTATGTAATTTTACATTTAACTTAAATTGTCTCTTACACTCCACCCTCTATTTGTAGTCTTGGCTGAAGATGGCCGTCTACTGAGGCCGAAACATATGTCCTAATACAAGATCGCTTCCAAAAATTTTTGGCTTTTTAGTAACCTAAGACACATCCTTTTTACTACTTTATATACTGAATTGTTGTCGGCAAAAAAAATTGAAATTGACACGAGAAAATAAAAAGTAAATAAGAGTTTAGGTTATAATGTGTTAATCTAGAGAAAGAGAACAGTACCTTTTAAAAACTCTTAAAGAGAATTATTCTGTAGAAGTGACATAACCGTCAAAGGGTGAGCACCATCATTATACATAAATCAATTATTACCTAAACAAAATGGATATTTTGGGAGTAACTGATAAAATTAAAATGGATACTTCAATAACTAACGTTGAGTATCATTCACACTTACCATTCGGTTCATCATTTGGTAATAACGATGAAGTTCGAATAACAGTTTCGGAAATTGACAATTACACTTTACCATGTGAAAGTTATTTGTATGTAGAAGGAAGACTTCGTTTGGCTAGCGATAATACCAAGCATAGTCCTACAGCACAGTTGATAAATAATCCAGTGGCTTATATGTTTAGCGAGATTAGATATCTTCTGAATGGAGTTCAGGTGGATTCGGTAAGAAATGTTGGGATAACGTCCACGATGAAAGGTTACTTTTCTTTTACTCCCAACGAAACAATAAAATTGGAAAATGCAGGATGGCTTCAGGAGAAAGCAAGAATAAGCAATGTACTCGACGTTAAGGGAAATTTCGCAGCAAGCGTACCTTTAAAGACATTGTTAGGTTTTGGGGAAGATTATAGAAAGATAATCTTGAATATGAGGCAGGAACTGGTGTTGATCAGAAAATGATGACGTTGATGCAATTTATGAAAGTAATACGGCTGAAAAAATCGAACTAACAATTGATAAAATTTTATAGAGGATGCCGCATGCATCAGTAGGATTGCGAGAGCAATTGGTTTTAACGAGGATAACAGATAGAGATGTTGAAATACAGGTCCCTTTTAGGAGCTGGGAATTACACGAGTACCCTTCCATTCCAACTAGTACAAATCATTCATGGACTGTAAAAACTGCTCCACAGTTAGAAACGCCAAGATATATAATTATTGCTTTTCAGACTAAGAGAAAGGGTGTTGCCGATGTTAACATGAGTCTGTTTGATGATGTTAAGTTAAAATCTTTAACAGTATTTCTAAATGGTGAACGATATCCGTATGATAATTTAGACATCGACATTGAGAATAATAAATACGCCATCCTATACGATATGTATTCTAGATTTCAAGAAAAATATTACCATCGTGAAAGTAGTCAACCTTGGTTCAATCCAAAGGAATTAGCTCGATGTCCTTTAATAGGAATTGACTGCACGTTTCAAAAGATACTATGCATAAAAGTGCAGTAGAAATCAGAATTGAGTTTACAACTAAAGAAAATATCAAGGCAGATACTATCGCATACTGTTTAATTCTGCACGACAAAGCATTCTCTTATTTACCTCTCACAAAAATCGTACGTCAGTTGATGTAAACGTTGAAGCGTAATAACATTATTAAAAGTGAGGCTATGAGCTAAACGTAATTTGATTTTGTAAGAAGCAACATCAACGGAACCATGAAAGAGTTTATTATCATTGATATCCAAGGATTTAAAGTGGAAGATAATAAATTTATACCGAAAGAGTTGGCTTCTTACGATAGTGAAAATAAAGTAAGTCATTTTATGTTTCAACCTCACACCAGTTTGTCATTAGTATCCAGAAAATATCAGAATGTTGCAAACTGGTTAATGACTAATCACCATTGCATTAGCTGGAATACGGGATTCGTTCCGTTATCGGATTTTGATGCAATTATCAATTCTTTGTGTTGTACAGCCAAAGTTGTATACGTTAAAGGAACGGAGAAGACTCGGTTTCTACGTGGAATTCTTACAGGAAGTACATGTGTAATACCTGTAATGGATTTGAGTGAAATTTACGGAAATGTGCAAAATTACAACAGTCCGAAGCCAAGTGTCCGTTTCATTTAAGAAGAACTTGTATGTGCGCATTAACCAACGTGTATGATCTATATTATTTTGTAATGAACCAGTTACAAAAACGTAATTTTTCAAGAAGCATTTGTGATATAGTGTGTGGGAACTTTGGTTCTTAGTTACTGAAAGAAAAGTCCAGCTTCGCGATGGATTCGCTGAGACGTCTTTTTTGCAAGCAAATTATAAAACACACAGTAGAAAAGGTTGGTGATGTCATGAAGAAGTACGAGACGAACCATTCATTCACCGATATTCCAGACAAGGATTTAATTTATTTCCCAAATGGAACTTAGCACAGAAGGTCACATCTACTGATCTAGAATTTGTCTACAATAAGCTTCCTGATCGTTTGAAGGCTGAGCTACAAATGTTCAGAATCTGTGAACACCATCATTGTTTCCAATTGGATTTTAGCGACGCAATAGACGGTCCAGCGCCCCGTAAGATGAATTGTAAATTATGTAATTATGCTTAATCATGCTTAATTATTATTATTAAAGGAAATCAAAAAGAACACCTTGCTTTATTCGTTATTTATAATAATTACTGAAGCGTTAAGATTTTGAAATACCCTGTATACTATATAAAAACGAATCGTAAAAACGACGACATTCATTATGCATGTAACACGGACATGAAAGTCATCAAAATTCGGCATAATTGCAGTCGAGACAAATCAGGCTTTGAAATAATTAATTAATATTAATATTAATGATTCTTTAGCGTATGTATTTACGCAATAATGCGGATTTGAGAGGCAACATACTTCGGCATAAATAATAATAAATAACACATTTATAATTTTCCTACCTTATAATAACAAAAAAAGAAAAAGAATTACTTATTATGCAATATAAAGCTTCTAAAACGCATAAGATCATTGCATATCATTAACATTTCGCTGTTGCATTAATTAACATTTAGCGAAACGATTAGAATGACGCGGGTGTAACCTTACGAAAGTCGCAATTTTGGATAAGCGTATGTATATATGCAATAATGCGCAATTTTGTAATTGACAGAAAACTCTGGTTTTTGTGCTTCTAATTATGATTTATTCTTCGAAAAACGTTACAATATTTTCATTAAACAAGTGCGACTTATTTACACATACATAACAACATCTACAATTTAGTCTACGCTAACTACATACAAATAAATTAGGTACATATCGATTTATTTCCAACACCCCTTCTATCGATATGTGCTCTAAAGAATGCAAACAATTAAATTTGAATCATTCTATTTTAGATTTAACATTTCTACACAACGGTTATGTTTATATTTTGCCAATGATTTTGTAAAAATATCTGCAGGCATAAAATCCGTTTGTATGTAATTAATCGATATAATATTGTTTTCAACTAATTCACGAGTAAAATGAAAACTAATATCTATATGCTTACTACGTTTATGAAATACAGCGTTCTTTGATAATTCTATTGCGCTTTGATTGTCGCAAAATACATTGATCGGAGAACTTACATACTTATCAAAACCCATATGAAATAAAATTCTTCTGATATAAATAATTTCACGTGAAATTTCAGAGAGTGCTGCATATTCAGCTTCCATTGTTGATAAGGCTACGGATGCTTGTTTTCTTGATTTCCAACTAATTGGTCCTCCGGATAATATCAGTACATTGCCTGAACACGATTTTCGTTCATCAATATCTCCAGCCCAGTCTGAATCTGTATACGCTTTAAGGTTTTCACCGTCTTTACATATGTTATACCGTAATTAGATGTTTCCTTTAAATATCGCAACACACGTTTTGCAATAAGCCAATGATCCTTACCCGGATTATTACAAAAACGACTTAATGTACTAGCTGCAAAAGCTATATCAGGTCGGGTTGCGTTTGCTAAATGAATCAATCCACCTATTAATTCTCTGTACGGTTTGTTCATCATTTCACATTTTTCATCCTCGGACATTGGACTCATTTCTTTTGAAATTTTTGTATTTGACTCAATAGGAGTCGATACTGTCTTCGCATTTGTCATGTCAAATTTTTAATAAGTCTTCTTTATATTTATTCTGTGAAAGATGTATTTTTCCAATTATACCTTCTCGTTGTACATTTATTCCTATTATATTATTAATTTTTCCAATATCTGTCATTTTAAATGTTGAATTCAATTTTGATTTTATAATTTCCAATTTTTCAATTTTCTTGGAACTTAAAATCAAATCATCTACATAAATAATAACTATGACTCGGTCTTCTTTTTCACCAAATACATAAACACACGGATCCGATAAATTTTTCTTACCACCAATTTCTGTAATATAGTTGTCCAATTTTTATACCACTCACGACCGGATTGTTTTAGGCCATACAAAGGTTTTAATAATTTACATACTTTTTCTTCTTGTCCACATTCAATAAACATTTCGGGTTGTTCCATATAAACTTCATCATGTAATTCACCTTGTACATATGCACAAATTACATCCATTTGATGTATATGCATTTCTTCATTTACAGATGCTGCGAGTAATGTACGAATAGTTTCATACCTTGCTACAGGTGCAAACACTTCTTCATAATCAATACCTTGTTTCTGTGTGTGCCCTCTTGCAACTAATCTCGCCTTGTATTTTTCTATTTCACCGTCTTGCTTAATTTTTGTCTTGAACACCCATCTATTCGTTAAAATCTTTTTATTCGTTGGCCTAGGTACAAGAATCCACGTTCCATTTTCTTGTAAACTGTCGTATTCTTTTTTCATGGCGGTTAGTCATAATTCTCTGTCGTTTCTCTCCAAAATTTCAGATGCAAATTCAGGATCTTCAAGTTGTGCTCTGCTGCATTGATAAATTTTTCTTGGTCTTCCTGGTTTGCCAGTTTTCAATATTTTTGGACGACCTGGTCCTCTCCGTAGTTCACAGTTTTCTTCGTCGACAATTTCAATATCTTCTTTTGATGAATCATCATTACTCGCCTCACTCATAACATCTTTGGATTCTTCAATCTTCGTATCATTAAAATATTCAGGTACTTCAAAAATTTCTTTTGTTGATACTTGAGGAGTCTCGATTCTTTCGAAGAATTTTACATCTCGAGCTTTAATTACTGTTCTCGTTCCTCGTTTCCAAAGTTTATAAGCTTTTGATTCATCTGAATAACCTATTAATATATATTCATCACCTTTTGGTTGGAACTTTCCTTTTTTTGCCCTTTATTGAGTACAAATGCTTTACTGCCAATCGTTCTGAAGAAACCTACATATGGTTTTCGTTTTGACCATGCTTCTATTGGTGTAATTCCATTCAAACATTTCGTCGCACATCTGTTTCTTAAATATGTCGCTGCATTTATCATTTCGGCCCACATAAAGTCTGGTAAATCAGCTTGCAACTTCAAGCATCTGGCCATTTCTACCAGGGTACGGTTAGCTCGCTCCGCTACTCCGTTTTGTTGTGGTGTATATTCTACAGTTAATTGAAGTATGATTCCTTCTTCTTCTAAGAAATTAGTAAATTCTTTTGATAAATATTCCTTACCATTGTCTGTGCGCAATTTCTTAATTCGTCGACCAGTTTGATTTTCAACTTTTCTTTTATAATTTTTAAATGCTTGTAAAACATCTGATTTTCTGCGAATTATGACCGTTTCTGTGTATCTAGAACAATCATCAATAAAAGTAACAAAATATTTAGCACCACTTGCTGATTCAGTGTTCATGGGACCGCATATATCTGAATGTACTAATCCTAAAATCTCTTTTTCCCGATTAATGGATGGTTTAAATGGTTGAACATGAATTTTACATTTTGCACATACTTCACAATTTATTTCAGATGCCTTTGATGTAAAATTCATACCGCATACCATATCTTCTTTTATCATCTTTTTCAGATCATTAATATTAAGATGTCCATACCTTTGGTGCCATTTAAACAAATTTTTATTACCTTTTTCATCTGTAATAGCTGCTTGGCTTACCTTTTCGTTCACAATGTAAAGTTCATTTTGTTTCTTTGCCGTTAAAGCCACAGTACCATTTTTCTTCCTAACTATCGCCTTATCTTTATCAAATGTAACTATATAACCTTTATCAGTAATGCTCGATACAGATAATAAATTATTTCGTAAATCTGGAACATATAATACATCAGTTACGTTGATAGTGCTATTTACATGTCTTTTTAACGTAATATCAAAATTGACATCTCCGGTGCCGAATGATTCTATAGAATGATTCGCGGCCGTGTATACCCTTGACTTTAAATTATTTTTCTGCAAGTTCAGTATTATATGTAATTGCTGTTAGCATGTTACTTACATTATTTATTTCTCTGCGTTTTGATTTACAATCTCGATTTTTGTGTCCGCTTTTACCGCAATTAAAACATTTCCCGTTAAATTTTCGCACGCTTGTAATATTACCCTTCAAATTGACATTATTTGACGGTTTTGACTGTTTAAAATGATTTTTCGTTAATAATGCATCAGTTTCATTTACTTTTAAGCTACGATCATTTTGCCTAGCTTCTTCCTCAATAAGCTTTATTTTTAAATTATCAAACGCTGGTATTTCATCGCGAGACTCAATTGCTATACTAAAATTTTCAAATTCTGATGGCAAAGAACCTAACAACATTATTGACAACAACTCATCTGGAATTTTAATACCGGCTTCTTCAAGTTTCTCAGCTTTACATGCGAAGTCGGTGACGTACTGCGTCATCGTGATGTTGGTCGGTTTCTCCATCCTCAGCAACTGCTTGTACAACGCGGCTTTTCTCACTGGACCTCTTGATTCGAATACTGCCTTGATTCCATTCCAAGCTTCTTTTGACGAGGTAGCTTTCTTTACATGGTTCAATTGACTGTGTGTAATACTTAAATTAATCAACGCCAGTGCCTTGGAATCTTTCTTCATCCATTCTTTGTCGTTGATTTCTGTCTTCACTTCTGTGCCGTCCACGTACTGCCACAAATCGTTGAAGACGAGTACACTCTTCATTTGAATCTTCCATAATTCGTAATTTTCTCCAGATAATTTTTCTATATTGGCGAAACCGGTTGACGTAGACATTTTTAGCAAATCTCTCAAAAATTACAATTTCTTCAAAATTATTGCGTAGCTGATAGCATCTGGTGTGCTGGGCCCGTAACCTGACAGAAAACTCTGGTTTTTGTGCTTCTAATTATGATTTATTCTTCGAAAAACGTTACAATATTTTCATTAAACAAGTGCGACTTATTTACACATACATAACAACATCTACAATTTAGTCTACGCTAACTACATACAAATAAATTAGGTACATATCGATTTATTTCCAACAGTAATCCACGCGAGTAATGGAGTTAGATTTTGTTACGCGAGCACTGAAGGGTTGAGAAACCTTTGTAAAGCCTAACAATATAAAAAAAGAACGTGACTTTCATTTTCAACGCTCCTGAATAATTGATCGAATGGTTCACAATGGTACGTGATTTTTTATGCAATATAAAGTTTCTAAAACGCATAAGATCATTGCATCTCATTAACATTTCGCTGTCAATTTAGCGAAACGATTAGAAACTGTTTTTATTACCTTCACTTTTTCTATAAAAACAGAATCACGTCTGCTTTAAATTCAGTATGAAAACTGTAGTCAATCTCTTCACAAGTAGTTCTACAATCCTGCAGACAGGTGAGATTCTTTTTTTATAAATGTAATACGATGTATTTTTTAAATGTTATAAAGGTTACTTACCATTTAACACATGTCAAAACTAACCATTTAGAGTATATGAATGGAGCTAAGGCATGAATTTCCTTTTCCACAGCCACCCCTTATGACATTTAAAAAAAACACGTAGTATAATACTGTTTTTTGTTTCTGATCTAAAAACACTTCTTATTGTATGAGTTGCCGACTTATGACTGATTTCTTTTCTTTCTCCTTCCATTCATTAACTCATGTTGCCGAATCTCTCACTCCACTTGTCTGTCACCCTCTTTGACTCTCACCCCTTCCCTTCAGAACCGATATGGTGGTAGTACTTGGGGGGGGGGCGAATCCGCCCACTAAACCTTGATCAGTCTCCTCCCATTTCACCTTGGCTAATCTCCTCCCATTTCCCCTTGGCTAGTCTCCTCCCATTTCCCCTTGGCTAGTCTCCTCCCATTTCACCTTGTGTTTTGCCTATGAAACAGGATATCATAAAAATTCCCACACCCGTCTGGTATGTAACCTTTAGATGTTATTGAAATACATGATAGAAATTTCCTATTACATCATTTATGTAACCTTTCGATATTACAAATGTTAAACAATTCCTACAAATATGAAGCAATCTCCATTACATCATTTCTGAAGGTTTAACGTTCACTTTTCGGGTATATAAGAAGTTTTCCGTTCAGTTAACATCATAAGTGCTTTCTACAACAGTACTGGTAAGTCCTCTTTTAATTCTTTATTACTTATCTTAATATAATGCTGTTAATTCTTTATACAATTGAAGATAATACAATTTAATACTGTTTTTGTTCCTTAATTTAATACTGTTTTTATTTCTTGTTGTAGATCTAACATAGATTCATATCTTCATATCTTTCTTTTTTTCTACAATCTAATAGTGAGTATTTTTGTATTTTTTATATACGATTACTAAAATGATATGTTTTAATGCACCCGTGTTTTTACATAACAGTAATGTCGAATATTGGCGGAAATGATGAACGTTCAATTTTGCAACAATTTTTGCAGGATAGAAACCCTTCTACTTCAATTACTACTAGCGTGGTTTCTGCACTTCCAGAAACTTCTCAGAGTGCAGTTACCACTCAGGCAAATGCTGTACCATCCTGGTTGAAAGACTTTGATAATGGTTTATTCCTGCAGGAAGGTGCAGTTGATTCTGCCTTGACCGTACTTGGTGACGAGATAGATCGTTTAAGTCAAAATAATTTACTAACGCCGAATATTTCTTTTCAAATTCAACCTGTTCAACAAAATTTACTAACCCCGTCTACTTCTTTTCAAATTCAATCCTTTCCTCTTCAAACACAACCCCTTCAAACTCAAGTAACCCCGTCTACTTCTTTTCAAACACAACCCCTTCAAACTCAAATTCCGCAAACACAATTTATGCAAACACATCCGCAAACACAATTTATAATTATTCCTTCAAAGCCACTTCAAACAGTTTCCGTTCAACCCGCACAACCCCAAGCAGTTTCCGTTCAACCCGCACAACCCCTTATTTCATCTTTTCTTAAACCTATCCAAAAGCCCACTCAATCCCTTTCACTAGTTTCCCAACAATCAATAGTTACTCCTATCGTTACTTCCACCGCAAATACTTCTACTGCAAAATCTGCTCCTATTTCTAAATCTGCTCCTATTTCTACACTTGCACCTGCTTCTATTTCTGAACTTTATAACGTTCTATCTCGTGAATCCAGATGTACGCGGGGTAGTCGCAGATGTACCCGAGGTAGTCAATCTTCTCATCTAAGGACCGCTGAAAGTTTGTGGTTGCCTAAGCGTGAGTATGCGTTATTTAGGCGTCAACAAAGGATGACTAGGATAGTTAATCGAAGAGCAGCTATCCTTTCATCTTTACGTTCGCCGCAAAATGACTCAGACTCAATGTTTTTGTCTAAGCAAAAGTCCAGTGCGGAGTTGTTAGGTCAGTCGCAACTTCGAGTTGTTGCAGATAATATCCCGATAAATCCTAATGAATCTGATGATTCTGAGATAATTAATATATCAGACCGATCAATGGAGATATCTCAATTATCACCAGCTCAATCACCTATTGGGGATAATATTAATTCTAACATTATTTCCAATATTCAGATTCAACTCTCTATTCCTTCACAAGAACGCTTAGCACCCTCTATTCCTTTACAAGAACCCTTACCTTCTATTCCTTTACAAGAACCCTTTTCCAATTTATCTAAAATTATCTCAACAGCAGTCCAAAATTATTATGATGGAATAATGCCTGAAGTAAGGAATTATTGTTTACAGGGTGAGAGAAATCTTAGAAAAGTCACGGACGAGTTAGAAACATGCGAAGAGATTATGCGTATAGTTCGCCCAAGGTCTCCGACTGACCGGGCTTTGAGCGAACAATACGATAAAATTTCGCTTGTACGCGACCGTCTGAGTCTGATCAAAGATTTATTTCATAATCTTGCTGCAGACATCATAAAGTAGATATATCGCTACCTTAGAGTTATAAGGTTCTATGTTATATATCAATCATGCATAACATAGAACCTTATGCATAACATAGAACCTTGTAACTCCAAGGCAGCGATATGTCTGTGTTTATTTATTGTTGTTAAATGGATTGTTCATCGAATGAAGTTGTTCCCAAGAGATAGATTAGGTATAAAGTATACCTAATAAGACATCTGTATTATTAATGTTATTCAATTTACAGATGTCTTCACCAAATGTCCCTGTCCCATACGTTAAATCAATAGAGTGTGAGCAAGTAGAATTAAGAGTGAGTCAATTATTTTTATTCAATTATTTTTATTTTTACACTTTAGGTATATTTTTGGATTATTTGATTATTTACTTTTCCAGTTAACTGACGGGACACTTTTAAACGCGGAAACCGCAGTTATCAATTATACTATACTTGGGTTTCCGCGTAACTCGCCATCGTACACACCAACACCGCTGCTAACGACGACGCCGGAACGACGGCCGCCGGAGCAGCAAGTGGCGGCGCCTCAGCGCATCCGCCTAAAAAGGGGGGTGTTTGCGCCGCCTGTGTTGCAGCCTCTACCTCGGGAAGTTATCCCTACACCGGCACCCATAAACACGGTGCAGGTGGAGGTGGAGGCGTCATCCACTGAGATGGACGAGTCTTGGGTTTGTTTTTTATTACATTATTACATTTTTCAACATTTTTAATAACATTGTTTTACAGTGAAGATTGACAGTAAACTGGATCACTTTAGAACTTGGATGGAGAAGAGATTTCGAAGGCCGCAACACCCTCTTACAGCAATATATTGGCCAGAATAAGTTCTAGAGTGATCCAGATTAGATTAGATAGAGCGGTAGATCGCCCTGTCGGTTGGGCGAGACTACGGTGGAGGCGCTCTTTAGTTTAAGTTAGTTTAAGTTATTTATAGTTTAAGTTATTTATAGTTTATAGTTTGTTATTT
The DNA here is from genome assembly GCA_033060865.1 of Dorcus hopei. Taxonomy (NCBI): domain Eukaryota; kingdom Metazoa; phylum Arthropoda; class Insecta; order Coleoptera; family Lucanidae; genus Dorcus; species Dorcus hopei. The sequence goes on along the minus strand of CM065426.1, from coordinate 74,658,555 downwards.
ATAGTTTAGTTTGTTATTTATAGTTTAAGTTTTTAAGTGTTAAATAAATAATTTAATTACAACACGCATTTTTACTATAAATAGCAGATGATATTAATAACTATAACATAATAACAGTGTCGCATTTGGTAAAGAGTGAAAGTACCATATCAGAAAACTACTGTTTTAGAAATATGAAGTTTAAACAACAGTCTCTAAAGTTACCTATACAAAATTTTGATGATGCAATCATAAACGAAACCTTTAAACGTCACAGTGTTCTTTTCGGAGGATCAACTAAACGTGCCATAATCAGTGGTAAAAGTGGGAGTGGTAAAAGTAATTTGATAGAGTCTTTGTTGGTAAACGCTAATGGGCTGCGTTTCAAAAATTTATACATTTGTTGTAAGACCTTATCTCAAGAAAAGTATAACTTTCTTAGACATCTACTGCCTACAGTGCCGGAGATAGGTTACTTTGAAATTTCTGATACTGATAGGATGGTATCCCCTGCAAATGTAAAAGAATATTCAGTTGTTCTTTTTGATGAAGTTCAATGTACTACACAAAATGTAATTAAAGAATATTTCTCTTTTGGACGCCATAAAAATGTCGATTGTTTCTATTTAAGTCAAACTTATAGTGCAATTCCAAAACAAATGATTCGTGATAATTGTAATTTCTTAGTGTTATTTCGGCAAGATTCTACAAATCTAAAGCATATATTTGATGACCATGTGTATGGAGACATGACCTTTGACCAGTTTCGTGATATATGCTACGCTTGTTGGAAGGAACCGTTTGATTTTTAGTTATTGATACTGACTGTACTATCAACGGAGGTAGATATCGTAAAGGATTCGACAATTATATAAACCTTTAAAACCACTACATTTTAACATTGTTCTTCAGTGTTGTAAAAGGCGTTAAAGGAAACGGATGCGTTATGAGTAATAAACTTAAAGCTGAATTAGCTACTGCACGTGAAAGTTTGCGTACTAAATTAAAAACACTTAAATCCGATATCGAACGATCAAAACATCATATTGAGCAATCAAGAAAATACCTTCAGACGACTTATTCACCTATTGTGGAACCACTAAGAGATATTGTCAATAAGCTAGATGTTGTTCGCAGTATTTTACCTACAAAAGAAGAGCAACAATCGTACGAAGCCAGTGAAAAAGGCTTTAAAGGGGACCCGAAAAGTTCTTTCATACGAAAAAGACCTCTTTATAAATTAAAATCTGATCCTTCATCACAAATTACATGGTCAGAAAAGCACGATGTGAGTACTTCAACACCAGTTGGTCGTGAAATTGGAAAGAAACAACCTTCCGTCTTTTTTTGTAGTCCACAAAGTATCATTGTAGTAGGACATAACCCATCTTTTGATAATTTTTTTTCTGTGCCTACCTACCGTTTATTTTTTTGTGCTTTCAAGAGTGACTTGGGGTGCCAAATAAATACCGAAGGCTGCTAGGCAGCTGCAAATATTGCGATTTCCCGCCCGAAATTTTGGAGGAAGCGCTTGAAGACATCGGATCTAATAAGCTAACGAGCTGCCAGTGAAAAGTATAATATTCCAAAATTCACGTTGGAAAGGAAATTTAACAACAAACATACGAAAAAGCATGGTAGTCAAACCGCTCTTTCTGAAACAGAGGAAAATATTATATGTGAAGCAATATTAACTGCAGCTGATTGGGGGTTTCCTCTAGACCGACCGGACATCAAGGATTTAGTTGCAAGTTATCTGAACCGACAAGGTATAACTAAGTTTTCTAATAATATACCGGGTGACAGTTGGTATTATGGCTTTCTCGATAGACACAAGGTGTTAACCCAACGTCTCTCTGAAAATATTAAGCGAAACAGGGCTGCTGTGTCGCTTGAGATTCTGAACACCTATTTTGACAACTTAGCTGATTCATTAACCGACGTTTCTCCAGAAAATCTATTAAATTATGATGAAACTGGATTTGTTGATGACCCTCGGAGAAATAAGGTGGTTGTGAGAAAGAAATCGAAGCACGCTGAACGCATTCTTGACTCTTCGAAGACAAATACATCCGTCATGTTTTGTGTAAGCGGTAGTGGCCAAACACTGCTCCCCTATGTAGTCTATAAATCTGACGATCTGTGGAGCACGTGGATCGAAGGAGGACTCCTTAATTGTCGATATAGCAGAAGTAAATCGGGATGGTTTGATCAAGCAATCTTCGAAGATTGGTTTTTATTGTTGACATTACCCTACCTCAAAAAATTACAGGGATCTAAAGTACTGATATGAGATAATCTTAGCAGCCATATATCTGTTAAAGTGCTACGAGAGTGCCAAGAGAATATATACGATTCGTATTGATACCACCCATCTTACATAGCCATTGGATGTTAGCTGTTTTCGAACCATTAAGGGAGCCTGGCGAAAAAACTTCTGAAGGTTTGGAAAAGTAAGAATCGTGGACCATTATGAAAAGACATGTTTCCCCAACTTTTACGTAAAACACTAGAAAAAGTTGATGCAGCGCAAGCAGACATCAAATCGGGATTTAGAACGACAGGCTTAATTCCCCTTGATCGTAATGCTGTAATAAAAAAATTGCCACAGCAAGATCTAAATAATCCTAATGAATCCAAGAATTCAATTGCTGTAACATTAAAAAATTTATTTGAAGACGCTGGATTTGGAAAGAAATCAGAAGAAACTAGCATCGCTAAGACTTTAAAGAGGAAGAAATTAAGCGTACCTGCAGGAAAAAGTGTGAATTTTACGGATGTTGAAAGCACTGATGGTGTAGCTAAACCTAAGAAACCGCAAGCAAAGAAAAAAAACGTACTATCCTTAAAGAAAATTTTCAAATTGAAAATGTCGACTCTTCAGAACCTGAAAGTAGCGAAATTGGAGAGACATCCTCAAAAGTTCTTGATATTTCTGAAACTGCAGTATCTTCAGAAGAAGAGACAGAAATTACTGAGGAAACAAGCTTTCAGAACTTACTGGTTAATGATTTTGTAATGGTTCAGTTAAAATCTCTTAAAGGAATAATTCAGCGATTCATTGGAAAAATAATTGACACAAATCCACCTCGTTGTTCTTACTTCAAACAGAACTCAAAAGTTAAAGACACCTTTGTTTTCGCTCCAGTTCCAGATGAAGAAGATATCAATGAGACTGAATTTGTGATAAAATTGCGGCCACCGAAGACCTTGCGAAGGGGTGCCTTATTATTTAATAGAACAATTAATAACACAGCTACACAGGAAAAAATAACGGTCTTAATGTAACTCTTTTTAACTCTTTTTGGTAGTTTCCTGGAGACCATCCGTCCAAGGTGTTAGATTTAAGGGAGTTACTTTTCTTAACTCCAAGGAGGTAAAATAGGTAATTCCCTCTTTTTATGGTGTTGATATTTAATTCGAAAATTCTGTACTTGTTCCATAATCAAAGATGCAACACGCGTGCGCTAAGAAGCAGGTGTTCAAACGTAACAAATTTTAAGATTATTTTAACTCTTTGCTGGAAGATGTCACATAACAATTTTGTTACAAAGTGAGAGAGATGGGCTACCACAGTGAATACTGATTGGTTGATTTGGCACTTCTCACTCACTTCGTAACAAATTTTACATATAAAATATCATAGTGTAATACGGCTCTTAATATACAGTTTTTTTTAATTTTATATTTAAATATCGCAAGATGTATGAAACCAAATATAAGCAAATTACATATTTTTGGAATTAAGATATAAATGTCTTTCTTAATTCGAGAAAATATATATAGTGTTCCACTTAAAATAACAAAGTTGATACTCATTTGTAAAGTGTCCGATCGTCATTTGAATTTCTTTTCTTAATAAATTCTGGCGTTTCAGATAAATCCCTAAGACTTTTGTATTTTAACACAAAAACGAACATTATTTTGCATGTCTAATATTAAAATGTGTAGGTACCGTTCAACGTATAAACAAAAACCCTGTGCATACCTACATAATACTTCGAAATTAAACTTTCAAATTTCCGTTACTCATAACATTCATTTCCTTAGATAGAACCCTGTAGCGTACTATCATCAATCCTATAAACTAAACGCGACTAAGAAGTTCCAAAAAATACGGTGATCTACCCCCCATCAGTGTTCACTTAGTACTTGTGAGTCGTGATACTGTTATCAGTACCTAATCCTCAGATGTCTAGTCGAAGGTAATTTATTATATCTTATTAGTTTTTAGTATCATTATAATTAACTAATAAAGAGTCGTTTGTTATCCTGCCGATAATTGGCGTACGTACGAATTGAAACTTCAAAATTCAATGCGTCGTACGACACAAAGGCGTCTAAAAACGTTCTGCCTACGTATTTTGTGAGTGCGTCGCAGATTTTATTTTCGCGTGATTTGTCATCATGTGCCTTCGTTTCCTTCAACCGGATTTAACATGTACAGGATTTTTGTTTATACATATCTTAGACATTGTATTATCAGACGCATTGTATTATCAGACGCATCGTATAATGTTAAATGCAAAAGTTTTAGAGATATCCCTGAACCGTCAGAATTAACTTATTTGTTAAGTTTCAGACTCATTTGTTGTTATTTTTTTTATAAGTTAATAATATACATAAAAGATAATAAGTTGAAAATTCAATTACGCAAAAAGTATCAAACCAAATATACAAAAGAACTTAGATTAATTTTTTTATTAATTCTAGAAAACATATCGAGTGTTCCACTTAAAGTAACAAAGTTGATAATTATTTGTTAGGTTTCCGACTCATTTGTTGTTACTTTTTTTATAATTATCAACTTTGTTACTTTAAATGGAACACTCGATATGTTTCTAGAATTAATAAAAAAAATAATCTAAGTTCTTTTGTATATTTGGCTTGATACTTTTTGCGTAATTGAATTTTCAACTTATTATCTTTTATGTATAATTTTATTAATTTATTTCAACGTGCGGTGTTAATTTCTCTCAGATGTTAGCGTCTTGACTTGTAAAATGTCTTATAAATAGTTTAACACTCGTAACACAAAAATCATTGTGAATCGCCAAAGGAATATCGATGTTTTGTTTTCTTTTTAATTTAATACATAATTAAAAGAAATGTCGTATAAAGTATGACGCTAAATACTGCTGATTTTTTAAATTTTTTATCAACTCTTGCCAAGGAATTTGGACGGCATGTCGTAGCTTTACCGTAAAACAGCATAATGGAGTGCAATGATGTACTTTTCACTTAAGCTAAGACATGCCGTCCAGATTTCATGGCAAGAGTTGATTAAAAAATAACTTGGTATAAACAGACTACGTACACTGCGCGACAAAAGTCTGAGTTAACTGCTAATATTGCATTTTGTAAATTAAGAACGCTCCCTGCGGATTTTGATTTTCATTAATTCTAATTTTAATGACGTTTGTAAATTGTATGTAATAGAAATCGTTCTTAAATTTTCCGTCAAAAAGATTTTTTTTGCTTAAAATAAGTAGTACTTCCTAATTTGAGTAATATTAATGTTTGTTGACCATCGATTTAAGTTTATTTCATAGAGCCTTCGTAAGGCCGTTTCCGTCAATTTTGAACTGTGAAATTTATAAAGCGCATTAGAATTAAGTTAATAGTTACGCATTTGGTTTATAAATTACACGATTACACCATTAAACGTGAAAGTAGCAGCTTGACAGAGAAATCATGAAAAAACCGAAATCGGTAGCTAAGTAATAAACGCATCAAATTCAGACGCGCTACTCATTTTAAAATATTTATCTAATTACGGGACAAAATATAGAACAATTTTTTTAATCAGTTAGCTCTTTTTCTTGTTGTCAAAAAATCAGTGACTTGTGGCGCGGTGTATTTATCTAAAAAAATTAATATCTCTCTTTTAATGTGGGAACATGTACTTTGTGTTCCATTTAAAATAATAAAGTTGATACTCGTTAGTTAGATGGTCGATTATCGACGACTGTTTATCTTTTTATAAAAAAATAATTAATAAAGAAAAAAGTTTCGTTAGTTCAGGTAGATCCCTAATACATTTGGATTGAAATTTTTCTTTTACAACTAACTAATAAAACTAACTAATAATAACTAATAATACAATATGCAGGTACCGTTCAAAATATAAACGAAAACGCTCTACAGCAGAAGAGGTTTGTTTTGTATTATTTTCGATTTGATATGTTTGCGTACCTAGATGTCAAGCAAAACGTGCATGGAAAATCCAAATTAATGATGAGAACAGGTTCACGAAAGTAAATAAACAGCTTTGATAATTTTATTGTTTTGTTTAACATTAACAGAATACATAGTCCGATTAGGGTACCAACCCCTGAGCCGCCCCCGCAACCGTCCCCGCAACCGCCCCCGCAGTCGTCTCCGCAGTTCGAGGTGATGGACGTCTCCATCTCAGAGGCGTCTGCTCCGGCTGCTGCGAGAAGCGGCAGCAGAATTGCAGCAGCGGTGCGGGATTATAATCAACGGCTGTGGAGAAGAGAGAGCCGTGGACGCTGCCGTGGCCGTGGTCGTGGCCGTGGCCGTGGCTGTGGCCGTGGCCGTAGACGCGGACGCGGTGACCAGGTAGCGGTGGGCGGTGTATCTGCTGGTGGCAGTGCTGCCGCTGCTGCTGCCATTGCTGCTTCTGGTTGTGGTACCGGCAGTAATGCAATAGTTATAAATTTAATAGTTATAATAGTTATAAATAGTTATAATAGTTATATAGTTATAGTTATAATATATAGTTATATAGTTATAATATAGTTATATAGTTATAATATATAGTTATATAGTTATAATATAATTATATAGTTATAATATAGTTATATAGTTATAATATAGTTATAGTTATAATATAGTTATAGTTATAATATAGTTGTAGTTATAGTTATATAGTTTAGTTATATATTTATAGTTATAACAGAATGCATAGTCCGATTAGGGTACCAACCCCTGAGCCGCCCCCGCAACCGTCCCCGCAACCGCCCCCGCAGTCGTCTCCGCAGTTCGAGGTGATGGACGTCTCCATCTCAGAGGCGTCTGCTCCGGCTGCTGCGAGAAGCGGCAGCAGAATTGCAGCAGCGGTGCGGGATTATAATCAACGGCTGTGGAGAAGAGAGAGCCGTGGACGCTGCCGTGGCCGTGGTCGTGGCCGTAGACGCGGACGCGGTGATCAGGTAGCGGTGGGCGGTGTATCTGCTGGTGGCAGTGCTGCCGCTGCTGCTGCCATTGCTGCTTCTGGTTGTGGTACCGGCAGTAATGCAATAGTTATAAATTTAATAGTTATAATAGTTATAAATAGTTATATAGTTATAGTTATAATATAGTTATAATACATAGTTATATAGTTATAATATATAGTTATATAGTTATAATACAGTTATATAGTTATAATATAGTTATATAGTTATAGATAATATAGTTGTAGTTATAGTTATATAGTTATAGTTATATAGTTATAATAGTTATAAATTTAATTCGAACTTCTGCGGGCTGCTTCATGTTCTCACTTTTCCACGTTTATAAAATAAACTGCACATAAGAAATTGTACTGCTACATACGCATTTAAGTACCACTTAACGGTATCGCATCTCCGCCGGCTACCTTAAAACAATACCTGAATAAATATTGTCATGATATTACCTACCTATCAGTTAAAAATTTTAATTATTCCAGTGATATGAATTTTCAATATTTGACAGCCGAATGCGTGCATATTATGCAAACTTCAATCTGGCATTTGGCAGGTAGGTAAATCCCTGAGGCGTAATTCGTTTGCAGATCATGAAGTTATTGTTAGTCATGATTTTTTTTTATTTAATTAAAACGTGGAAAATGAAGTTTACTATCTACTTACAGTGTTTAAATAAAATAGGTAAGAGCACAAATGTTATTTAATAGATCACCTTTTGGTGCTCGACTTCAACTTCTGTTGTATTACAATGAACGCCGGACGGGAACGTTTGCAGTACCAACTGTGAATTCATAAAGTTACCGACGACAATCGCATTCTCGGCTCATCGATTACAAAAACGGAGATCGCTCCTACAGAACGACGTCTATTCTATTCTTTGAACTTTGTTCTGTAATCTAATTTCGTTATAATTATTGAAAGTGATCTTGATCGTTCGTTTTTGACATATCCGCAAAAATTACCTGTATATGTTGTCTAGTGATCGGTACGTGCCGTGTAAAAATCATTTTTACTTTTAGGTTTTAATAACTTGCGCGCCATTGAACTGTTTACGAAAGTTTGAATTACGTTCTCATGTTAAGGCCCGGTCTTTTCATATCCAGTTAATTTTATCTAACGATTTATTTCCATAGTAACAATTGTGATCATAATCGTTACTATGGAAATTATTTGCCAGATAAAGTTAATTGGAGATGAAAAGACCTGTTCAAAATTTTAATTTTAAGTCGTTAATAATTCGTAATGATTACTTTGATTTATTTGTCTTTCAAAATGGCCAGTTATGATATTTCTGGCAGATTATCCGAAGCAAAATCGAAAAACCACCAACCTCGCAATTTACCTTGTGGATACAACCGGCAACTCTCGAATTTTAAATTTGAATTTAACATTAAATTTGAATTTAACTTAATTTTCATAGCGAATGTTGGCGAGGATAGGTTACTATTATTAGTATTTTTGTAATTTTTTTGTAGGTTAAAAAATGATTTTTAAAATTTGTCTTAAATAAATAATATGAGCGATCTTGTTCGTATACCGTGAATTTGAAAAGTCAGCGACTGTATTTTCTGCACCATGCGAATTAAAAGAATACAGATCGACCTAATTTGGTTGCGAGCCCGTAACGCGCCTGCATCTATTCTATGGTCGTCGTTCTATAGTCATATCATCATTACACATACCGGGTGCTTCATTGATAATGAACGCAACATAGAAAATCCCGTGTTAATTTATATTTGTTCAAATATTGGCTCCCCTAATTATTTTACAGCAAAATTCAGGTTTTTTAAAGTACTCTTCAAGATGAATGTGTCTCTGTAGTTTGAGAATTTTTCATTAGTTTCATCAGTTTCAAATGAATCAGGAAGCAAATTCAATTGATATCGAACTATCAGCATAGCCAAGAAAAAATCAGTTTCTAAATTTTTTCAAAGTTTCATAAATGTTTTCTTCGTTGCTTACCGGTAGCGACGAGCGATCGCCGCGTTCGCCGCCGAAACTCGTCCGAAGTTTCATAAATTGACGTTAGTGTATTCCAAACTTCGTCTCTCTAAATTGTAATTTTTATTTTAATACTGTCCCCAAATTTTATCGATGTCTTTGACTTCACCGGGACCTTTGACCTTTAAGGCCTCGTTCTCGAGAATCAAAATTAATAAAAAATTTTCCTTAATCTTTTCCAATTTCTTGCCTTGACCTTTACGATGCCTCGTTTTCGAAATTCAATTTTTTTTTTAATTTCTCACAATTTTTTTCGCTTTCCTTGACCTCTGACCTTTAAGATGCCTCGTTATCGAGATAGAAAATTTTTTAAGAACTTTCCTATGACCTTTATATAAAAATTAAAAAAACTAAATTATTTTACATTCCTAAATTTCATAGTTGCATTAATAAAATTTAAATTATTTAGCCTATTGAAATTGTAATTATCTATTTATGAATGAAATGAAACTTTATTTACAGTTGGTTCTTGTCCGATGAAATTTGTATCACAAAATCTTTTAAGCGGACACTAAATCGCGCACTATAACACTTTACGTTTCACCGTCGTTCGACAGCTTCGTCAGAAGTGAAAAATATGTTGTCAAAAAAAAAAAAATTAAAAATAAAATAAAAAAATAAAGAATAAAAAAATAAAAGTAAAATAAAATAAAATAAAATAAAAAAAATATAAATATAAATTTTTTTTTGACAACATATTTTTCACTTCTGACGAAGCTGTCGAACGACGGTGAAACGTAAAGTGTTATAGTGCGCGATTTAGTGTCCGCTTAAAAGATTTTGTGATACAAATTTTACCTAACGTACATAACGTATCTCATGTATAATAATAATTGTATAGAAATATCTGCAACCGTCGTTAGCAGAATTGTATTCCAACAATTTACATTACATCCTGCGAAAATATATGTGACACGTTTACTAACAACAGACGTAGGCGAAGCGATATATTTTTCTCGGTTTGAAACAATAACCAAAAAATGTAAATAAATTAAATAAAATCATATTTATGCACCTTAGTAAGTGAAATATTATTTCTTTAACATTACCTTTCACGTCTCGCAAGTTTGCCTCATATTTTTTTGCATTTAAAGAGTACAGGGGTGGACTCGGGAGCGGCCCGTACCTAATTTTAACGTTCATCGTCGCATATAACGACGTCCTATTGTTATATTTCGATCTTGAATTTGTTTAAGACGATTCAATTTTTGTAACGGTCCTAAACTTATTATCGGGGAAAGTTTTATTAGGGATTTGGAAATTACTTTGCAAAGCCTGCACTTCAAAGGACAGTTGAAATTGAAATATTTTCTTTCTTTCGGTACCTATTACGAAGAAAGACCTATTATACAAAATTTTCTTACAAATTTCAGCGTCGCTAAGACGTTCGAGTCCTTCATTTAACATGCGACATGACGTTTATCTCTCGCGCGGCGATTTTCGATCGCAACGTCGCCATCTTTGATTCCGAGACGGCGTCGCTAAGACATTCGAGTTCGCGCCGTCGCACAGTGCGTTATTTAAGCAATCTAGCTGGACAAAAATGAATATAGATGTATACTCAAAAGTATAAAATCGCACATTAAATCAGTAGAACAATATTCATTTAGTCATAAAACGAAAAAAATATTAAAAAGAAATAACCATGGGTAATGATTAATTCGATACAATGTCATGCTACTTAATACGACCAAAAATAATGCAATATATTTAAGTATTTTTAAAAATTATATTTGTCAGGAAACTTTTAATTATATATTTATATCTACTTATCTGTGCCTTATGCTACTTAAGGTAAATGTAAAATATGTTATTACCAATTAAGATCTTCGTAAAATTATTATATTCTTGAATGGCTATTTTTAAATTTCAGTTAAGGTTTTAATGCTGTATACCGTTTTATACAAAATTAATTTTTTTGTGGTAGAAAGCTATATCTATAAACTCTCCAAAACGCTTATAAAGATTTCAGACAAATAATGACATCCATTCTTTTTTCTTAATTTTATCTAAATTGTGATTGCAAGGCACACCCTAATAGTTGGCTATGGCGTAATGATACATAAAGAGTTTACGATTGTTTCAAATTCGAACTATCTATGAAAATCTGACATTTTGTACTGACATCGTACGAAAAGATGATACAAATTTCTCGCCGGTCAATTTTTGATATATGGATCTTCATTCGAAGAGAATAAGTACAGCCATTATAACATTTCTTTTAATATTTTAGAGAATTTAAAATTCCGGTCTGTGGAATTTGTGGAACTACCTATTGATTTAATTCTACATTGACATTTAAGAATACTAAAAAATATATGGGTTAAAAATTAATTTTTTAATAGTATTTATAAAAAACAATTAATTCGAAGTAATTTGTAAAAATAACGTAAATGTATTATTATGAATACAATTAAAATAGTTTCGTATTATGTCTTTACTTTTTCAATATATGCAGCACACAGAAATGCAAGTTGTTCTTACATAAAAAAACGTCATTCTCATTTAAAATGAAGTGTAAAAATATCAAAATATATTTCCATGTTTTCTGAGCAAAGCAAAACCAGTTTTACTATTGCAGTACTAATTTACTACAGTGAAATCTTCAATGAAGAGAATTGACAAAATAGTATCTTATAATACAAGTGCATAAGAAAGCCTTTAAAGCAGTGCTTTTCAACCTTTTTCATGACACGACCCCCCTAGTATCAAAAAATATTTCGCGACCCCCGACCCTTTTTTTCATGTATGTTAAAAATATTTAATCCATACAAAAGTCTGTTGGTAACACTCGGAACTAGTACAGGTTCCGAGTGTTATCAACAGATGGCTCTGGGAGTCCCCCGGCAGTCGAGTGCAAGACCGCGAAGCAAGTGGTAGTGTCGTCTGCTGTTTAGTTGTTTGAAGAGCGCGAATCACTTGTTTTACGTATTTATTTGAGTTGTTTGTTATAATTGAAAATGGATAAATTCCTGAAAAGATCATCAGAACTATCAACGTCTAAGTCTAACGGGAGTAGTGGAATAAAGAAAAAACGTCTTTATGACGACAATTATTTGAAATTTGGGTTTACTGTGATTGAGAATAAACCGCAGTGCGTAACTTGCTTTGAAATTTTGTCAAGAAAAAGCATGAAGCCATCGAAGTTGATACGCCACCTAAACACAAAACATCCTAATGAAAAAAATAAACCCGTGGAATTTTTTGAGCGAAAATTAAAAGCTCTTGAACATCAAAACACTGCTATAGGACAAATGTCCAACCTAAATGAGAAAGCGTTGCTCGCTAGTTATCGAGTAGCTTTTCGTGTGGCTAAAGCTGGAACACCTCACAGTATTGCCGGCTTTAGATATAGCAGAGATTATGTTTGGCAAGCAAGAGGTCGAAAAGCTCAAAAGTATACCTCTCTCTGACAATACCATTCAACGCAGGATAAGCAATATGGCGACTGACGTTCGTGATCAAGTCATAGAAAAAATAAAGAAAAGTTCTTTTGTGTCCTTGCAATTTGATGAATCAACGGATATTGCGGGTTGTGCGCAGTTTGTAGCTTTTGTGCGTTTTGAATCCAATGAAATATTAATGGAAGAAATACTATTTTGCAAGGCACTTCCCAAAAATACTACAGGTCAGTGCTTGCATGACATGTTCGTTGAAGCTACGCAAGATATGAATATCGATTGGGCACAAAAATGCATTGCTATTAGTAGTGACGGAGCAAAAGCCATGACTGGTGCGAAGAGTGGATTTATTGCTAGACTGAAAGAACAGATGCCAAACGCTTGTTGGATGCACTGCTTTCTCCATCGCCAAGCTCTTGCAGCCAAAACCTTGCCACAAGAATACAGTCAAGTTCTAAATATTATTATTAACATTGTAAATTCTATTAAAGGAAAAGCGATGCAGACTCGATTGTTTCGAATCATTTGTGAAGATATGGGGGCACTACACCGCAATTTGCTTTAACATACAGAAGTTAGGTGGTTATCAAAAGGCAAAGTACTCACCAGAGTTATGGAACTTCGCGCTGAACTATTAGTATATTTACAACAAGCCAAGTCACATTACTCTGAATTCATTTCTGACCCGGAATTCCTTTTGAAATTGGCTTTTCTTTCTGACTTATTTGAGCATTTAAATAACTTTAATAAAAGTCTTCAAGGGCGGGATGAAAATGTCATTACAGCAAAAGACAAACTCCATGGCTTTATAAAAAAAAATTGAATTGTGGTCATTATCTATAAATCAAAACAACTTTGATTCATTTTCGTTGACACAGTCTTTCATTGAAGAAGTCGGAAGCGAGATAAACATCAACTCATATATATCTGGTATGAAAATGGTGTTAGATAATTTGAAGAAAGAATTGTGTCATTACTTCTCAGTGCAAGAGATATCGGATAACACTGCGCAAAGATGGATCTTAAATCCGTTTTAAATGCAGCTCTAAATGAGGCAAATTTAGCAACTAAGCTCAAAGAGAATCTGCTGGAATTATCTGCCGATGGGATGTTACACTTGGAATTCAAGTCTGAAAATTTGGATACCTTTTAGTTAAAAAGAAAAACAGAATACTCGGAATTAACAACCGAGGCTTTGAAGTGTTTGATTCCATTTTCTACCTCGTACTTGTGCGAGTTGGCATTTTCATCAATGGCCCAAATAAAAAGTAAGAAATCGCTTAAATTTGGAAAACGATTTAATACTTAAAGTTGCAAAAACGGATCCACGATGGGAGAAATTGATTGAACAAACTCAAGCGCAACCTTCACATTAAAATGAACGAGTACTCGAAGATTTTATTTTTTGTTAATGTGTTTGTATAAATAACATAACGAGTATCATTTTGTTAACTTTTTTTTAATATATCTACCTTTTTAAAATTTATTGACTTTTTTACTGAGTTCTCTCGACCTCTCGGGACCCCCCCTACAGAGGCTTCGCGACCAACCAGGGGGTCGCGACCCACACGTTGAAAAACACTGCTTTAAAGCAAACGCGACGGGTTTAAAAGCGCGACGCGCAGCGGAGCCCTTTTAACAGCGTTTCCAGGCATTGAGGCAAATATTTCACTAAATATGATAATGAATTGCCCTTTCTGTTAATAAAATAATTCTTAAACCAACTACCTTAATTTTTGTTTGTAGTAATATTTTTGTCCAGCTAGATTGCCTAAATAACGCACTGTGCGTCGAGACCTTTCATTTGATGTGCGACTTGACGTGTTTATCTCTCGCGCAGCGATTTTCGATCGCGGCGTCGCCATGTTTGATTCCGAGACGGCGTCGCTAAAACATTCGAGTTCGCGCCGTCGAGACCTTTCATTTGATGTGCGACTTGACGTGTTTATCTCTCGCGCTGCGATTTTTGATTCCGGCGTCGCCATCTTTGATTCCGAGACGGCGTCGCTAAAACATTCGAGTTCGCGCCGTCGAGACCTTTCATTTGATGTGCGTCTTGACGTGTTTATCTTTCATGTTCGACATGTTGCTTCGATAGTTCACTGAGAACTGAGGTATATCGTGTAGATTAATTCGGCAGGGCCGACAGGAAATTTGAAACTCCTTAAACTTATTTTATCTTAATTCTATGTTTACAAAAACAAATTTATTCAGGGTGATTGAATGTCAGAATTATCAGTAGAGGGGATAGGACAATTCTGGAACCTCCACAATGAGGAGAAACGACCGGAAAGATTCCAGGTCAAGGTCGCAGGAGGTTCCAGAATCGATCTGCCCTTGACTTGGATTTGGAACCTCCTGCGACCTTGACCTGGAATCTTTCCGGTCGTTTCTCCTCATTGAGGAGGTTCCAGAATCGGCCTATCCCTAACCTAATTAATATAATTTTTATTTGACAATTTTTGCTATATAAGACCGTGGGTTTGACCTGGAATCTTTCCGGTCGTTTCTCCTCATTGAGGAGGTTCCAGAATCGGCCTATCCCTAACCTAATTAATATAATTTTTACTTGACAATTTCTGCTACATAAGACGGTTTACGGATAAATTCAGTTGGTGAACCTTCAACCATAAAAGAAGTTCAGTGCTAAGCTGAGAGAAATAACTATAATTCGAGCAACAGTTCGTTAGTGCAGTGTATGAGTAAGAAAATTATATTTTGGTATTGTATAATTTTTAATTTCGTTTTTGTTTATGTAATAGTGGCAGCTAGACAAACAGAAATGTTTTTCACCCAAAAAAGAAGACCGTTAAATGATGACTGTGATGTGGTGTCTAAGAGAAAAATTCCAAACTTTAACTTCGAAATTCCAGAAGCAGAGAAGCAGGATGAGACAAAAGATATAAAAAACCAGAGCGAAGATGAATCGCAGATACCTCAAAACGAATTATTTCAGATATTTTCTCAACCTTTTTTCACGGATGAAGATTTTCGTCACTGTGAGATAAGCGAGAAAGCATGTTCAGAAATATCCGAAGCGAGGGAAATGGTAGAGATCGAGCAATTACCATTATTAACACAAAGTGTATATTTCTTAAACAAAAGCCGCACGAAATGGGTCAGCGTAGGATTATGCATTGAAACATTTTTTGATCCTGTTATACGTATTATGGGTACGAAGAGGCAAAGTATATCATTTAATGAAGAAGAGTGGAAACAATTTAATGTGCAAAATTATGCACTGAAAACATATTTCACGGAGAAAAAAAATATTTATCCTATAATAAAGATCAATTCAATAAAGCTATCTTTTGAGCGCATCGAAGGAACAAAAATTCTAAAATTAGAAAGAGGTGTAGAAACATTATATATATCCTATAAGGGTCTAAAAGAGTTGTGGAAATTGTATGATATTATTTCATACCGTTTGGAGGTTTTAAATCAAGTAAATTATAAATCTTTTTATGTTGATATGATTTCATGTATAAGTACATTTGAAGGAGACATAAAAATAAATATTAAAAGATTCTTGAATAACGTGATATCAGAAAAGGGTGCAATTACGAATGAATTAGTAATGTATGGAATGAATAAGATAATGTTTGATATAAGTATGCATAAAGCTATTACGGAATAAATTTAAGTTGTTAATTTATTAGTTGGTATGTGTTAATTATTGATATGTAAATATGTTAGTAATAAAATAATTGGATAATATAAATTTGGAAGTTTTTTATTACATTAGAATTATTTAATGTGGCTGTTGGATCATATATAAGGACAAGGTAAAAGAATACTGAAGTAGTGAATAGTTGGTATTGTCCGCTGAAGGAGATATAGAAAGATATAAATGCAGTATCGCGTCAAGAGAGATCGCATTTATAAGGGTAAAGTAAAGCAAAAAGTTCGTGGCTTACTTAATACTTTAATTAATAAGCTGCCAATAGAATTACATATACCAGGTTATAACTATTGCGGGCCAGGTACAAAACTTGACCTTCGCCTGAAAAGAGGCGATAGAGGTGTTAATGCATTAGACGAAGCCTGTAAAGATCACGATATTGCATATTCACTAACCAACGAGTTAAAAAAGCGTCACGAGGCTGATAGGAAATTGTACGAGGTGGCAGTGGAAAGAGTTAAGAGCAAACAAGCAGGTGTTGGAGAAAAAGCAGCTGCCCTTTCTGTAGCGGCATTAATAGGCACAAAAAAGAAACTCGGAATGGGAGGTCTAAGAACAAGAAAACATATTAAGAAGGGTCAAAGGCGAGGTGGCAAATTATTATCATTTGCAGCGGCCGTTAAAAAAGCTCGACATGCAATTTCACATGGTGGTAAAAATAATCTCTTAGGCAATGTCAAGTTGGCTCGAAGAGTTTTAAAGAAACATCACAAAAGAATAAGACCACACATCAAAGAGTGATACCAATTCCTAAAAGCGGTGGTTTTCTACCTTTAATTCCATTGTTTGCAGCTTTGGGGGCATTAGGATCGCTGGGAGGAGGAGCAGCTGCAATTGCGAAGGCCGTGAATGATGCAAAATCTGCAAAAGAACAATTGAAGGAGGCAGAGAGGCATAATCGTGCTATGGAAACAAAAGCTGTGGGAAGTGGTTTCTACATTAAACCTTACAAAACTGGTTGTGGCTTATATTTACCATCCACTTTAAAAAACTGAAAAAATTACCTCGTCATCCATTAACTAATATTGATATAGTAAAGTACGCTAAAATATGGAAATTGCCGTGGTTTAGAGATGTATTTATGAGAGACACATTACCAAAAAAGATATGGAAGCGTGAAAGTGATATTGTAAATTTAGATAATGAGTCTGGAAAAGGAACGCATTGGGTAACATACTACAAAAGGAACGGCACGATAAAGTATTTTGACAGTTACGGAGATTTACGGCCTCCGGTTGAAATAGAGAAATACCTTCGGTCGAACGGGGTAGGAATTATTACGTACAATTATAATAGATATCAAAAAATAAATTCAGAAAATTGTGGACAATTATGTCTACAATTTTTAAAATCCATGGAAGTTAAGTAAGGATTTAGTTGTAGAAGGGCGGGCAACATGGAATCGTCACCGATTTCGTACACATTTACCCTGACGGGTGATGAATCGGTTCTGAGTTGTGATTTCAATCCACCAATATATCTTCGCGAAGATATGGCGTATGAAATGTGCATGTTAAATTTCGAAACGTTTAATGCAATACCTAACATAGACGAAAGCAATAATTTGATACATTATCAAGAAAGTAAAACATCCGCTTTGAAGACCATCGAGATACCTAGAGGGACGTATGAACTCGACGATATCAATCAATATTTGCAAGACTATTTACAAAGTAACAATATGACAGACAATATTATTATTCGAGGAAATAACAATAATTTAAAAGCGACCGTTAAGAGCACAGTTAAACTAGATTTTAGTAAACCAAATTCGGTGGGGAGAATGTTGGGCTTTAAACCGAGAATATTACAAGAAGGCGTAAATAATGAGGGCGATTATCCCGTAGATGTAAACAAAGTGAATGCTATAAGAATAGAGTGTAATTTGACCAGTGGATCCTACAATAACGGACAACCTGGTCACGTTTTGTATCATTTTTTTCCGAATGTACCTCCCGGATTTAAAATAATAGAATCCCCTCTCGAAGCTATTTATCTACCAGTGACCGTGAAGGTGATTACAAGAGTAGTCATCCGGCTCTTGGATCAAGAGGATCGTTTTGTTAATTTTAGAAACGAGTTGATCACTCTAAGACTTCACTTGAGGAGATTTACATAATGATTATATATGAAAGCGGTCGTTCAACACAACAAATTGGAACAGAGTAAGACGTAATGTATTATTTAAACCACGAAAATACGCAGTGTTGGATCGAAAGAAAAAAATTAACTTGAAGAGAGAAAATCGATTATTTTTACAAAGTTTAGGTTATAAAGTGTTAATATAGAATAATAGAAGGAAGACGTTTTAAAAGTGGCTCTTAGAGAGAATTGCACTGTAGAAGCGAGATAACCGTGAAAGGGTAAGCATCACACTTACACGTAAATCAATTATCATCTATTCGGAACGAAATGGATATTTTGGGAGTGACTGACAAAATTAAAATGGACACTTGAATAACTAGTGTGGAGTATCATTCACACTTACCATTCGGGTCAATGTCTTTCGATAACAACGATGAAGTCCGAATAGCAGTTCCGGAAATTGACAATTACACTTTACCATGTGAAAGTTATTTGTACGTAGAGGGAAGACTTCGTTTGGCGAGCGATAATACCAAGCATAGTCCTACAGCACAGTTGATAAATAATCCTGTGGCTTATATGTTTAGCGAGATTAGATATCTTCTAAACGGAGTACCGGTGGATTCGGTACGAAACGTCGGCGTAACTTCAACCTTGAAAGGATTTTTCTCGTTCACCCCTAACGATGCAGTGAAACTGGAAAATGCAGGATGGCTTCAGAAAGGAACAAGCAACGTGCTCGATAAGGGTAATTTCACGGCCAGCGTACCTTTGAAGACATTGTTGGCCTTCGCCGAAGATTATAAAGAGATCATGATGAATATGAGACAGGAATTGGCACGTGACCTTGCACGGGCTGCTGCTGTTGGTATACATGCGTACATCAACAGCAGCAGCCCGTGCAAGGTCACGTGCTGCTGCTGTTGCTGCTGGAATATAAGAAGATAGTTATCTTCTTATAGGACAAGCCCCCAGTCCCGGCTCGGGGAAAAGTTCGCGGTCACCGCCGTTTAATTGTCACTGGGTTTTTCTTAACTGTGGTTTTCCCTGTTTTGTGGGGGACAGAGTATAAAGCCCAGCTACGTGCATGTCTTAAATATTCACGCCAAAATGGCATCGTCCTCAGTTTCCTCGTGCGAGTGTTCTTGTGATAAACGCACCCTGTATCAGGTGTATGGCGAAGCTTTCAGTTTAAGGAATAAAGTTCCAATGCCGGGACCAGTGCAAGCGTTTTTGAGTGAAACGCTCGCAAATAATTTAATTTTGGCGCAGCAAAAAACTTTGACGAGTTATCAATATCGTGGAGATTTATATTCTGCTATAGGAACTTTATTAGACGAATGGAATTCTACTTCTACAACTTTTTGTAGAATCGATAATTACGTGATCATAGATGCATGTAATTTAGACGTTCCGTTTGTGCGTCCACCAGCTCGTCCTGAAGAAGAAGATAATTGGGATACTTTAGTATCCATTTGTAATACTTGTACCACAGACTTAAAAATTCCGACTTCAGCAATTTGGTCGGAAGTACAAACCCACAATTTAGAAGTTGTGATTTGGGACACGTTGAAGAAACAGTATGTATAGATATATATGTTTATACTTTTTGCACTATCACTATTATGTTGTAGATATCGTTTTGGACATTCGGAAAAGTGTGTCAATTGTTATTTGGCACTAAATACATACACGCATTGTACGCAGTGCGAAGTGTGTTTACGTAAACACTTACAGCATTTAACAGTTCCGTATATTTCTTAAGTTTTTCATTCCTTTCTTCTATATCTATGGCTGAAACATTATCGTTACGCGATATTATAAACCTCTGTGAAGAATTATGGAATACCCCGAGAGAAATGACGCAACTCTTGACTCAATTTTCGAAGACATTACTCCTGACATTCGGACACCCGATTTTACCCTTTCTTCGTTGCTTGAAGAAGCTGCTGAACTCGGTATTCGAGAACCCCGACAAAACGCTTTCGTGGACACCATATTTCGAGCTGGCCTCCGACGACGACTTTGCCACGACGTGCTTCCCATCAGATCTCGTGATGAAGGCACTCAAATGCTTGCAGAAATGTGTCAGCGACGATACCACGGACAACTGTTTATCGTCTCCTATCACGGGGAATCCCCCGACTGGCAGCACTTACACGTCGTCCATGATTGCGGCTGGACCGCCGGTACTTGTCGGTGCACCACCTTCCGAGGATTGCCTTTCCAGCGACGGCGACGAGCTAGGTGGACCGGTGGTACAGGACGAGGTGAGCATTAACGTTATTTTAATATGTTAATTATATCTTTTGTAGCCTATACGATATATTAATTTAATGTTATTGCTCCCAGATTATTTCCGAGCACTCGGAATATATATGTTCTTACACCCCCGAGAATGTCTCTACTATTACTTCGCCGGCGCCCGACGGGAAATTCCTGGTGCAGCTGAAATTGATTCCGATGAGCGAAGCGAAGAAAGTCCCGAAAGAACAACTGTGGACGAAATTAACGAAATCAGCGCAGTTTGTAGCGACACCGTTGATGGTCCGTCGATATCAACTCCTGGTCGAATTGTTGACAGATGTCAAAACAAATATACTGCAAAATCAAAAACACAAAAAAACAAAACGCTTTCGACGATTCTCGCCTTTTTCGAAAAATTTCCGGTTTGTCCCTTATTAAGTACTTGTAAAACGGCACAATGGTGTGAAAATGAAACTTTACGTGGTATTGGAAGAACACCACTAATTTTTCAACAAGCTATTGATATTTTTCAACGTATCATTTGTAACAAATCCGTACCGGAATTAATTGAATTCTATTTAAATTCACAACCGCTATTTGCGTGTACATCGGGTCATATTTTTGATTTTTATTATACTGTTGACGAATCGAAAACCAAATTATACGAATTATTACAATATCAATGTAATTATGACGAAGAATTTATTACATATTTTTTACAAATTATTTACAATTTATTAGATCGTCAAGAAGAAAAAAAAAATTGTGTTCAAATAAAAGGACCAAGTAATGCCGGGAAAACATTATTTTCTAAATTATGTGCGTCATTGTGTTTAGTAAAAGGACAAATTGCTAATTTTAATAAATATAATCAGTTTCCGTTACAAGATTGTGTTGACAAACGTATTTTAATATGGGACGAACCGAATTGCGAATCGTGCGCGTTTGATACTTGTAAAATGTTATTTGCTGGTGATCCATGTATGGCTAATATTAAATATCAAAGTCACGTCCAAATTGATCGTACGCCCGTGTTAATCACAACAAATCAGGAGGTATTTCCAAATAACGAAATTTTTAACAACCGAATGTACAAATTTACGTGGCATACTGCTCCTTTATTACAATCGTATAAAAAACATATTCATCCTTTAGGTTTATATGAATTATGGAAGCAGTACAAAATTATCAATGTCGCTCCAGCTAATGTTTCAACCCTTGTAACTTAATACGAACGTATTATATTATTTGTGGGATTGGGAAAACCGGTGATGGTACATAAACTATATAATCTGTATGTATAATATATTAATAAAAATATTATTACATTTTATGCAGTTGTTGTATATGATCCATCCCAATTATAACAATAGTGACCTCCAACATGATTCTGTTGCATGTAGTAATGTTGTTTATCGTCTTTGTATCCTGCTGGAAACGCCAGTTTGGAAGCAAATGCATTATTAGCATAGTTGTATTGGAAATCAAATCCTATTTTACACGTTGATTTAATTTCGTATTCAGCACAAGCGTTAACGAACGTGGGTGCTGTATCATTAGGAGCATTACTTTGCACCGGTTCAATTCCAATATGACATTGTGGTTGGGCTTCACACGGCAACATATTATTATCGTAAGCAATTAAATGACTTTTTTCAACAATATTTTCATAGTCGAAAACTTGTTTATTTTTAAAACGAAAAGGAAAACTGTTTAATCCACTTTGAGCGAAAGCACTATCTTCAATAAATTGTGTTGTTTTGCACCCAAAATCAACACGTCCTGTAAAGGGTTTCACTTTGTTTGGTACGATTGCAGAATTATAAATATGTTTGAGTAAACCATTTTTCGGTTTGTAGGAATAACTAATACATGGAGTATTAATATGTTCATTTAAATTGTACCGATCGATTATTGTATCTAAACGCGGCCAACCACTGGCAACGTGATAATTATTTTTTTTTGAATCGTTTCCTGTCGTCATAATACAAGCATATGCTGGTAAAGCACGATTAGCGCCCCACGATACTGGAAATGTAATCGAGGTATCTTTCGAATGAAATTCAGTTGAGTCACCATATAAACGTTTTGTAAATTCATCCTTGGTAATTGGGGAAATTTCGGCAATATATATGGGTGTTGTTGTATTTTGTTTCACCGTACGATTAACCATATCAATTTTACGATTTAAACCAATACAATGTTTTCCAAAAACAACATGCATAGAATTTGCACTTCCTGTTAAAGTTGTTCCCGTATCAAAAGAACAACGAACACCTTTCGGAATAATTTCGACATGTACTTCGGCGATATAAGCTCCTAATGGTAATGCATCGTATTCTACAGGACTTAAATAAAAAGGTATCCAATCGACAGGAATATATGCTAAGCTTGTAGAATATGCCATATAATTTGAATGTTGCGATTTGTCGGAAGTGCTCGTTGGACCAACCAAAAATTTGCCACTGGTGAAACCCCAAGTATGCATTAAACGAGACTTTCGGAAATATGTAAATGCCGGTACCGATAACGATTTTGTAAAATAAATCGTTTGTTGCGAACCAGGATTTGTTACGCCACCAGATGCGGGAATACCGGTCGAATTTGCATCGACGGCATCGACTTCGTCCGTAGCCATCGGTGCATTATTTTCTTGTTGTCCTACGTCGCTAACATCATGCGAACCCGACGGCTGATCGACGGCCTGGGTACGATCACGTCGCGCATCAACATCGCTAGCGCGAAATTGGCTCTGCCGCGAAATATGTTCCCCGCGCCGGTCACCGTGTGTACGAAGAGAAAGTTGTTTATAACGCCGATCATGCGACGACATATCACCTGGATATAAAATTCCCGTATGTTGTTCAACACTACGTTTAACCTGAAGGCCAACCGCACCTAAAATATCACTTTCAAAACAAACTTTCACGAATACAAGTCACATACCTATTAAGGAGTGCCAATTTCCAGTGGTTCTAAAATCGTGTTGAAATTTTTCGATCGCAGAGTCGTCTGCGGCAGTGATATCTGCGGCAGATATCGCAGATGCGTAAGCGGAATCGTGTTCTTGTGCAATACGATCGTCTTCATCAACGGGATCACCGCTATCTAACTCGTTACCCGGACCTAAATATTTATGATACGGTAAGACAGGCATACTGACACATATTATATATACGATTTGTATATAAACGGAATCCCTCTCCAGAGTGCTGGATAAAGAAATTCGAACGGCAGTGACTGCGAACTTTTCCCCGAGCCGGGACTGGGGGCTTGTCCTATAAGAAGATAACTATCTTCTTATATTCCTATATAACTATCTTCTTAACTATCTTCTTATATTCCAGCAGCAACAGCAGCAGCACGTGACCTTGCACGGGCTGCTGCTGTTGATGTACGCATGTATACCAACAGCGAACGACGACGTGGACGCGATTATCGAAACCAATCCGGTCAAAAAGGTCAAATTAACAATCGATAAAATAGTGTGGAGGATGCCACATGTGTCAGTAGGCTTGCGGGAACAGTTGTCTTTAACGAGGATAACCGACAGGGATATCGCCATACAAATTCCCTTCAGAAACTGGGAATTGCATGAATATCCATCGCTTCCAACTACAACAAATCATTCATGGGCGGTAAAAACAGCTCCCCAGTTAGAGACGAAGATATATAATCATAGGTTTTCAAACCAAGAGAAAGGGTGTTGCCGATATGAACATGAGCACGTTCGACGACATTAAGTTGAAATCCTTGACAGTATTTCTGAACGGTGAAAGATATCCATACGATAATTTAGATATCTATTTTGAAAATAATAAATATGCCATCGTTTACGATATGTATTCAAGATTCCAAGAACATTATTACCATCACGGAAGCAGTCAACCTTGGTTCACTCCTAAAGAACTGGTCACATGTCCGATGATTGGGGTTAACTGTACTTTTCAAAAAGACGCTTTACATAAAAGCGCAGTAGAAGTAAGAATCGAGTTCACAACTAAAGAAAACGTCAAGGTCGATACTATCGCTTACTGTTTAATTCTGCACGACAAAGCATTTTCTTATTCACCTCTTACAAAAATCGTGCGTCAGTTGATGTAAACGTTGAAGGGTAATATCATCATAAACAGAGAGGATATAAGCTAAAAGTAATTTGATTTCACACGAAGCAACATCAACTAAACCATGAAGGAGTTCATTTTTATCGATATCCAAGGTTTTAAAGTGGAAGACAATCAGTTTATACCAAAAGAGTTGGCTTCTTACGATAGTGAAAATACACTGAGTCATTTTATATTTCAACCGTCTACCAGTTTGTCGTTAGTGCCCAGGAAATATCAGAACGTTGCAAATTGGTTAATGAGCAACCATCATTGCATTAATTGGAATATCGGATTCGTTCCCTTAGCAGAATTCGATGCAATCATCGCTTCTTTGTGCTGTACAGTCAAAGTTGTTTACGTGAAAGGAATAGAGAAGACATTGTTTCTACGAGGAATTCTCACGCGAGGTAAATGTGTGATACCCGTAATGGACTTAGACGAAATTTACGGAAACATACAAAAGTTGCAAAAATCGTAACCGAGGTGTCCATTTCATTTACAAAGAAAACGCATGTGGGCCCTAACCAACGTGTACGATTTATATAGATTTGTTCAAACAAAGTTACAAGAACGAATTTGCGATATATTATGAGGGAACTTCGGTTCCATAATTAGTGTAAGAAAAGCTCATCTTCGCGATGGATTTGTTATGCCGTCTGTCTTGCAAGCAAATTATAAAGCACACTGTAGATAAAGTTGGTGAAGTAATTGATAAATACGAAAAAGATGGTTCGTTTAGTGGTATAGAAGACAAGGACTTGATCTATTTCCCAAAAACGTACCTCTCTCAAAGAGTTAGGGCCGTTGATCTGGAGTTTGTATGGATTAGATTGCCAGATAATTACAAAAAAGATAAGTATTTACAAAACCACAGAATTTGTCAAAAACATTGGAACCATATCGAAGCTGCTGTAGATGAAATCGATGGTCCCCCCCGCGCAAGAAGAACTGCCACTTATGTATTTATTCTTAAGTGTTGTTATTTAATTATGAAACAATAAAATAAATCTGAACGGATACGTTGTATTATTTGATATCGGTAATAACGTGCACTATTCAAGTGTTTGAATGTAATGTCAGAGAACTCGGTGAGCAACGCTCGTGGAGCGGATGCGTTCACGGGTGTGGCCATTTTAAACTTTAACTATTAGACTTTTGTTTAATTGCTTCAAATAAAGTCATTCGTAAAAGGACTAAAATATATTAAATAAAGAAACTTAAAAACACGCTACGATTGTCACGTAAATTACACTGGAACTGTCCCATATTGAGCCGTAAAATTGTAAATTTAATGCAATTAGTTTTCTCCCAGTATGATGCGAAATATTTATAATAAAAGCACTTACCGAATTAAAATCTTGAAGTTACGGCTGTAACGACTGACTATAAATGTAATTTGGCACCAAACAATCTCCTTATATAGTGAACGAAAGTAAAAGTCCACACCCTCCTTCAAGGCGTTCACCTTGCTTTCCAAAACTCTCACTTGCTATATAAGCGAAATTCGTACCGTAAGAACTTATACTCGTGTTAAAGTCTATAACACATCGTATCGTCAAGATTTTAATTTGGTAAGTGCTTTTTCCTTATAAATATTTCGCATTATACACGGAGAAAAATAATTGTATTAAATTAATCATTTTTACGGTTAAATATTGTAAACGAGTGCATTTATTTGAATAGAAAATTGTAATTTGGATTCGTGGTCCATGTTGAATTTAAATTATTGTGGTTTAATTCAGTTCATTAAATTCGTAGGTCATATTTAACCAGATTTTCTCTCCGTGTATGTTCATTCCCAATTTGTTATGTTCATTCCTAATTATTTCTTTTCAGATATCAAACATATCAAAAGTGAGTAAATATAATCATTTACTTTTGAAGTTTTAATAATGTCTTTGTCAATAGAAATGGAGACCAGCAAACAACAATCAGAACAAGTTCCCTCTGGGGCACCTGTTGTGATCGCTTCAACAAGCACATCTACAAATACTAATGTAAATGTGCCTGTCGGAGGGAAACCGTTTTACTGCTTTGATGCATTCAGGTCGTGTTTAGATAATCCAATCGAAAATGCGGCACTGAATAGAGTGGGTGATATGTGTGAGCGTTTGATTTCTCAAGAGGTGAAGCGTCTTGCAAAATCTCTTGATGAAATTAATCAACCCACTACCACCCAAGTTAAAGCAGGTTGTTCCAACAAAAGACCGTATTTGTCTAGAAAAGAGTATTTGGAAGAGAGGCGTCAACGCTCGACCAAAAGGAGAGCCAATCGGCGGGCTTTTTCTTCACCTATGTGTTCACCTCACAACCAAATACTTTTACCTCGACAACGATCTTTATATTTGACTTCGGGGTTGCCAGGTCAATCAGGACCTCGAGTTCTTACAGACAATATTCCGCTAAATTCATCCTTTAATTCGGATATAGTTGCAATATCCGATTCGTCGATGAGGGTATCGCAATTATCTCAAATGTCTACGTCCGCTCCTATTAGTAATCAAATGAACATACCATCAAATTTTGCGGTGCCTCCACTTCAATTAGACTCAAGCAAAATTCCAAATTCAGTTTTAAATTTAACGCAATTATCAAATGTTTCACATTCATGTTTAGATTCAGACCCTGAAATTATGTCTGGGCAGGCAATAGAAAATTATATGTTAGGAAGGGAAAATTTTGCACAATCATCTCATAGTGAAGTTACAAAGGAAACTATTCCTGAACAAGCTAACTGTGAGACGGGTGTACAAAATTTACCATTATCTGTAGAGTTGGAAAATTCTTCACTATCGCATCATAGTGAAATTATTCCTGGTCAAGGTCGCTGTGAAACGGTTCTTCAAAATTTGCCATCTCCTGTAGAGCTGGAAAATTTTGCACTATCATCTCTTAGCGAAACAACTCCAGATCAATTTGGCTGTGAAACGGTTGTGAATAATTTACCTGCTGAATTACTTCAAAGTGGAGCACCCCTAATAGGAGCGGACAATAGTACGCTTCCTTCTCCTATCACCTCACCTGCAAATCCTGACACATCCGATTTAGCGAATATTTTTGTAAAAGCTGGTCTGGACTGTTGGAATAAAATCGTCTTAGAGATCATCAGCCGGTGTTCCGATGGTGCAAAAAATTTGGACGGTGCTGAATTCAGACTGCGGTGGTGTGAGGAAATATTGCGTAAAATTAACTTAAAGTCTGAGGCTGACCAGTCTTTAAAGAAAATTTTTACCAACGTTTCTCATGTCCACGATCGAATACGACACATTCAAAATTTAATGCGTGATCTTGCTACAGATGTAAATGCATT
Source organism: Dorcus hopei (assembly GCA_033060865.1). Lineage (NCBI taxonomy): Eukaryota > Metazoa > Arthropoda > Insecta > Coleoptera > Lucanidae > Dorcus > Dorcus hopei. The sequence continues at coordinate 74,630,551 of CM065426.1, read as the reverse complement.
AATTTGAAGGTATTAATGTGGATGCATTAAAGTAAATACATCTGTAGCAAGTTTTTCTGATTGATTGTTCTTCATTATTGTTCCAATTGAAAAAAAGGTATATTTATATTTTTAATATTAATTTTGACTTATACACTTTGAATTTACAGATGTTCCGTATTGAACTCATCAATTTCGAAATTGAAGTAAGTTACAAGTATAATAAGGAAGGGTTTTCTTTAATTATTAGCTTTTAGATTATGACCGGAGTAATAATTAGAGCAGAGCGGGGGACGCTGGTATTGTCTCCACCGGTGCCAGCGTCGTATTCCCCCACCAATGATCCGCCTAATCCACCGTGCACGCCAGAAGCTGCAGCGCCACCGCCGGTAGTTCCGATTGCACCGGTAGTAACAAGAACTCGGCGAGCAGCGCTCGTGGAGCGAATGCGTGCACGGGTGCGTGAGCGTTTAATGGAGGAATCTTGGGACGTATGTTAAATATCAATTATTCTGGATTACTTTTCATAACATTATAATTGTTTGCAGTGAAACGCTCTGGTTAGTTTTAGGTAGCTTTTTAGTTTAAGGATTATACATTAGTTTTAGAAATTACTAACCCTAGTTTTAAATTATCATATTTTTTAGAAATAAATATTTTATTAGAAATATTTATTTTTACTTTAAATAACAACTGTTGTTAACAATTGAAACATACTAATAGAATCGTGCAAACAGTAAACACTAAAAGCTTTCTTTCTGAAGCTTTCTGAATTATGCAGTTTAAACAACAGAGTCTACAATTACCTGTACAAAACTTCGATGATGCAATTGTAAATGAAACCTTTACACGGCATAGCAACCTTTTCGGTGGATCAAGTAAACGTGCAATTATCAGCGGACCTTCGGGAACGGGGAAAAGTAATGCTTTATTGTCATTATTAATGCATCCGAATGGGTTACGTTTCAAAAATTTATACATTTGCTGTAAAACCTTATCTCAAGAAAAGTATAACTTTCTTAGACACTTGCTGCCAACAGTGCCGGAGATAGGTTACTTTGAAATTTCTGATACCGATAAGATGGTATCCCCTGCAAATGTAAAAGAATATTCAGTTGTTGTTTTTGATGACATTCAATGTACTACACAAAATGTAATTAAAGAATACTTCTCTTTTGGACGCCATAAAAATGTCGATTGTTTCTATTTAAGTCAAACTTATAGTGCAATTCCAAAACAAATGATTCGTGATAATCGTAATTTCTTAGTGTTATTTCGGCAAGATTCTACAAATCTAAAACATGTATTTGATGACTATGTGTACGGAGACATGACCTTTGACCAGTTTCGTGATATATGCTACGCTTGTTGGAAGGAACCGTTTGGTTTTTTAGTTATTGATACTGACTGTACTATCAACGGAGGTAGATATCGTAAAGGATTCGACAATTATATAAACCTTTAAAACCACTACATTTTAACATTGTTCTTCAGTGTTGTAAAAGGCGTTAAAGGAAACGGATGCGCTATGAGTAATAAACTTAAAGCTGAATTAGCTACTGCACGTGAAAGTTTGCGTACTAAATTAAAAACACTTAAATCCGATATCGAACGATCAAAACATCATATTGAGCAATCAAGAAAATACCTTCAGGCGATTTATTCACCTATTGTGGAACCACTAAGAGATATTGTCAATAAGCTAGATGTTGTTCGCAGCATTTTACCTACAAAAGAAGAGCAACAATCGTACGAAGCCAGTGAAAAAGGCTTTAAAGAGGACCCGAAAAGTTCTTTCATACGAAAAAGACCTCTTTATAAATTAAAATCTGATCCTTCATCACAAATTACATGGTCAGAAAAGCATGATGTGAGTACTTTAACACCAGTTGGTCGTGAAATTGGAAAGAAACAACCTTCCATCTTAGAAGAAATTCACGACATCTCTCATGGAGAACCTGAATCTCCACCATCAAGATCTGCTTATGGAGAAGCTGAAGAGTTTCATACAGATAGCAGTAGTGTCCCTTTAGACGAATCCGAAGCTCATGCTCGTACTCTCTTACAAGAACGGAAATCAATACAATATAAATACAATACAATCTAAATTACAATCACCAGAGGTACAGGCTGCTTTACAAAAAATTGATCCGTTACCACGCGATTATATTACACGATTTAATGTTGATGTGGAAAGTGAATTTGACACCAAATACGGTGTAAGAAAACATGATGGGAAATTGTTTATTGGTGCCGCGGAAGTTAACATATAAAGGTACAAAAGGTTTATATGAACTGATTTTTAAGAAAGCTCTTGAGAAATTTACATTTCACGAAGTACGTGACTATAGAGATATATTGAGAAGAACTCATGCATTTAAAATTTAACTTGAAGGCTTCCGCGGTCGTCGTCCATGTTAGAATTGGCTTCCGGTTGGAACCGCGTCACGTTGACTTCTTCTACTGCTGACGTTTCGTTCTCCATGGCAGAAGAACTTCCTCAGGGCTGCTGCTGCTGGTGGTATTGCTGCTGCTTCTCGTGGGTCGTTGAGACTCACTCAGTCTCACTCAGCAGCAGCAGCCCTGAGGAAGTTCTTCTCCATGGAGAACGAAACGTCAGCAGTAGAAGAAGTCAACGTGACGCGGTTCCAACCGGAAGCCAATTCTATCATGCATTTAAAGTAAATTATAATCCTTCTGGCCGAATATCTGCAAGTAGAGGATATAAGTATACACATATTATAAAACCAATAATGCAGGGAAAACCACCAAACGTTTGGTGGGCTCGAAGCTGGAAAACAGGTGGAGCTTTAGAAAAAGAACTTATACCTAACAGTTATACACAGTATCAATACTGGGATAATGCTAATGAATTAGTAGAACGATTACGTTTATTGAAAGCATCAGAATCTGCAGGTCATACAAGGACATACCAATGAGATTATAGCTATTATCGAAGAATTGAAAGAAGCCAAAATTATTTCGTAAATTTTAAGTATTTAGCTGGATGATATCGAGGTCATTCTTCAGTTTCACATCTTTGTTGGTCAGTTCACCATGACCATTGATAAGTTTGGAAGGCACATTACTAAACATACAGTTCTCAAGCATATTGTTTCTAGACAATTATTTTACGAAACATTATTAGACTTTCGAAGTGACTAGTTAAATGCCCAAGGCGAATTTATTCTTTCAAATAAAGGTAATCAAACGACGTATACGATTCAAGAAACTTGCGTGGTTAAAAAAGTAATCTTTCATAAACCTTGGAACAGGGAAGTATATATCAACGGTATAAATTGTACCGGTACTTTAATTGGAAGAACGTTGAATGTGGGAGATAAAATCTCGTTTTCTTGCACAGCTATAGTTTGTGGAGCTACATTATTTGTTGAATTCATTATAAGGAAACGAGTTCTAACTGAAAATGTCTAATCTATCATCGGCTGTAAAACGTGATGTTGTCGATGAACTGCATAAACCAGCAAGAAAAAACTTTCGCCGTCGTCGAGTTACAATAAAAGGTCTCAGAGATCTCTTCCCAGCAGATTTAATTGAAATGCTTCCTTATTCAAAGATAAACAAAGGATACAAGTACATTCTGGCTGTGATCAACACATTTTCTAGATTTGCTTGGGGAATAGCATTAAAAAACAAGACAGGTAAAGAAGTAACCAAAGCTTTTCAAACAATCTTATCTGAAGGTAGAAATTCTATTCCGAGAAATCTGCAAACAGATAACGGAAAGGAATTTTACAATGCAGACTTTCAAGATTTAATGAAGAAGTATAAAATTAATCACTACAGCACATATTCTAATTTAAAAAGTTCGATAGTTGAACGCTTTAATAGAACATTAAAACAAAAAATGTGGAAATAATTTAGCATGCAAGGAAATTTCAGCTGGTTCAAGTTATTACCATAACTAATCGAAGAATACAACAACACAGTTCACAGTACGACGGGTTACAAACCTAGTAAGATAAATCAAAGAAATGCGTAAACTATTTTACAGTCCGTCTACAGCAATATTAAAATTGTGGATCCAAGAAGTGCAAAATTTAAAGTTGGAGATCATGTGCGCATCAGCAAATATCGACAAGCATTTGCGAAAATGTACACTCCAAATTGGTCTAACGAAATATTTACAATTTCATCAGTGCAGAATACTGATCCCCGAACATACCTAATTAAAGACGCTGACGGTGAAGCTATACTTGGTGGGTTTTATGAGTATGAATTACATATAGTGAAACATCCTGATGTATATTTAATTAATGTGTTGAGAAAAAAAGGTAATAAAGCACTAGTTAGTTATTTAGGATTAAGTTCTAAACATAATGCTTGGATACCAAAACGCAATGTTTTATAATAACTTTTTATTAACTATAATTAGAAACATACATTATTTACAATAAATATATTTTACGAACTAACATTTACTTTGTAATATATCATTATAAATGAAACACATTTAATCTATTTACTATTTTTATTATTTTTTCTAATTCCTTTTCTAATTCTTCAATTAATTCTTTCAGTTTTCTATCTCTTTCTATATCAGCAATTTTATAATGACCCCATGCGAGAGTATGAATCTTGTCATTGAGAATATAACGTTTATCATCTTTCGATGATAATGCAACTTTATTTTTCAACTCTGTGTACACCGTATGAAAATCTGAATGAAACACGTACATTTTTTTAAAAATGAAGCCATCTCGTTCAATAATTTCTTTGTAGTCATCCACAGTTAAATATTTATCTATAACATATTTTTTAACACCTTTCGCTTTCTTAGTACATTTTGAAGTAAGCTTTACACAATAGGCTTTCGCGCCAGTACCAACGAACGATTCTATTACTTGTCCGGCGTATTCATCTTTGAATCTTCCAATAATTGATTCAGTTTGAGGCATTTCATGAATATTATTTGTTGGGTAATTTGAAGTATCAAATTTATTTAAATTTTGCTTTATATCTTCGTACACATTACCAGTATTAACGGATAATATTAAACTGGCCGTATCGGTATATAATAGAGCTGCATGATTGTTATATTTTCGTTTTATGAAATTATAATAAAACTCGTACATTACTGTTTTCGATATTTCCAAAACACAAAATCCTACGTATAAAGGTTTGTTATAATTTACTTGTACTTTGGTTAATTCTATTGCGGCCAGGTGATCACTAAAAATTTTACTCAATTTTGTAGTTCGGTTTGGCAATAAATGATTCAGCTCCCGGTCTCCGATTATGACTTTACCACCTGGTAGCTAATTTAATGTCGATGCGATTCTCAACATTTTCCATAGTCTTACCGAAGACACTATTATTATTTAACTTGTAGAAATTTTTTTGAAATTCGTTTTTCGCTTCAGCTCGTTTCTGCGAATTAAAGTCTATATATATTGTCACGATTACGAGAAATTTGGAAATTATTAATTGATTTAAAATGCTTTCGTAAACCTGAGTTATTTGCGGAATCTGCACACTCCGCGAACCGGACTTCCAACGCTTTGTCGTTGAACTTACAGGTTCATCGGAGTTGCCAACGTAGTAAAATAACTGGAGCAATGTGTAATTGGTTTAACGAAAAAACAATTAGCTTGCGTTCCAAATAAATTGGTAACCGCATAAGAAATCCTGACACCACCTTTTCCGGGTTAGTAACTACGCGTATCCACCGAATTTAATGGACTTTTGGTCATGACGTCACGTACATCTTTAGTATATAAGACACACATTTGTTATAACAAGAAATCAGTTATCTGATCGTCTTCAGAGAAATAACAGTAGCCGTAAAGCAGTGATAGTCGAAAGCGAGTGATCAAGTCAAGTGAATAAGTGCACGAAGCGAGAGTCTACGAGCCAAGGGCTGGCTTCGGAAGCCAGACCCACTCCAAGCTTAGATGCTATAATTAAGTAAGATTAGATTTATTAAATTAGCATGAATGAGTAATAGATAATTCCGAATAAATATAAGTTCCGACATCAGTAAATATAAATTCGTGATAGTTAAATTGAGTTTAAGGTTAAAGACAGTTTATTTTACATCATAGCGTTTAATAAAGACATTTTAGTTCTAACATTAAATAGTGTTCCATTTAATTTAAACAAAACAGTTGATACTTTTAAAGTGACATACAGTAGATACCTTTTAACGTGACATGATACATTTAACGTGACAATATTTTTTAAACCATGTTCCAAACATTGCTTTAGATTTAAATAGTGAATTATGTATTTGGTTTTGTTACAGAGATTTGGAATAAGTTTACTATATTTTGACTTTGGTGGAATTATGTTTTCCGGACAAAACGGCAAATCGTTGTGCTTTTCATGTAAATAAGTCGGATATTGCAAATCTACTTCGAATAAGTATCCAACGTCTGAATTTTCTTCGAATTCTGAAATGTTAAGATTGTTAATTTCTTCTCTGCTTAACCAAGTAAATTCTCCCCATGGAAATCTCGAACACATCGCATGCCCGTAGAGATTTGTAGCATCAAGATAAAGTAAATAATTAGTTGCCTTGCTTGAATCAAAGCTCTGTAAAAATTTATTATTAGCGTTTTCAATTCTTTTAGTGCACATGCTCACTCCACCACGAATACCCATTCTGAAAAAGTGTAACATATCAACATCCTGTAATAATTCTAACTTAATTTTCGTCATTCGTAAAATTGCATCCCAACTTAATCCCGGAGCTGTGAAAAAATGGCAAGGGTCAAGTTTATAATTATCAATACAAAGATCTCTGAAATTTTCAAATACGTCTGCTAATAATAAAATATCTGATGTTACATATATATCGCTGTAATCACCTAGACTTTTACAATTAAATAAATTCCAAACGCGCTGTGCTCTTTCATAATCTTCATCATTAATGTGTTCATCATAAAGCACGTCATAAAATTCTTCTCTAGAAGGTAAGGTGGAATAATCTAATTTCTCGAATGAGTTAATAAAACAATATGGAAAAACCCCTTTTTGCCGTACTAATTTAAACATTTCATCATCATTGAAATATTTCCTAATTTCCCTACATTGCCAATCTTCCAAGTATGAGCCTAATTTTTCCAAAGACGATTGCATGAAACGAAAAGAATCTACAAATCTTATTTTGAAATAGACTTTGCGCATTTTTCCTTTACAATCTATCTTATCCCCTACGTGTATTAATTTCGAAAAAGATATATATATTTCTTTATTTTGTGCGATCACATCAACGTCCTCTCCTTCTAATGCCATCGTCTTCACAAATAAATGACTATCATAATTAGAAAGATTATGAAAGAAAACTGGAACGAATTTTGGTATTTTAAAATTAACATTACACACCGAATGAGCAGCTCCTCTAAACGCTCCAGTTAAATGTTCATGGTCACGGACTTTTTCCTTAACATCCAATATTGGTCTTTCACAAATATGACACATCGTTGCGCTGTCGTAGACCTCTTTTTCTTCTCGTGTTAAATCAAGCATTGGTTTAATTTTACTTAAATATTTATCATAAATCTCTTTAATATGTTTTTCTAACGATTTTATGAACTCAGTAGCAGCATTTTGTCCTCGATATAACTTTAATTTTGACAAATTGTTATTAAAGCTACACTTAATATAATACGCAGAAGAATGAGGTTCGTGTTCATAACATTTAACTGTGAAAGACTTATCTGGAGTTGGTTCAACTCTATCTAATGGTTTTAGTAAAGTCTCGAAATCAGCGTACACAACAAAGGGTAGTTTCAATTGCTTCTCAAAATTTTCAAATTGTAATATATTTTCTGGGATAGATTCACCATATTTATTTATTTTTAACTCTGCTGATGGTAAAATTGTTTTGATAATTTTACAATCTTCTCTTTCGTGTCGTTGCAATTTTTCTACACATGGAAAGTATATTAAACATCCTTCACAAATATATTTCTCGTGTCCGTGGTGTGACGTCTGTTTTGACACTAAACGCAATAAATTTTTAATCCAACAATAGTGAGTATTTTCGTTACCGTCATCAAGCAATAACAAATTTATATAAATATCTTTTCGATTTTTAGTAAAATGTAGCGGTCCTACAACTTCATAGACTATAACGTTACCGTTATAATGGGAACCAAGTCCATAAACATTTATAGAAATATTGTTCTGACTTTCAAATTTTTTCACATCACAAACTTTCAGTGGAAATTCTAAATCTGTGAAATCTGCTACCGTGCTTATAATGGCGATACGAAGATATCCTTTGAGGAAGACCTGTCGGTTGACACATCGCTGATGTTATCGCCCAGGCAAAACAAGCGTTGTCATTATTTCTAACGTTTATGACTGCTTTTTTCGCACTTATTGAAGCCGGTAATGACTTGAAGCTGGATGCTTTCAAAGGATTATATTTATTAATGTTGACTTCCATATACAAAATTCTTCGCAAAGTCCACCCTGCAACAATATTTACAACATTATAAATTATTTTCAAAAGAAGGTATTAATTAATTTCTTTACCTGAATCTCGCTCCTGAAACTCTGACATTTTAGCATGAATTTCGTTCACGAAGTCTCGATATATATTATATATATCCGTTCCAAAACAAGTTATTTTATTTTTGGTATTGAAAGATTTTATCTCGGTACTTTGTTTAGAATCCAAGAAATACACTCCGAAAATTTCTACATTCCATTTTAACGCTTTATGAATATCCGATATACTCTGAACCAAAGTTAATACTTTTTCTTGAATATTATACGTAAAGTCGTCAACGTCCACATAGTTGTAGGGTTCCGTGATACGATACGAAACAATTTTATCACCGAATGCCCCCGCTATCTTTTCTACACCATTATCAACAATTACAAAAGCATTGCTTTTATGTGAATTACTACGAAGGTGTGCCGACAAACACTTTCTGTTAACGTATATTTCGCACACATCACATTTCACGACATTCACGGGGTCAAGAACTTTGGATGGACCGGCTTCATTTAATTTCACACGTTTACCGTGACATGCTGTACGCATGTGTCGATTCTTATTATCAACTCTCGTAAATTCTTTTCCGCACTGATTACACTCAAACATGTTTTTTAGAACTGTTACTTCGATCACGTTCAATACAATAGGTTAACTCAACGTGAGTGTCACACTTCATCAGTAGGTACAAATTTATACACCTCTTTATACAGGGTGTTAATAAAAAAAACTGTACACCGCTTGGCAGGTGATAATAGAGGTCAAAACAAGAAAAAAGTTCTAATAAACCCATATCCAATTCTCAATACAGGGTGTCCACGCAATGTGTTCACTCTTCTAGAATTTTTATTTTTTACATAAATTCGGGAGCGATAAATTAAATAAAAAGCTGAATTTTTCGACATACCACTGGCCACCGTAGAACTTCCGGTTTCGCCGGAAATGATATCAACTTTCTTATTTTAAATGGAACGCCTTGTATATTTTTACATATTTGGAATCTACAGATCATTGTGACTCCGATTATGTATCACTTGGTAATTTTGGTTTCTATGACAACGAAAAAAGATTTTTTTGTTCTTCAGTATGCAAAGCTATGTATGGTGTATTTTCATTCTAATGCGACCAAGCAATTCGAGAAAGCAACTTCTTTAGTTGCACTTTGGTTTATTAACATTTTTACAGCATGTGAAATTTTCATTAGATCGTAAATTATTATTTTTAACGGAACTTATTTAAAAGACACTGTTTATGCCAGAAAAATTAGATGAACTTTGGCAGAGAGTTGTAAACGCTGTCAGCAACTGAAAAATCAAGTTGCTTTCAATCAAATGCGCAAGTTTCTTCGATGGCGACTGCAACTTTGTTTACAACAGCAAGGACGACAGTTCGAACATCTTCTGTGATAATTTTAGTGCTTTAAATTCGCTATTGATTGTTTGATTCTTTTTTAATTAAATCATATTTCAAATACTATTGAATATTGAACCTGGGTTTATTACAATTTTTTTTTGTTTTGTTCTCTGCTATCACGTGCTAAAGTGTGTAAAGTTTTTATATTAACACTTTATACCGGTGATGGCTTATTTTTTCAGTTAAGCTGCCACATGCCATCCCAAATTTCATTGCAAGAGTGGATAAAGAGTTTAAAAAAATAACCCTCTATTTGGTATCAACGTATTAAAAAAATGTTTTATTAAACTATGCTAAAAAACGCAAGAAGTTCCGTTAAAAAAATATTAGGACCTAATGAAAATTTCACATGCTGTAAAAATGCTAATAAACCAAAGTGCAACCAAAGAAGTTGCTTTCTCGAATTACTTGATCGCATTAGAACGAAAATACACCATACATAGCTTCGCATGCTGAAAAACAAAAAAAAAAGATTTGTTCGTTATCATGGAAACCAAAATTACCAAGTTATACATATTCGGTCTCACAATGATCTGTAGATTCCAAATATGTAAAAATTTATAGGGCGTTTCATTTAAAATAAGAAAGTTGATATCACTTCCGGCGAAACCGGAAGTTCTACGGTGGCCAGTGGTATGTCGGAAAATTCAGCTTTTTATTTAATTTATCCCTCCCGAATTTCATGTAAAAAATAAAAAATCTAGAAGAGTGAACACATTGTGTGGACACTCTGTATTGAGAATTGAATATGGGTTTATTAGAATTTTTTTCTTGTTTTGACCTCTACTATCACCTGCCAAACGGTATACAGTTTTTTTATTAACACCCTGTATATGCTACATACTTTAAGGTTAAAGTGGTTTGAAGATCATGTTAAGGTTACTTCGAGGTTACATTCAAAGTCATATCAAGGTTACCTCAAGGTTATTTCGAGGTCACATCAAGGTCGTCTCAAGGTCATATCAAGGTCATTCCAAGGTTACCTCTAGGTCATTTCAAGGTCACATCAAGGCCACTTCAAAAGGTCACCTCAAGATCGATTCTGGAACCTCCTCCGACTTTGACCTTGAATCTAGAACCTCCTCCACGTCAAGGTTATGGTGAAGGTTAGGGGTAGTTCGATTCTGGAACCTCCTCCGACCTTGACTTTGAATGTAGAACCTCCTCCATGTCAAGGTTATGGCGAAGGTCACGTCAGGGATAGGCCGATTCTGGAGCCTCCTCCGACCTTGACCTTGAATTTTTCCGTCAAAGTCGGAGGAGGTTCCAGAATCGGCCTAGCCCTACTACTAGCCTACTATAGTCCGACAAACTAAATTTGGCGGACGGAAAATATACGAACTAATTTACCTATACCTTGCCCCGCAATCCGCTGGCCCTCACTTTGAACGTTTGACAGTTGTGTACAGTCCCGTTTTGTTTTGTTGTGTTTGAAGTTGTTCTATTATATTTCCTGGGATATTCTCTGTACTTTTTATTTTGATTTATTACATTTTAAATATTTAAATTAGTTTTTTTCAAGACTTTGGTTCTGCGATTCTGGTTTTAAGGTAAATAATTTTATAACCTCATTTGTATATCATGCTTATTTTTCAAATATTTTATCTAGTACTTTCGATATGGCAAAACAGAAATCTTCTAGAGATATGAATTGACCATTTTGGAGAAGATCATTGAATTCTGTGAACTTGAAAAGGTAACTGGCCGCTACGCTTTTCCTGTGGAGCAGGTTATAAAAAGAGTTGCTGCCATGACGGGAAAATCTGAAAGAACGATAGAAAGGATTAAAAGTCAAATGTTTAAGACTTTAGAACCTAAAACCTTCATCTTCTGCATGCGTGGTGCCAGAGAAGACGAAGAAATCCCGCAAAATAGAATTGGATGATGCAGACAAGATTGTTATACATTTACTATTTAATGTGCCAAATTTTTATATCTGTATTAATTTTAGGTGCCTTCTTCGAAACAAGATTTCATCAATGTATACTGTTGCAAAGAGCGTACCAACTTTAAGTACTTTGCATGCAGCTATGAAAAGTGAAATTGAATTTAGAGGTAGTAAAGAGACCTTACGCAAAATCATTTTTGATATGGGCTATAAATATAAAAAGTGTGAATCAAATAGAAAATATTTGATGGAAAGACAGGATATTGTTGCATGGCGAGCACGATGTTTACGTTTTTAGATGTATAATAATAGCCTTGGTGAAAATAAGAGGCCTGTAATATATCTCGACGAGAGCTACATGCATAAGAATTATACTGTGTCCAAATGCTGGCAAAGTGCAACAGAAAAAGGCGTATTGAAACGAGATAGAGCTGGACAGCGTCATGCTGGTGGCGGTATGGGATTTATTAAAGGGGCCTTGCTTTTATTTAAATCTAAAACTAAGAGTGGAGATTACCATGACGAAATGAATTATGCAAATTTTTCAAAATGGTTTAAAACACAGATAATACCAAATATACCAAATAATTCTATTATAATTATGGACAATGCACCATACCATAGTGTTCAAATTAATAAAGCGCCCACTACTTCATCCAAGAAGGCTGACATTATATCGTGGCTTACAACCCAAAACATTCAGTACCATCCAGAAACGTTAAAATGTGAATTACTTCAAATAGTAAGACAAAATAAACGAGAACCACAATATGAAATAGATAATTACGTAGTAACATTTGGTCATACTGTTCTGAGGTTACCTCCCTATCATTGTGACCTTAAGCCCATAGAATTAATTTGGAGCACGGTGAAGAGAAAGGTAGCGTCACATAATGTTGATGCAAGTTGTAATATCGAGGCACTAATTATACAATTGTTTATGGCTGATTTATGGCTACAAGAATGTAAACGTGAAAAAAATTGAAACACAATACATTGAAAGAGATAAATTAAACGAACAGTACGAAGAGTTTATTATTCGACTAGGTGATTCAGATTCTGAAACAGAGTGGCCGGAATCGGATAACGAATAAAACAAATTTAAACACTTTGAGGTTTTATAATATGTATGCACAAATATTTGTAGTTGTAAACTTGTAATAACATATTACGAATAAATGAGATAGTATAGTGTAGTTTTTTTTGGTACCAAGTTACGCTGACTTGGATTTAAAAAACTGCTCTAAAATTTTTGGTATGACAGCTTAAATTTTAAGACAAGTCAGTGCAACTAGTAAGTATTCATATTAACAATAAAGTAAGATGAATGGTCAATTCATTCACATTTAAAAATATAAGTAATTCGTTACAGAAAATATAAATTGATTTAAATTTGGCGCGTTAAAATTCTTTCTAAGAGTGTACTCAACAAAATGCTGGTGCTGCTTGAACCGCCACGAATGCTTGGTCCAACTCTATATTAAATTTGTTTATTTCTAATTGTAATCTTTTTTAATTTAAAATACATATTCTAGAAACTCTATTGTTCATAAAAATCAATATAAACTAACCTGATGTAAAATAATTGATTTTATAATCATAAGCAAATATTAAAATTCTAATAACTCAAAACTATATCGGTGGACTTGGTCACCTTCTTTTGTAGACCGACGATATGTGCGGTGATTTAAATGAGGTCTCAAAGAAGCTATCAAATTTTGAGTTAAATTTTTGTTTAATCGAAATAGCTCTATAAAACGAGATCCCGGTAAATTATATGGATCACTAGATACCCGCAATATTCTTCGCTGCATTCGTAATTGGCGTTGTTCAGCATTACGCTGCGCTCTAATAAAATAATCAACAATCGGCAACATTCTTGTATAATATTTTTGATTTTTAAAATTCCGTTCCACCTCAAGTTCAACTTGCAAGTAAGTACACAGTTGAATGACCTTCCAAATAACAAACTATTGGCGTGTTTTAGCTTTACTTTACGCAATGCATCAAGAGTAATTCTAGCCTCTAGTATAGGGTAACTATAGTGGCATCCGAAAGCAAACCCGAAGGCACTTCAGAATCAAAAGTTCTCGCACCTTCGAGATCAAGTGCGACTCGCTTTCGCAACTCGAATTCGAAACTTCGAGTCATTCAGAATCCCGCAACTGAACCGTTCAAAATCGCACTGAGCATGAGCAGTGCACAAAATTGGATATAAATTTCATACTGTGCATGATTCAAACGGTTCAGAATTTGAAATTATGTCAAATGGAAGACCTATTCCCTTCGAATCGAGCCTTCATAAAATTGAGCTACTACACTAGCTAAATGGCTAAATGATAAGTTCAGTTTCCTTGTCAATTCGACAAAACATACTTTCTGATGCAACTGTACAGACATAGCAGATCTTTACCTTAAAAATTTATTTCACTTAATAGAATATCTTGATCTTTGATTTTAAACAGAACTCCATGCACCATCAGAAAGTAATAACATAATTTACTTTCAGACGTCCAGTATAATTCACGACAAATTAGAAACTTTAAATTTGCCTCCAAGTTCACATGTATTTGTTATTGCTAATTTGATTAGTATTTTTACTTTCAAACCGAATGCATGTGATTTATGATAATACTTCAATCTGTTCATTATGAAAGGAAAAGACAATTCATTTGTTTTGAGCACCAATATAGAGTGATAAAACAAATGACTTGCCTAATAAACATAAGAAGCTAGAAAATTTATTTGAAAAATAATACAATCTGAATCGAAAAATCTAAAACTAATGATTAATAAAAACACCGGTGGATTTAATGGGAGAATTCCAAGAACCTTTCAATCTTCTTTCTTGCTCTTTATTGGTATACTGCCACTTTGGAAGCATACGTTCTAAACCTAAAACAATAAACAACACATAAATATAAAAACATAAGAGTGAAATCAAAAAAGTGTAGTGATCCTTCAGATTATTTACACAAGGTAGTACATTAGTTCACTAGTAAAGGTGGAATTAGGAATTAATTGCCAACCATCCTTATTTTGGTTGGTTTGTCCTTCCGTTCTTACTTCAAATGATAAAGCCCAATCACAAATCTTGCAGAAGTATCGCTGCCTTACTTCACTAACTAACTAATAAGTACATTAGCATCTCAGTTGTGGTGCAATGATATCGGAATAGTACTTTAAGTGTAACGCAATAGAATCGCAGTAGTACCGCGTAAATAAAGCAGTTGTCTCGTAGCAATATCGCGTTGTATTCGCAATAGTATCAAAATTGTGCCGCATTAATATCGCTTTGCGGTACCACGACAACACAGACCTATCACGGAAATTGTCAGCTTTCCGCGAAAGACGTACAATTTCCATGCACGCCACATGCTGTAACTTTGAAGTAACACCGCGGTACTATTGTGAGATTTGTGGTTTTCTGGGAGCGCTTACTTTCAAAAAAAAATTTATTGTGTAAACGTAACGGATAGGCCCACAGAACACTTACTTAAGAAATACGAGTTCCCATAGTAAACGTTGGCAACGAGCACATTAACGCTCGCAGTGTTATTGTGTCAAAATATTAGAATGGCAAGAGAAAATTTTAATTTGTCTAACGTCTTTGTTGCTTTATTTTAGTAAGGCTGGGTTAACGATTCAATCGAGGAATTAATTTGAGCCTAACAACTGAAAACACATTTGTTTACATTGTTGACCGTTCATAACTTTATGTAACTTTCTACCATTGAATTCTACGGTGGAGTTCACTGATTTCTACACATGTTCCAATCCAGTATATGGTTTCCGTGTGTGTCTACAAAATTGAGTAAGTTTTCTTTATATTCAACATTAAACGGGCCCTTGTATCTCGAGTTTCTGGAAAATACATTAATTCCTGCATTAGCAGTTATGTTTCCAAATCTAGAAGATCCAGACATCCCCAATTATACGTTATGGTACCAACAGGATGGAGCCCCTCCACATTATGCGAGCCAAGAGCGGGAGTACTTAGATAACGTTTTTCCCAATCGGTGGATTGGACGAAGGGGATTCATAGAAAGGCCAGCAAGATCACCTGATCTGACACCGTTAGATTTTTTTTATTGGGTTACGTAAAAAGTCAGGTGTACAAAGAAAAACCAGAAAATTTAGAACAATTAAAAGAAAGAATAAGATACGTAATTAGAAGTATACAGCCAGTTACTATTCAAAATGTGCTCCAGGAATTTCAGATGCGATTGGCATATTGTCAAGAAGTTGGTGGGGGCCATTTTGAGCAGTTTTTATAATTTTGCTTTAATAACGTTGTTTTGAATTAGGTATTAGATATTTCTCTACATTTAACCGATATCTTTCAGTTTTTATGTTAATAATGTTAAGTTAATTTTTTTGGATTTCAATTAAAATTTTCTCAAAAATTTTCTTATGGAAGAGGTAAAAATTTTTACACAGCTATTTTGACATGACCTACTAAAATATCAACAAACAATACGGGATTCTCATTAAAAAACAATGTCGATGACATCATAACTTTTTCGTGTATCACCCTATAAATTTAAGTTCAATGTCAAAAAGTGTATAATTTAAAACAAAAATTTGACCTGTCTTTAGATTTTTGTTAGAACTCAATAGTTTATTTTTTATCGAATTTGTTCCTTACTTTTTTCCACACTGTATAATTCATTCAAATGAAAGCCCGAGGCAGGGGTATAGCACTCTCTTTACAACGAAGGTAAATTCATTTTCGTTTTTACTCATGTCGCATAACGCGCTCGCGTCAGTTTATAATTTAAATTTTAACGGCCGCTTCAGTTGTGTTGGGATTTACCGGAAGGTGGTTGATCTTTGTTTACGCGTGTGTTGTGTGCGGTGGTGTGTTGGCTTTTGGCTTGAGCGTTGAATTAATTAATAACATAATTTAATATTGTAACGATTTTAAAGGTTCTATTAATTTTTATTTTAAAACAAAACACGAAATAGTTAATAAACTAATTTATTTAAAAATAACACTTATTTATTTACAACTTACAATAATTTATTTACAAACTTATGTCTGATTTATTTTAACAACCGAGCGAACGTCTACCGAACTTTCATGCCGAACTTTCCAACGCTGAATTCAATTCGAACTGTCCTTCACCCCCGGCCGCGTGCATTTATAAACCGGCTCTCTCTCCGAGAATGGCCTGGAACGCGACGGGCTGTCTGGTCTAGTTTATTCTGCCGGCAACACTTTCTCGACTGTCGCCTAAGGTGCGTCGACTAGACGGCTGTGACGCAAGAGACAGTCTGACGCCGGCTGGTGTCGACGGATCATTACAATATAATAATTTAATTATATATATATAACAATGCCTTTTAAATGTTGTGTACCTATGTGTGCACATAAAAAACCTCTTCACAGTTTTCCACCAAATGAACAGGTAAGTAGATATGTACTCTTAATTGTTAGTGCTCAGTTGTTGATATTTAGAGGTAATATGAACACGTGGCGACACAAACTAACGTGCGATTTTTTGAAAACAGGTCAGAATTGGCTTTGGAATCTCCAAACGTGTGTCTTAAATAAATTTATTTTTGACAATTAATATCCAGATTTGTCAGGGAATATATGTTAAAATATTTTTAAAATTGTGATTAGAATGCTTTCAAATGAACAAAAATCGTTTATATTAGAAAGTTTAAATTTAATAAGGCGGATGCAATTAGGTTTTGCAAGTGAAGGACAATATTTCGAGCTTTTATTGTGATGTTTTGATATTAACACAGGTACAATTATTTTGAAGTTTGTTTTAAAAGTAATCTTATCTAGGACGTAAGCTTGCACATTTCATAGCCCACTCTGGCCTGTTTTCCATAATTCGCACGGTACCTATTATCACTCTGTTTAATTTTGTTTTAAGATACATGTATAAAAATTCCTGTTGAAGCTGTCAAACGACAGTGAAACATTGAGTGTCCATTAATAGTTATTCATTATTTTCTTTTTATATTAGCAAATGAAAATGTGGTGCATATGTATTGGACGTGAAGATTTACTGGAAAAACGTGTTGATGCAGTACGCAGAAGTTACCGAATTTGTGATGTGCACTTCAGTGATGATACGAAATTTGTGATGGTAAATAATAGGACTAATTTAAAAGTAGGAAGTATTCCAAGTCTTCACATACAAAAAGGTAAAGAAATTTGTTTTTTTGTATTCACTGAACAACTACAAAAATATTTATTTACAGTTGTCAAACAAAATGTTGATCCGACACCCTTAATGTATGAACACGTGGAGGAACTAGCTGTGCCCGGAACGTCTCAAAGGAAATCTCCTCAGCCCAGCTGCTCTGTAACATCGCTTGTTTCAGAGCAGGTTTCCACAGAGCTTATAAGAAAAAGCCCATCAAAATTGCACAGAAACATTTTCTGTAAACGAAGAAACCTTTTGTTGGAAGTAAAGTTAAAGAAACAGGCTCAGTTAACTCCCAAGGCCTTTAAGTTATACAAAATAGCTAATGAATATAGAGCAGTTGCTCGTAAACTAAAACATACTGTGGACAGCAACAGAAGAAGAATTAAAGCTGCAATACAAGAAGCAGAGAGTGGCGCAATATTTGAGAGAAGAGTCAATCCATATATTTACCAATTTTTGCAATCACAAATAACACAATACAGTAAATCTCCAAGAGGACGTAGATTTAGTAAAGAAGGTAAAATTTTAGCATTGGCATTGCTTAAACGTGGGCCAAAAAGTTATGCGTTAATAAGAAAAATCTTTGCCCTTCCGTCTCGTAAGACACTTGTGTCTATGCTTTCAAAACTGCCACTTAAACGTGGAATTAATATACCTATTTTGGAGAGCCTGAAGAGAAGTATACAGCATCTAAATCCAAGGGACAGACACTGCATTTTGATGTTTGACGAAATGTGACCGGATTAAACAACAAGTAGAAAGATTTCAGAATACATCAGATGGAAATTCAACCAAGATTGCCGATCATGCTATTCTCCTCATGATTAAAGGTATGTTATTCATATATTGAATTTGTTGAACAAACAGTACACATTGATTATTACACTTTTCTAACACAAAGAATGTACAGTCCACTTTAGTATAATAATCAAAGGAAATAGAAAGATTAACTATGCACTAAAACATAATAATAATACAAAGGTACATTTTTCAGGTATTGTTAAAAAATGGAAGCAACCTGTGGCATACTATTTCACACAAAATGGGATGACGAATGCAGAAATTGCAAAAAATGTGAAACTCATCATTCATCATTTAATGGAGGTAGGATTTACAGTGGATGCAGCAGTTTGTGATCAATATAACAAGGCTGCTATTAATAAATTGGTCCAAGAAAGTAAAATGAATTGTGCTAAAGAAGGACGATCACATGAAACATATTCATTTATTGTTGATACAGTGGAAATATTTCCGTTATTTGATATTCCCCATTTGCTGAAGAGGAGAAACAATATGCTGAACTATGACGTTCGTTTTAAGTGGAGAAAAGAAGTGTCGGAAGTTGCAACTTGGAGACATGTTAAATAATTGTACAATATAGATTTTTGTGAAGATACCGATTTCCGCATGTTAAGTCGTCTAACTGATGAACATGTAATTAAACTTAAAGTAAAAAAAATGAAGGTAAAACATGCTGCGCAAGTGTTTTCACATCGGGTACAGTCAACCATGAGAGGGCTCGTTAAGTACGGTAAGACTTGTTTTTGCTATTATTAAATGATAAAGATCTATTACATTGTTAATACTGTAGGACGTGAAGGACTGATGCCGGATGAAGCTATTGGGACAGCCAACTTTTTACTATTCATGGACAAATTATTTGATAGTGTGAATGGTTCTAGTGTTCAGCCTAAAGATGGGAAAACATTGAGATGTGCTGTTAGTAAGGCAACTGACCACATTACATTTTGGCACGAGGCCATAAAAGTATTACAATCAATAAAATTTTTTGGAAATGGTAAAGAATTTGTGCCACCGACTGTAACCAACTGGATATTGAGTTTGCAAAATTTGATTCGTTTGTGGCAGAAATTACAACATTCAGATTTTGAATTCTTACTTACAAGGAACCTGAACCAAGATCCTTTGGAGAATTTTTTCAGTTGCATTCGGAGCCATGGGGTGCGAAATGTGAATCCATCATGTACTGCATTTACAAATGCTTTTAAGACGTTAATTATTAACAATTTTCTGGCCTCACATTCCATTAATGCAAACTGTGAAGAGGATGAATCTGAAGGTGTTTTAGATAGTTTAGGTCATTATTTAGACATACGTGTAGTTCAAAGTGAGAATTGTGTGCCATTTACGTATGGACAGGAAAGATTAATCACTCTAAAATCTACTGTTGACAATACTGTAATGAGTCTACATGGGTATTTGGCAGGCTACATGTCCAAAAATATCTTAAAATTAATTGGTGCCTGTACTGTGTGTCGAAAAGAGTTAATCACTCAGGAAGACACAAGTGAACATAACTTAATTGAAATCAGAGAATACCGGCCAAATGCTTTGTTGAGGCCAAGAACAAAATTTATCGTTCTTTTTGATTTGTGTGTTCAAATTGTACACTATTGGCTGACACATATCTATTCTGAGGATAATTTATTGACTAAATTATATCTCATTATTGATGCAAATATTAACAAACAAATGTTTAGTGCATGAGAAAACCACGATTTATACAAAATGTTTGTAAATATGTTTATTAATTTTTATTGTTACACTTGGGTACACAATGTAAACAAAATTTTACAAGGTGTACAAACTAAAAATATCAATGATAGTATTAAACAACAAGCCTTAAGGTTGCATTTAAAATCAAAATGTTATAAGCTTTCATTAGTAAAACGACTGCAGCAGTAGCATTAAATTTGTAAAAATTTTGCTATTAAAAACTTCTTTATTTTGTGTCATTATTTATATCATGCATATCTTAATAATAATAATAAAAGTGTTATGTTTAACATGTTCGCCAAATCATATTTTTGGGTTTCTTGAGGTACTGTATTAATGTATTAATATATAACACAGACGGAAAACTTAAGCGGAAAGCTTGCTTTGACTTTGAATACTGCACTATTCATATAACTTTCTGTCAATGTGCGGTTTTTAAATTTTTGTCTCTGTACAATAATTATTATTATACATAAGTACTGTTTGCAAATTGTATTTTTTTTTCCTTTTCTGACATCCCATGTACCTAATTTTTTCATATACTTTTAGTATTAAACATAATATTTTTGTTTGTAATGTTTGTTCAATTCGATGTAGTTTTTTTATATCACATTTTATACAAAATGTTTGTTAGTAGTATTTCATATGAAAAATATTTTTAAAAAATTGCAACGGATCAAACGCACAATACAAAAGGCGTATGAAAAAATGCCCACCAAAATTCAAATTTCACTCCAGCGCCGCCGGCGACATGAGTAAGAAATAAAATGAATCGATTCATTAATTAAATCGAGTTGCCCATCTATAGTAATCTTTGATCTATGGCCCGAGGGCTCTGATGGAGAAGATTTTATGGTTATGTTTATTTATTGTTTTATATACTAAATATACAGGGTGTTAATAAAAAAACCGTACACCGCTTGGCAGGTGATAGTAGAGGTCAAAACAAGAAAAAAGTTCTAATAAACCCATATCCAATTCTCAATACAGGGTGTTCACGCCATGTGTTCACTCTTCTAGAATTTTTATTTTTTACATAAAATTCGGGAGCGATAAATTAAATTAAAAGCTGAATTTTCTGACATACCACTGGCCACCATAGAACTTCCGGTTTCGCCGGAAGTGATATCAACTTTCTTATTTTAAATGGAACGGCCTGTATATTTTTACATATTTGAAATCTACAGATCATTGTGAGTCCGAATATGTATCACTTGGTAATTTTGGTTTCCATGACAACGAAAAAAATTTTTTTTTGTTTTTCAGTATGCAAAGCTATGTATGGTGTATTTTCGCTCTAATGCGACCAAGTAATTCGAGAAAGCAACTTCTTTGGTTGCACTTTGGTTTATTAACATTTTTACAGCATGTGAAATTTTCATTAGGTCGTAAATTATTTTTTTTTAACGGAACTTATTTAAAAGACACTGTTTATGCCAGAGAAATTAATACAGAAGGTGAATTTTGGCAGAGAGTTGTAAACGCTTGTCAGCAACTGAAAAATCAAGTTGCTTTCAATCAAGTGCGCGAGTCTCTTCGACGGCGACTGCAACTTTGTTTACAACAGCAAGGACGACAGTTCGAACATCTTCTGTGATAATTTTAGTGTGTTAAATTCGTTATTGATTGTTCGATTCTTTTTTAATTAAACCATACTTCAAATGCCATTGAATATTGAACCTGGGTTTATTATAATTTTTTTTGTTCTCTGCTATCACGTGCTAAAATGTGTAAAGTTTTTATATTAACACTTGTATACCGGCAATGGCTTATTTTTTCAGTTAAGCTGCCACATGCTATCCCAAATTTCATTGCAAGAGTTGATAAAGAGTTTAAAAAAATAACCCTCTATTTGGTGTCAGCGTATTTAAAAAAATGTTTTATTAAACTGCGCTAAAAACGCAAGAAGTTCCGTTAAAAAAAATAATTTAGTTAATAAACCAAAGTACAACCAAAGAAGTTGCTTTCTCGAATTACTTGGTCGCATTAGAACGAAAATACACCATACATAGCTTTGCACACTGAAAAACAAAAAAAAATTTTTTTTCGTTGTCATGGAAGCCAAAATTACCAAGTGATACATATTCGGACTCACAATGATCTGTAGATTCCAAATATGTAAAAATATACAGGGCGTTCCATTTAAAATAAGAAAATTGATATCACTTCCGGCGAAACCGGAAGTCCTGCGGTGACCAGTGGTATGTCGGAAAATTCAGCTTTTTATTTAATTTATCACTCCCGAATTTTATGTAAAAAATAAAAATTCGAAAAGAGTGAACACATGGCATGGACACCCTGTATTGAGAATTGGATATGGGTTTATTAGAACTTTTTTCTTGTTTTGACCTCTACTATCACCTGCTAAACGGTGTACAGTTTTTTTATTAACACCCTGTATAATTTAGAAAAACTGCAAAATTGCAAGAAAGCAGTGATAGTTGAACAAGACAATTTAGACAATTGAAGGGCAATAACTTTTGTTTTTCAAATGGAACGGTGTTATTTTTATATCGGCGTTAGATACTCCATAAAATTATCTTTCAATTAGCTCTACATTTCCCTATACCAATTACTGACGGTTGAGGAGATATTTAATATTATTTCATAATTTCTGTATTTTAACGTATTAATTAAAATCAAGAATGAGTATTTACTCAAACATTTTACTTGTTTTAAGTAAATGGTCAGTTTGCTAAGTTTTTAAGTCCTGGTCGTATAAAAAAATATTGTCAAATACATGATTATTTAATTCCATTGTTAAAGCTTGTGATAAGTTAAACAGTAACGAGAGAAATAATTTTGATTGGAATTTTTAAGTATTGTTAAGTTTCCTCAAGTGATATTGCTTAATCACACGATTAACACGATCGTGTGGTTAACTACGTTTCATACAATTGGCCCTAAGACTTCTTATACTTAAGTTTAACTTTTCTTTTATGTTAAATAATAAAGTGTGCTCTATACATTATTGACGAAATATTTATTAATCTTATTTGAACATTACCACAACAAGTAACAAAAGGTGATTTTCCAAAATAAATACGAAACCTTTGAAAACTGTAGGAACAACAAAATAATCCTAAGATGTCTCGTAATTTTACAATAAGTGTTCAAAATGTATGCATTTTATGTAACAGAGCTTAATAAACTTAGGAAATTGACATTTTACTCAAAACAAGTAAAATATTTGAGTAAATACTCACTTCTGATTTAATTAATACGTTAAAATGCAAAAATTATGAAATAATATTAAATATCTTCTCAACCGACAGTAATTGGTATAGGGCAGTGTATAGCTAATTGAAAGATAATTTTATGGAGTATCTAACGCCGATATAAAAATAACACCGTTCCATTTAAAAAACAAAAGTTATTGCCCTTCAATTGATGTCGAAATGCAAATAGTTTTACTGAATCCCTGTTAAAGGAAAGTAAACTTTGTTATTGCGGTAGGTACCTTCCACTTAGCTTGTAACACTACCACAATATTTGCATTCTAACTTTCTTTGTTAATAAGATATTAATTACACAAGTCACATCTGTATTTTCCGAAAACCGTAAACAAAGCCTAATATCTTAAAAACAATAGGACTTAGGTATAGGGCACTCTTATCAAACCCTAAAATAACCTGACAAGCTCAAATTCGTTATAAAACATAGGATGTTCCATTTAAAATAATGAAGTTACACATCGTACAGCCAAATTGGGACAGCCTGTATATTTGAAAATAATTTTGAATTATGCGGAGCTTGAAAGGATGATACTTTTGTATAAAACATTTTTCCATGTAACGGCGTTAACGAAGAAACCCGGTTAAATGCCACAGACTGTATATTTTAAATATGCGCGTCTAACGGCACTATTAACAGAATTACACATATCTTTATAGTGATTCCAATTAGCAACGGATTAAGAGTGTTTGAATTTATTAAGTGTGTTGTTACACAACTTTATCATACGTCTCATGGCATCAGTTAACCAAGGAGCCGAAACTTTACTGATTCTAACGGTTCTATACGGAGCAAAAATATCAAACACAGTTAGGAAGTTATCCGGTATAAATGCAACTTTGTCATTTAACTCAATCAAATCGTATAAATTATTCCAAGGTATGGAGCGTAAATTATCATAAAATTGTTGGTAATCTATATTACGTAAGTTACGGTAAATATACAACCGCGGGGAAAAATTATGTGCTGAAAAATCTAGAGTGCAACATACTAGTTTATGATCAGAGAAATGCACATCAATGACGTCCGATTGCAAAATCAAGTCAAAACTACTGACGACAACTACGTCAATTAACGTGCTGCTATAAGCATCGACTCGGGTCGGTTCGTCCACAGTCTGAGTAAGGCCATATGTATCAATCATTGACAAAAAACGATTAACGTTATTACTTCCTATATTGAAAAGATGAATGTTTATATCACCAGAGCATATAACTTCGTCCACTGTTGGTAAAATGGTAGTAAAAGATGTTTCTAAGTCTTGAATGAAAGAATTAACATCGGTATGAGGTGGTCTATACATATACTATCCCAAATGCAACAGACCTGCCCGATATTTTAATATTCAGCCATAATTGTTCAAGAGATGGAGTAAATTCAGTATCTATTATCGAATAACGATAACTATTTTTTACATAAAAGCCAACACCCCCTCCTCGACTATTCCTATCCACACGTAAAAAATTATAACCAAGAATTTTAACAGTATCAGAATCAATACGGTGACGTATCCATGTTTGCTCATTATAAGGTACTAAATCAACATACTTCGTATAGAAGTAACGCATTTAGTGACTTTTTATATCTATCTTTGTCGCAAATTATTCTCATCTAGTGATAAAAAAAACAGTTGGAAATATTATTTGAAGTGACGTTTGTCAAAGTTACTGTCAGTGGTTAAGAAAATTGAGTTTAAATATCGCATTCCAAACTTTTATCGCAGACATTTAATGATTCCGCCTTTCTCGTAAAAGAAAAATTCTGCACTTCTTAAAATAACAACTTTATGATTGGTAATTAACTTAACTAGACATAACCTAATACACTTCTAAATTGAAACCAGTGACATTGCTGTAAACAGAATTCCCTAAAACTGTTGTCTTCCTTATTGCACTTGCGACAATTGTATTTGTTACCTTTGTTTTTCAATCTTCTCCCGAGAAGAATGGGATTATGTTACCTGTACGGAGTGTTAATTTAGTACTGGCGGCATTTCGGCAAGCGAGATAACGAACCGTTACGTCACCGCATACCCGGTCGATGACGTAACGGCTCGCTATCTCTCTTGAATGCTGCCACCGTTAGTATTCAATTTACCGTGCATATAACGGGCCTTAGATTAAAACTTAATGTTTGAAATATTAATTTTATTTCGAATTTTCATTATTTAATAATTTTGGTCGACCATGGCGTTGATGATTAACATTTCACACATAAAGTTTTAATATTAAAGTAAATTTAAATTCATTGTTGTCGGAATTGAGGATACTGTACTATTAGAAAAAATGTACACTGATTAATAGAAACTTTTATCTAGAAACTAAATTGTTTTAAATTTTATTGTAGAATTAGTAAGATCATTAATTTGCTTTAGATAATTGAAATTTATCTCCGCCCACAATAATTGCTAAGCTTAGTATTTTAGTATTTAGTATATTTATTTGTGCAGTAGATTTACATATACATAAATACATATATATAAAATAATACACGTGTCAAGTCGATGTAAATATTATACAGTCAGTGATGAAAATTTGTCACTAATACAATCTTCAATAGAGTAAAAACCTTTGCTGAGAAGGTAATCCGTTATTTTATCTTTAAATTCTTTAAAAGGCAAACTCTTAACCTCAGTTGGTAAAAGATTAACCCTGGTTTGCACCGAACAAAATAAGCTCAGCTTAAGTTTAAGCGTCACTTAGAATGTGACTTGTTCAATGTCGTGTAACCTGAAATGTCACATTATAAACACCACTTAAATTTAAGCTGAGCTTATTTTGTTCGGTGCAAATAGCCATAAATAGCTTAGGAGAATAAAAATTTACTGCATCCCTACTATGAGCCAGTCTCAAGAAGTCTAATTTTATGTTTTTACACCCTCTAGTTTCATAGTTATGTTCAAAATAATTAAAATTCTGAAGGTTTTTCCGGGCATATAGGAGGCATTCCCGTATATATAGACATGGTAATGTAAGTAGTTTGAAATTTATAAATACTTCTTTGCAGTCACTTTTATATGGTAAATTACCTAGTATTCTGACACCGCGACGTTGCAAAACAAAAATGCGATTCATCGAGGAACAATGGCCCCAACACGGTAGAGCATAAGACATTACCGAAAAAATCAAAGAAAAATAACATGTTCTAAGAGTATCAAAATTTACAACTGGTTTTAGAGTTCTTAAAACAAAAATATTTTTACTTATTTTTTTGCAAGAGCATCCGTGTGGTTTTTCCAAGCCAGAGCAGGATCCAGGCAAACTCCCAAGAATGTTTTATCTACAGAGATTGATTGATTTAAATGGTTTCGAGAAAAGATAATTGTGGCTGTCTTATTTATATTTAAAGAAAGTTTGTTTGCATTGAACCACTCCGTAACATTCGAACGTGTATTTCTCATCGCATCATTTAAAAGCTCAATATTTGGTTCAGCTAAAAGAATGTTTGTATCATCGGCGTACTGCACAAAAGCTGCACCGGTCTCCGCACGGCTCAAATCATTCACGAATAGAATGTACGGGCCCAGTACAGATCCCTGCGGCACGCCAATGTTGATCCTACGCAGTGATGACCGCACCTGATTGCAATCAACAAACTGTTTGCGATTAGTTAAATACGATTTTAGTAGCGTAACACTGTCAGTCTTTAAAATATATATACTTCCAGTTTGTTTAATAATAAATCGTGAGGGACACAATCGAAAGCTTTTAACAGATCACATAGTAAAGCACCGCATTGTTTTTTGCCTTCAAAATTTTTATTTAGGAATTTTGTGAGATCTAGAATGGCATCGGTAGTATTTTTACCTTTTCGGAAACCAAATTGAGAGCTAGAAAAAATATTATTTCTCTCACAGTAGTCAACAATTAGATTTTTTAGGACAATTTCATAAATTTTGCCAATAGCTGGAATTAAAGATATCGGCCTAAAATAATTTAGGGACACTGCCGATCCGCTCTTTGGAATGGGAACTACACGACTAATTTTTAAAATATCCGGAAAAGTGTTGGCTCTAATAGCCTTATTTATCAGTTTAGTTAGTGAAATAATGATAATGTTTTTCACGTATTTAAGCATTTTTGTGTTTGTACTATAGCAATCCATACTGTTGGTATTCTTTAAAGAGTTAAAAATGTCACGTACTTCTATGAAACTTACTTCTCTAAATTGAAACAAGGCATTTTTATTATTAGTAGTCGGCAAGAAAGATAACGGATTAATCTGTGAATCAGGAATTTCTGCAACAATATCATTTGCAATACTAGAAAAATATGAGTTAAAAACTTCCGATGAAAAATGGTTACATGATAGTGGTTTGAGGTTGCTTTTTTGATTGATTATATCCCACATTGCCTTTTGTTTGTTGTGACAAGTACTTACGAATATCATCATTTTGATCTTGGCTTTTTCGAGTGAAACTCTAAAAGCCTTTCTACAATTGTTATACTGGGTGTCCGGTAAAGAATGGGCCATACTTCAAGGGTGGCTTCTTTGGATCAAAATAAATCGATTTAGATCAATTTATCTTAGTACAATTTTGCTTCATTAAAAAGTTATGGCCTTTCAAAGATAATTTTTTATATCAATATTTTAGCAAAACTCGCTCATTTTTGAAGACATTTAATTGTAATTTGGTATTTAGAGGTTTCTTGTACTGCTAAATCTGAATATCTGCTTATTTTTAACGTAACGTATAGAGGGCGCTCTAGGGACCCCGACCTTCTCTTGTTCACTGTCGTACTTTTTCTTACGTGAATATTTTTAAAATATGTTTCGTTTTCTTGAAACGACATTTAATTTACTTTAAAAAAGGCATACTTGTCACATGTCGCTAAAGTGCACCAGTTTTGAGAAAAATGGCTTTGAATGTAAAAATGTTGAATACTTACTACACCAGTAACGCTACTTCAGGATGAAAAGACAATTACCTAAAGTTGCACTACTTCGTAATTTACTTAAAACTGAAAAAAAATTACAATTCCACATTTAAAGCAACGATACATTACGTAAAAAATTCTTATTATGTTTGCTATGGCCGCGTATTGCACTCGTAGTTTAACTTTCAACTCCAGATTACTCCCATAGTAAAAATTATAAAAACAGTTGTTCCCATGGAAATAAAGTGAAGATTAAAGTTAAACTGTAACTGAAATACGGGTCTATGTGCCTGATTCAACGTAGACCTAAAACAGTAATATTCAGCATTATCATATTCAAAGCCATTTTTCTCAAAACTGGTGTACTTTAGCGACATGTAACAATCTTTTTTAAAGTAAATTAAAAGTTCTTTCAAGAAAATGAATATAATTTAAAAAATATTCACGTAAAAAAAGTACAGCAATAAACAGAGGAATATCAGGATCTCGAGAGCGCCCCCTATATGTTACGTTAAAAATAGGAAGATATTCAGATTCAGCAGTAAAGAAACCTTTAAATACCAAATTACAATTAAATATTTCCAAAAATGAACGAGTTTTGCTAAAATATTGAAATAAAAAAATTATCTTTGAAAGGCCATAACTTTTTAATGAAGCAAAATTGTACTAAGATAAATCGGTCTGTATCGATTTGTTTTGACCCAAAGAAGACACCCTTGAAGTATGGCCCATTCTTTACCGGACACCCGGTACATTTCTTTACATATTACATTCCCTGGATATTGTTTCTTAATATTATAAAGAAAATCTAAAAATTCGCGATCTTTTTTGACCTTTTTATCAGTCAACGTAATGTTTTTGTTTTTATTGTTTTCTATCTTAGTTGAGATGGGAAAGACTGATAGAACTCCACTATGTACGATGTTCAAAAACTTTTCAAATTTAAAGTCAATATCGCTCAAATCATCTACAAAAGACCAATCAGTATTCTCAAGATACTTAAAAATAGTATATAGACTATGTTTAGTTGTAGGTCGAAAACTTACCTTCTCAGCCGGTTTATTTTTCTCAACAACACATCTAAAATCTATAAATATACCTAAGTGATCAGCTACATGCAAATTCTTTACAAATGCGTCAAAATTGGATTTAAAAATATTAGTAAAGATATTATCTAGACAATTTTCTTCCCTGGTATTATCATGTATAACATGGAATAAGTTATATGAGTTCATTAAATCTAACAACACGTCCCTATGATCGTTACTTATATTAAAATTTACATTAAAATCCCCATTAATTATTATGTTACAATTTTTTGATATCAATGCATCCAGTACTTCAGAACATATTTCAATAAATCTACCGAAATCTCCATTGGGAGATCTATAAAGGGTTACTATTGCAGTATTTACATTTTTTACCTGCACCGCAATAATTTCACAATCCTTCTCTGTAGACAAGGAAGTTATATCAGGTAGATTAGTATGCTGCAAATCCTTTTTGACTAGACTAAGCACGCCTCCGTGTCCGAAGCGGGATCTACAAAAACCGTGTGTAATGTAACCGTCAAAATTTAAATTCTCTAGTTCTGTACTCGTACACCAATGCTCACTTATATTTAAAATATCTAGACTTTCGTTATGAAGTATCTCTTCAATTTGTACTTAGCTGCCGAAATACGTATCTACGGATATAAAATTATTGTGAGCAGAGATAAATTTCAATTATTTCTTAAACCACAGTTTCCTTTACTATTTTTTAATTTGCTTTATAATTTTATTTTACAATATTGGTACACGACTGTATCGATAAACGTCCATAAGACGTCGGCGTTGTGGTATTTTCACATTTCACAGTTTAGTTGATAATAATCGATCACCCTTCATTTCTAAACTTTAATTTATAAAACATAATTACAATGTGAGAATGTTATAAATTCATAATTTATAAATGTTATAAATGTTCAAATTCCATCCTCAAAAAAATGCTTGTGATAAAACCGATTCTATAAACAAGTAAGACTAGAAGTGATTCAGATCATTTAAATCAGCGAATCAAATGCACCTTTTAATTTACTTTAATATTAATTTTTTTTGTTTGAAATGTTAATTTCATTTTTGATTTTTCTTCATGTTAGTTATTCATAGGTCAGATAGTGCTAAATTTGAATACAATTTCTATTGTACAGGGTTTTTGTTTATATTCTGAATGGTACCTACACTTTTTATTTAAGAAAGACATTTTTTCCTAATTCCAAAAATATGTAGTTCGTCTATTTTTGATTTCATACTTTTTGCGATATTTAAGTTTAAAATAATAAAAAAAATGCATTTACTTTGATTAATAAGAATTTTATTATGTGTGACAAGTGTTAACCTAATTAAAAGATATTTTACAAGTCAAAACGCTAACATCTAAGATAAATTAACATATTATTTGAAATAAATTAATAAAAAATATACCAAAACAATAATAATTTCAAACTTAAATGTCGCAAAAAATATATATAAATATAAAAATATAGAAAAACTACATCTTTTTGGAATTAGGAGAAAAACATCTTTCTTATTTCTAGAAAATATACTGAGTGTTCCATTTAAAATAACAAAGTAAATACTCATTTGTTAGGTTTCCGACTGTCATTTGTTCTTTTTAAAATTAAATTCTGGCGGTTCAGGTAAATCAATAAAGCTTTTGTATTTAATATTTTTTGACATGTTTAATAATAAAATGTAACCTGTGAGCAAATAAAAATCAGATTAGAGCAGGCGGTGCAAAGAAAATGTATGTCTGTGATTAAATAAAAAGTCAATAAATTTGACAGTCCATGAATGTATTACATTAATTAATTCAGTTAATCACAGACATACATTTTCTTTGCACCGCCTACTCTAATCTGATTTTTATTTGCTCACTTTTTATAATATCTATTCACTGTTTATCCTCGTCTCAGTAGGCCGTGTTCTCGTTTCATTAAGTTGCTGGCCTGAATTTTGATAGATGCCAGAATCTGACATGAAAAATATTAATGACAATTCCACACCACTAATCTGACAATGTTGCCAAATATTATACGAAGGAGCACCGACTATGGCACCGTGAAATATGCACTACAGTCGAGCTGGCAACAACGTCTCCGTCAGTGGACTCAAATTATAACCATGAAATTAAAAGTAAACATAACCGTCTCATCTGACGTCTATGTCTATTAGGGTGGGTCGAAAAACCAAACTTTGAGATAATCTTTCCTAATAGCAAAATTATGTTGTCTTTTAGTGATATTATGACACCTACGAAATATTTTTGAATTTAATTAATATTTAGAGGGTGCGCCTTACGTTTGAATTTTTGAAATTATACGAGAAAGGCCATATAGTATGCCATGAAAAGTTCGTATTTGCAATAATAATAATAATAACAGAGTTATGATCAAAACTGTATACTACAAGGGCAAGAGAAGGTGGATAAAATTAAAACTCGAATCTCGCAGCAACGCCTAAATTCGATAGCAAGAAAGATTTCAATATTGAATGATTTTCATTAATTTTTCTGTTCTATTATTTTTTTAATTATTAATAAATGATTATTTTATTCTAAAAACCCTATTTTCCTTGAGACATTTATGTTATATGACTACCAAAATATATTCAAGTTATTCGTATTTCCAAGGCAAAGCGCAACCTGAAGATGAGGTGCTATTTACTTTAAATTTTAGCATTACACTGTTTTCATGTAAAGGCAATATAATTTTGCTATTAAAAATCAAAAGCGCAATATTCGTTTTTTTCCATACAAAAATGACCCACCCTAATGTCTATGTTTCATTGTGATACCAACAAAAATGTCACCCTAACTCGCCTACTGGGACGAGGAAAAAGAGTGAATAGATTATAGGTACCATTTAAAATATAAACAAGAAGCCTGTACACTACACATGCTCATTGACGAATGTGTGTGAACGATAAATGTTAATTTTACTTTCAATAAAACCACTCAAATGTAAGATAAGTAAAAAATTACATTCTAAAATTGGTACTTTTCATTGCAACTATTTGGAAATAACTTAAATACCTGGGAGTAAGTGTAATTTTTGTGAACAATTTTCCTTGCATTGCATACATGTAAAGCTGCATAGCTTTACATTGTGTCATGGCTGCGTCAATAAACATCCACAACACATTCTGGCATTTTCACATTGCTAAAAGGCGTTTTGGTCGATTAACAAAAGAACCAACACAACACAAAGTTTGCTTTGTGGCCTTTTTGAATATGCCAAGACGCGTTATGAGCGTTTTTTGAAAGTACCACAACATGCATTTCACATTGTGGCTGAAATTGAAAAGCCAGAACACGTTGTGACGGTTTTTTTGCACTTTGCGTTTTTGGTCTTTGAGCCTAACATAAACACAATAAGTCTTGAAATGGAGGAGTGAGATGCAGAATAAGTTAAAAATTGTGAATGAAAAAGATGCAATACACATCCAAGCTTCACTCCAGAGTGCAGTTCTTAAAAGCAACCTAGTGTTATCATACAAATAGGTATATTTTGTTTTGAAACCTTCTCAAAATTATTAAAAAAATAAATCATTTCTTACCTCAGCTGTGCACGTTATTCGACTTGTTACCGAAGTCTCACGGTTATATTTCCCATTCTTTAAGTTCCTCTGGGCAATTGTATTAAGCCATGTCCTTTTAATGTTGAAGTCAATCATTTTCTACGCACTAGCTTTGCCACACCCCAGACATTCCTAACTAGTACATCTGTATTAAACCTCCTTTAAATTGTTAAGATATAAATAAACTCTAAAAAAGGTAAAAAAAAATGTTACGAGTTATCTATGATACTTCTGACTAGATTAAAATAATTTTGAAGACGGTATGCCAGAGGGTCTTAAAAAACTAGTTTTTTGTGACCCTCTGGCATATCATCTTCATAGTATGAGATCCCACTGCAACTTTTCTACACTCATCTGTTATTTTAACGAAACACAATTTTAATGAAAGATTACATTTAGAGTCACACAACGCGACCGGGTTGCCTTGCAAAATCCTGACACAATTACCTTTAATTGGAGAAGTTTTAACAATTTTTTTTTCAACAATTTCGTTCATTTGTTTGGGCAGTAAATGAGATGCCATTAATTGAAGAACGATTGTAAGAACTCGAAAAAACTTGATTGCCACCTCTCAGTCGCAAGCCTCTGGCAGCCAAGTGCAAAAGAGACATCTTTCGATGATCATCTACGCTCATCGTGTATGGAAACAAATTTTATACAAAATTGGAACTTAATTTTGTTCTCTGTGCGATAGAGTTTGGTTGCCTGCGCAAAAGCTGTCGCAACTGAAGGTTGCCGGCATTCTTTTCTCGTGTTTACGGGAGAAGTGTTGTAAGGACGCAGCATTGCAGGTACGACCAATTTTGAGGTAAATTGATCAATTTTTTTTTTAAACGAATGCAATTATGCTGCATAATATGTGCAATGTCTTCTTTGCTTCAAATAATAATCGCAAAAGTCATGTTCTATTACAATTGAATAATTAAAGTCTTTATTTACAAGCATTATTAACAAACACATACATAGGTATATGTACACATATTTTTATAATTCATTGGTCCCTGTAAAGCGTAATTATTGCAGCGTGCAAACAATATAAACTTGCAATTACACATCATTTGCATATTTAACAAAACTGTATTAATTTTTTCACTTTGTGGTATGCTTTTGTATCTTCTGATTATTCCAAAAGGCAATAGGCATAAAACCGTAAGGGTTTTGCATTGAAATTTTTTTTTCTATTTCCTAAAATAAAGCCGGTAGGGTACTTACATTAATTCTCGCGTAAACACTAGAAAAGAATGCCGGCAACCTTCAGTTGCGGCAGCTTTTGCGCAGGCAACCAAACTCTATCATACAGAGAGCAAAATTAGGTTCCAATTTGGTATAAAATTTGTTTCCATACATGATGAGCGTAGATGATCATCGAAAGATGTCCCTTTTGCACCTGGCTGCCAGAGGCTTGCGGCAGGCTGAGAGGTGGCAACCAAGTTTTTTCGAGTTCTTACAATTGTTCTTCAATTAATGGCACCTTATTTACTGCCCAAACAAATGAAGGAAATTGTTGAAAAAAAAATTGTTAAAACTTTGCGGCAGGATTTTTCAAGGCAACCCAGTCACGTTGTGTGACTCTAAATGTAATCTTTCATTAAAATCGTGTTTCATTAAAATAACAGATGAGCGTAGAAAAGTTGCAGTGAGATCCTAGACTACCAAAATTAATATAAAAAAATAAATATTTAATTACCTCAACACCGTTCTTATCGAAGTCAAATTTGCGACATATTTCTGAATTTTGTCCTAGGGTTTTGTCAAACACTCTGTCAGCCAGTTCATCAATGCAGGGATGGTGTGATCGAATAAAACAGTTGATTCAAGTCGATTCTTGAGATTTAAATCTAACAGCTGTTGAATTTGATGTGGCATTTCAACAAACTGCAAGGTTGAACTTTATATTAAAATTAAAATAATAATACAGATATTGAACTACTTACTATTTAAAGAAATTGCAACAAATAAGAGAGGGCAATTATTAAAGCCTAGTTATTCAAAATTTCAAGAACACTCGTAGCACACGTGGTGTCAAGGAAATTGTAACGTATCATGCCATTTGATGGCGTTATAGCCCATGATACTAGGGGTGCGTTCGACATTACGCTCGGGGCACGCTCTGAGCAGAAGTGTGAGGGAGAGTGAATGCGTCTCAGTGCATGTAAGCCGGCTTTCACACCAAAGTGGCAAGCTGCATGCTGCTTTCATCTTTTGAGAAGTAGCGTGCCGCGTAGCGCAACTTAGAATTTTGCGTTCACATCAAGGTAGCATAGCAAGCTATGCGATTCGCGAATTGGCAGTGCCTTGCGAGTTATTATCATCCGAAGATTAAGCTATGGCGTTCATCAAGCATCAAGAACCACAACATTGTGGTTCCTGATGGTTTGGTATCGGCATGTTGTCAAGAACCCTCGTTTAGCTCGATAATGTTTTAATTTAAGACGAAACCGCGGCCTCTACTGAAGTAGCCTAGCAAAATATATGAAACTCGATCATTTTTGAATTGTAGATTTTCGGTCTGAGCGCTTTCGTTTCTGAATTCGTATTCTTCTTCGTGATTTGTATTTGTTTTTAGGAGAATTTCGAAACAAATTTTTTGTATGTGGAAGAAGAAGGTTTGTATTTTATGATGATACAATATTTTATTAAATTTGCAGTTGAAGTACTTATCAAATAAATCGAGTACTCAACTCCCGAACATGTATTAATTTTATTGCAAAATAACGAATTAGATTAACTTTTTTTTGTGTCTGTCGGATCTTGTCGCGCAAAATTTGTTATATACCACATGTCCACCGAGTGTGGTTTTCTTTTGTGGCGTTTAAACCATTTAATATAGAAAAAAATTTCAAACGCTATCATCCTCTAATAAATAAACTCTATACGTTAAATTTATTTGCAATTACACAGGGTGTTCGTTTTACAAGTGTCAGTAAGTATCTTTAATATTTCAAATGGAATGTCCTATATATTATTACGTTTTTTGATAGATCTATCAATTTGGAAAATATTTTATTACACATTTCTATATCTAAACC
This sequence comes from Dorcus hopei, assembly GCA_033060865.1. Classification (NCBI taxonomy): domain Eukaryota; kingdom Metazoa; phylum Arthropoda; class Insecta; order Coleoptera; family Lucanidae; genus Dorcus; species Dorcus hopei. The sequence goes on along the minus strand of CM065426.1, from coordinate 74,594,355 downwards.
TAGTATTTTACCGAGATAAATGCCATCAACGAAGAAACATCTTAAATGCAGGCCCTTATTAAATTGCTTCTAACTTGCTTAATTGAAGAGTTTTCATTATCAGTTATTAACGTGTAATTACACATGCCTTAAGCTAAGTAACACTATATTAAACAAACCTGAAAACTACGCAGTTTGTTGGTGGCTAGCAGTTCTTTCTGCTGTATTTAGAAGTGAAATATTTCATATTTTTCTTATGGAACACCCCATAAGTAAAATCATCAGCCGATGTAGAATTAAATTTGCTATATTTTTCCCAAACAAAGTCCTATACCTAAAACCTACGGTTCGTGAGATAATTCTGGTTTTCTTTTTGCTTCATGATTTATGTTATTTTTAGGGTGCTATGAATGTCAACAAAATTGCCTTTTAGCTTTTAAAATTTATATTCAACGATTTCCTGATAGAAAGCAGCCAAATGCAAAGACTTTTTGTAATATAAGGAAAGATTTGAAAGAGTAGGCAGTGTTGTAAATGTTATTTCTAATAATATTAACTTACATGGCACCCTAAAAATGACAAAAATCGTGAAGCAAAATGAAAACCAGAATTATCTCACAAACCGTAGGTTTTAGGTATAGGACTTTGTTTAGCAAAAAGATAGCAAATTTAATTCTACATCGGTTGATGATTATAGGTATGGGGTGTTCCATAAGAAAAACTTGAAATATTTCACTTCTAAATTCAGCAGAAAGAACTGCCAGTCACCAACAAACTGTTTAGTCCTCAGGTTTGTTTAATGTAGTTAACTTAAAGCATGTGTAATTACACGCTGATAATTGATAATGAATACTCTTCAATTAAGCAAGTTAAAAGCAATTTAGTAAGGGTCTGCATTTAAGATGTTTTTTCGTTGACGGCATTTATCTCGGTAAATACTAGGTTTAGGTATAGAAATATGTTAATAAAATATTTTCCAAATTAATAGATCTATCAAAATTCGTAATAATATATGGGGTATTCCATTTGAAATATTATAGGTACTTGCTGACACTTGTAAAATGAACACCCTGTGTAATTGTAAATAAATTTAGCGTATAGAGTTTTTTTATTAGAGGATGACAGCGTTTGAAATTTTTTTCTGTATTAAATGATTTAGACACCAGAAAAGAAAACCACACTCGGTGGACACGTGGTATACACTAAGTTTAGACTATCCTCGATCTAATACCAGAGAAAAGTCGTCCGCCTTTTTCCGCTATTTTAATTAAAATTAGTTAGAAATTAGAAGCGCAAAAAATCTAAATTACATAAATTTTTTTATTTTTATTTTTTTTTTCCTCTGACTTCTTCAGAGATATTTAATGGATTGATTAGAAAAACATTATAAAATATAGTATAAAAATTCCCAAATAAAAGGACTGACGGGAAGTGGAAGAAAAACTTGTAGATATAACAAAATGTCCAAATGACAAAAGAAGAGTTTGAAATCGTGTTTTGAGATAAAGGAGAAGACGATATACATATAAAATTTGAATCAGATTTAAATGAATGTATCTCAGATGTATTATTTGTGCATTATTTATATGTATATCATCATCAACTTCATGCGAGAATCCGGTTTCTTGAGGCATTACTGCATTTGTCTTACGAAATTCCAGTTAAAAAGTGTCAAGCGCGAAGTGCAGAAGAAAAACAAATTAATTAAAATTACAAAAGAAAAAATACAAAGAGATTTTGAAAATGAAACACAAGAAAAGAAAGCCATTTTCAAAAGAGACAGTCAACCTAATGGTAACAAGCACTCCGCCTTTACCTCCAAATGACAATAATAGCGACCAAGATACAGGTACAGAACTTGAGTCTGACTAAAATGATGCATTATTTTTATATTTCTTTACGAATATTCATCAGCACCGTTATCATATGTATACAAAACAGTTTTTCGTTTTTCCAGTTCTTTTAAAGTAACTATTAGGCAGACACTGCTTACTGGCTTAATTATTTTGAAAATATAATTAATTATCATTCCAGAATATTTTTTTTTCATTGTCTTACATTGCAATAAAACGCGAAATAATTTTGACCGGTTTTTTCATACAAGTACTCCTATGTGCGACGGGGAAACACGTCGGTTTCTGTCCATACACCTCGGTTTTATCGTCCGTTCGTTCCAGCAATTTTACCCGTCGGGTAAAACTGTCGGCCCCATACACCTCGTTCTTTTTCGACAGTTTTACCCGACGGGTAAAATTGCTGGAACGATGAACGAAACCGATTAAAATCCCTACACTTCGTTCTGTTCGAAGCCGTGTCACCAAACAGCTTAGCGCAATGAACAAAACGTGTTTGTTGGCAGTGGCGGCCTAAAATCTGCCATTGCCCCTCTTTACCTCTAACCACACATAAAAGTGCAAAACACCGCCGACCCGTCTGCGCTGACACTGCAAAAACACGTCGGTTCCTGTCCACACACCTCGTGTTTACCCGAACGGATAGCGTGAACCGATGAAAATATCCAAACCGATTGATGTTTTGACACGACGGGGAAACACGTCGGTTTATGTCCATACACCTCGGTTTTATCGTCCGTTCGTTCCAGCAATTTTACTCGTCGGGTAAAACTGTCGAAAAAGAACGAGGTGTGTGGGGCCCTTTAGGCTGCTTTCAGACTAGCCGTCAAAACGCACGGCCGTACGAAAAGACGGCCGTCAAAAACTGAGTCGGGTGCATGGTTGTTGTCTTTAACACGAGCATTCGAATTTCATCCGGGATTCGACTATATTCCGCATACGATTGAGATGGAAAATACACGCAAAAAAATTATTGCATTTGCAATAATACGCCATCGTAAAAAAAACAACACAGATGTATATGGGTTCACCCTTTACTGGAAAATTATTTTCAGTTAGGGGCCTTTAATGTGCTTTTTGGAAAGTTAAGAGAAGACGAGAATAAATTAAAGTTCTAAAATCTATTTACTTACAAATTTCAGTGGACAAGAGTTGACTCCACTTGTTAGTTTAATTATTTAAAAAATAGCTGCAATCACTTATTTTCAATTTAAATAATATTCCCGAAAATTTATTTTTGATATATTCATAGTTTTGAGGCAGTTATTCATTTTATTTAAATTTTTAAAACAGCGTTATTGTTATTATTATTACCTATTTCCGAGCGTGTTTTACTGCGACAAAGAAGAATCATCTAGTATACCGATGAAAAACAAAAAACAAGTCGACAGTAGTTTTCCGACGCGACGGGAAGCATCGCAAAAAAATTATTGCGATTGCGTTATAAAGAAATTTATTTTATGCTATTGAAAAGATAGTATAGATAGATAGATCATCGTTATTAAAATAGTTGTAATACTGTTCACCATTATGTATTTACCTTTGCTTTTCTTGGTAAATTAATATTTTTGGTAATACTCAGCACGTAAATATATCTGTGCACTTGTAATATTATGTAACTGATTATTGAAATCTGAAACTTGCCTAAAATTTTTAGCATAACATAAGCACAGTATAAAGAATACAGTAGCGCAACTCGCTTGTCGGCACTTTGATCTCTTTACTGGATTTTCATTGACCTCGAGTAGATTAAAGGGGTGTGTCGAACTGTTTGTTCTGCTTTACGTGTGAGCGATTTTGTTGTAAATTGTAAATTTACACGTGCCCACACACCAGGGCCGGATTGTAGTGTTTAGTGGACGTGGTAAAAAAAAACAAGGCATAAATAATGTATATTAACATAATTATAAAGATCCATTCGGTACCAGAGCCGTGAATGAATGAGCTCTGCATAGAGCTCGAGAACCATCGATAGCACTATCGGTAAACATCGATGGTTTACTACTATCGAATGTAATCGATAGTTTCCTAGAACAATCGATTGTTTTCGATAGTTTTCCTTTTCACCGTCAGATACCACCTACGAGGAGATACCTAGTCTGCGTTTGGATCTTGAATGTTCATTTTGTCGGGTGCTCTCATTTCCGTGTAGGATAGGTATTCTTTTCTTATGCTAATAGTAATTACCCAGTAGCAACACTTAAACGTCAGTGTAAAAAAAAACGCCATACTGTTTGGTAATTGATAATGATAATAATTGATAATAATCGGTCTATTCGATAGCTCTGCACTTTTCTACACTTTTTACACCAACCGCTCCTGAGAGAGTGAGATGCATATAATTAATGCGAGTAGGAGTGAGAAAAATAGAGTAAAGGTGTTAAAAGTGCAGAAAGTGCAGAGCTATCGAACAGGCCTAATATAATTTGCAAATCAGAAGGTATCAAACAAAATGGCAAACAATTGTTGAAATAATCAGTGTTATGATTATTAACTTTAAACTGGCATTGTGCGACTGGGCCTAAAAGTTAAATATTTGAAGATTTTTATTCTCTTAAAAACAAAATTTTATAGTTTTTGGTTGCCTTATTTATCCATCGAAAAAATTTGCAACATTTGCTTATTTATTTTGTACCTATCGAAAACTATCGATAGTTCTCGAGCTCTAGCGCTCTGCATCCCGAGATTGTGACTCAGACCTTGCGCGGGATGTTATGCACGAACTGAATATTTTCATGAGAGTCGCGCTACTGTGTAATCTTTAAGGCTAGTTTACACTACGTGATTTTGCATGTGTTTTAACATGTGATAAATCATAAGGTGACTTTGTTGATATTTACACTGTCTGAGTTGACACAGCGAACGACACATAAGCGCCAGCATAGATGAAGTCACTAGCAAGTCATAGCTCTCTTTGAGAATAGGACCGGACCTATTTGCTATGACTACTTAGAAGACGATTTTAAATTTACCGCCAAACAAGTGTTGACAGTAAGGTTATACGAAACCGAAATAGCGAGGACGCGAAGTTGTCGGCGTGTATATGAACAACTAGAACTGTTACATTGATTGTCAATGGTAAATAATAAACTCGCATCCTCCGATTTCGCAAAGGGAACACTTCTAACCTCACTTTCTTGACCGCGAATAGTTAATACTCACACCACATCTCTTACGAGACAACAGCCCGTCTAAACGTTAAAAATGTGACTCACACGGTTTTCGCAACTGTATGATTTTTGACATGCTGTTATCATAGGAAACGTTACATGCAAAATCACGTAGTGTAAACTAGGCTTTATACTGTGACATAAGTTAAGAGGAATCCTACAAAGTTACCCCTCCCCCCCCCCCCCCCACCCCCCAGACAACATGATGAGCCATCTACGTTTGAAGGAATTTACAACAAAACCAAGGTCTGCATTAAGAACAACCCACAAATTTACATTCTTAACGCTGGATTTCACAAACGTCACTTAACTTTAATCATCGATTAAGAATAATCATTCCTATACCTTCAACACATGTAACCATGGCAACGTTTACTTTTAACGGATGATTAAATTTAAGTAACGTTTGTGAAATCCGCCATAAGGCAGATAAAGGTAATGTTACTATGGCAGTGAACAGAAGTGACTACAATAACAAAATGAATCAACTGCTGTAGGCGGATGAGGCATTTGTGGCGGTTAGTAAAGATCCTACTAGTACAGTCCAAAACAGGCTTAATAAATTAGTCAAAGATTTAAAAGAAACTGACAAGATTGATGCAGAAACTTACAACAAATTAATTATATAACTCAATTTGTCCAAACTTTATTGTCTTCCCAAGATTCACAAGGCCAATGTGCCCTTGAAACCCATTGTTAGTAGTATTGATTATAACTTATAACTTAGCCAAATTTCTTTGAGAAATTCTTAACATAACGTTCAGCTTGAAAACCAATTATAATATAAAAGACACACTTGCTTTTGTGTTGGTCGCTCTTTACTAACATTCTGTTAGAATTAATTGTTGATATCATCAGGAGGAGTCGTAGAGGATTGAACCTCATTGTAAAGTTACTTGCGAATAATTTTCAAAACTTTTAAAATTTATCTTTGATAACAACCATTTTTCATTTAAAAATTAATTTTATTTAACAAAAATATGGAGTATCAATGGGTAATCCCATTAGTCCCATTTTGGCTTTGATAATAATGGATAAATTATTTATTAGATTTTGCTATTGACAGGCTACCTTTCCAACTTGCATTTATTTACAATTTTACAAATGTGTCGATGACTTAATCACGTCAATTCCTGAGGACCATCAGCAAAATGCTTTGAATATTTTCAACAATTTTAACCCACACCTTCAATTTACTGTACAGATTGAAAAAGATCACAGTGTTCCTTTTTTGGATACCAAAGTTATAAGAATGGAGGATTAAAGTGTACCGCTCAACTGGCACCAGAAACCAACATTGGGCAGAAATATAAATTTTCGCTCGTGTTATTCTATGAAAAATAAATGCAATATGATTATTTCAATGAAAAACACAGTCAAATACATTTGTCACCCTGACCAAGATAACTATGAAAAATTATCCAGCCTTTTCATAAACAATGGCTTTCCAAATATTTATTAATAAATTAATTTATCAGATAACAACAAAGATAAAAAATTTAAAAAAATTAACTTATATTACTGTCTTAAGCAGTAGAGTCATCAATATTTTTAAGGATTTTGATTTTTTGAATATTGTTCACTTGCACCATCAACAACTTATTTTCAAAGACCAAAGACAAGAAACGCCTTTCCTGTTGAACAATGCACGCAAAAATCGATTTTGTCAAATGAAACAAAATTGTGTCAACTCAACTAAATTATTCGTTTAAATAGCAGCAAACAAATCTTCATTCATGTCAAATAAATATTTCAGTTACAAGAATGTAGTCAAGTCAACAAAATTTGTATTTGTAAGGAAAAAAAAACTTTACTTCAAGAAAAAGAACGTTTGTGTGATATTAAAAAAGAAATAATATTTTTGTTATTGTAAGCATATAATTTCATCGAGAAATCATTCAAAATAGTTATTTACGAACCGAGTGCGGGAATACATTTTTCCCGCGTGAGCGCACTTCATTTGCGCGAATGCGGGATAATGATTCCCGCAAGAGTTTCGTATTATATTTTTTGAAACGAATATAAAAATTTAATAATTGGAAATACTTTACAATGTCATGGCAAACCAAAAATGTAAAATTAAGCTAGCCTGTGAAGCTAGCCGTGGTTCAGTATTCAATAGATGATGCTGTCAAATTTATTGGAATTTTTTGACGATTTCTCCCTTGTCTGGGCCTGTTAATGAATGAAAGTTGTTGTAAAATGGTATTTTATAAGCTAGATTTTATTATTATCAACATTGATTTATTTAAGAATGCTCCACAGGGCCAGTGTTTTTGACGTTGTTTCCTGGTCTACTCGACCGCGAAACAGTGTTTTCCGGTTGACTATTTCGTGCGTAAAACAGTAACTAGAGGGCGATGAGTTCAAAAAAGTAAATTTGTTGCTTTAAAAAAATATTCTAACCAAAATTTTTGCTTCGTTGTAAACATGATTTTTCGATGAATTTTTTGAATGAACAAAATTGTTTGAATGGTAATAAATTAAGTTAAAGATATTAATTTATTTACGGTAAACAACTGGGTTTCTCCATATGGTTTAGTTTACTCTATACCCCGTATTAATTGTCATAAAAAAATTACATCGAACAGACAGCCCTCTGGTTGAAAAATAGTATTTCTAAACATAGAAGTGACATCAAAACAAGAAAAGTGGCTTGTGCTTTGGCCTCTCATTCACTGGATAATAGGGTTGTAAAATGTCCGGACATTTATTTTTTGGACAGGATACGAATTGAAATGTCAGACACTATCCCGACACTTATGACATTTAAAATTTCATAATGAAAATCAACTTCGAATTTTTTACTGCAAATAAAGAATTTTTTCAAAAATATGTCGCTCCTATATTGTACTTTTAGCAAACAATTAAAATTCGAAAAACAAATATTATAAATATATTATTGCACACACAAATTGTAACTACCATTTGCCAGCACCTTGTCACATTTGACGTTGTTACAGAATTAGCAGGAAAAGGTAAACAAATGCGCCACATTTTTAAAATTAATGCGGATTCACATGTCACGGATAGTATCCATGACACTTTGATGACAAATAGTATTTGTCCTGTCCAGACAATTGTCATTTTTGACATTTGTCTGAAAGACATTTATACTCACTCACAACTCTACTAAATAACAACCATCAATTTGATTTTGATAACACTAAAATTTTAACTTTTGAAAAAAATTTATGGGACAATTGTTGCGGGAAACTAAGTGTGTCGAAAGAAATACCCCGGGAAACTGTAAACGTTTTATTTATCAGCGGTTCAACGCATGACACATTTACATATTGACATATATAAACTAAACTAAACAACTACCGTTTGAATTGTTTTAACAAGTGAATAATTAATTTCAAACACAAATATCAGTAATTTGTATGTACACATTTTAAATCATTTTTAATTAATTTCAATTTAAATTCGATTAGTTTAGGGTTTTGTCAATCCTTGGTGTTTTTTAATTTTTTAGGTTTAAGTTACCTACACTAGTTGACTGCTTTCACGTCGCTGTTTATTTTTCTGTGTGTTTGTCTCAGAAACGTTTATCGTCGTTTTACAATTTTAACGTAATTTTAATACATATATAAACTAATTTAAATTGTTCTAATGTCGAAATTTGTTGTCCAATTTATTTATCACTAGTTGTAAGTATTAATTCTTCTTATAATTATGATTATTTTACTCTTGTTCATAGAAATTGTAGTAACCTCCAGAGGCCTATTTCATAATAAAATACAAGCTAATAATATTAGTATTGAATAAAATGTTTGATGATCGGATTAAGGACGAAGTAAAAAACTAGCTGACAGTTTCGATTTATAAACCGACAGTTTCGGTTTACGAACCGTAAATGTCGGCTGAATGAACAAATAGTTTTTTACTTCGTGCTTAATCCAATTATCAAACGTTTTATTCAGTACTAATGTTATTAACACTATTTTATTATGAAATAGGCCCATGATGTTGCAAATTACAACGAAATATTGAGCCTTTCAATTGATGTTCACGAGACCACATCCCATTAGATTTTTTCATTTTTCTTTTTAACTAAGTCTGGTCGTGACTTATAAAGCGTTTATTATAGTTAGTATGTATATATTTCAAATGATTACAATTATTCTGATAAATTTCCAGTTTACTATAGGTATTCATTTCTAATAATTCTAAACCAAAAGTGTGTGAGGATAGTTTATTCATTTGCATGCATAGCAAATTTTTTCTGCATGTCTACTACTTTATATTAAAAAACGCTCCATATTTAGTATTATTTGTATTTACTCCTTGCAGTTGGCTATTATATTGCAGTGCTGAATTAAAGCAGAAATTATTTACAGTTGAATCTTAAGATTATGTCATCGCGTCCTACCATAGCTGCGTTCGTTTATTCAACTTCGTTCACTCTATTTACTCTCTATTTATTATTTACTTATTAATCATTTCTTATGTCAGCCATGCAAGTTATTCAACTTCTTGCCCGACGACACGTGGAAATATTTTCCTTTCTTTACACCTAGGGTAACTGTATTAAGCTATCTTTTTTAAAGAGGTAATGTTCTCTGTGTGCAGTTGCAGTGGGTAATTTTAAAGAAGAAAACACAAGCAATGTCACACGGCAGCATTCATTTATTTACTGGCACGACCAGTTTAATCGATAAGACATTTTCAAGTGCGTTAAGTCCAGCTGCTAAGCCGCAACAAGCTGGCAGCAGTGTAATTTGTGTTTATAAAATTAATTTCTTAAAAAGTTTTTATAAAATTGAAATTGACAGATCTACAATCTATTTAATGAATCTAGGAAACTGTAAAATATATTATTTAAATTTGCAAAATCTGTATGTTTGTTAAGAGAAGTCAATGACATTTAATTTGGGAAAGCCTGTATGCCAGTCATGGTTTTAAACGTTAAGGTTTCTATAATATAAGATTTTTTATGTGCAGATGTATTAACATTTTTAAGCTTTCTGGATAGGAATTTTAAACAATACTAAATTTAATTAAATTTCTCATTTATGAATAATTAATCTGAGACTAATACTATGGGCCAGTTGTACAAAGTCGGTTTAAACTCAAGTTTAACTGAACCAGGTTCAAAGTAAACAAATTCGCATAGGATCTTAAGGACATCTGGCAATTAATGCATTCATAAATAAAATTTGATCCGATTTTGTTCACTTTGAACCTGGTTTAGTTGAACGTCAGTTTAAACCTCCTTTGTACAACTGGCCCTATGATCTACTTTGTAGTTAGTATGCTATAGTATGCCTACCTGACTGTAGACATGTAGAATTTTTATACCAATTTGTTATTACATTATCATCTGGTCTGATGATATTTCCATCTAAGAAAGAAACTTAGAGAGTTATTCTTTTAACAATAAATTGCCAGCTATTATTGTAATTGAATCGGTTATTTCAGAAACGACTCATGTGCAATGCTTTTCAAATGGAATATGTGTCGTTTCTGAAATAACCGATTCAATTAGAATAAACAAAACTTTGTATGACAGGTATTGATGTTGTGTTTCTAAAAATTAATATTCTGTTTCTTTTCATTATAGTTAATCAAATTCACAAGTAAAACGTTGATCCACAACAAAGACAACAGTTCTGGCTAACCATCAACAGAGGGACTCGAATAAAGAAATGAATTTTATCTGGACATCGATAACCACTACTTCTTTTTTGAAGTTATGGTTTATATGTAATAGTTCTACATATTATGAATCATATTGGATTAGGAACTTTTGCCGTCATCACATTCCCTATTTGTTTGTGTATATTTCTTGGCAATGCGTTCATTTAAAAGCGATTTCACTGTGGGTAGGTCTAACATTCAACAAGTAATACTGCAAATGTAAATTTTGAAATCGTAATTGAGGCCTACTTATTTTAACATAAAACTTGATGGAAGGGCTATATGTAATTATATAGATTCATCATAGCACAGTGATGACCCAGGTTTTTGGGATTATGTCATAAATGCAGAGCTTGTGCTTGACACAGTGAAGGGTGCTAGTCCAGGATGTATCGAGATGGGGGATGTTGGTCTGCTTGAGGCCAATGATGCTACTGGTATCGCAAGTTGACTGTGATGCATGCTAGATGTAAGGTTAGATACGGTCAAGTTGAAAGTCTCAAAAGAAGAACGCATATTGTCTACTGCATTCAGAATATTACCTGCGGGATCAATTCTAGGTGTTTACTGCAAATCTTTGAGACGTTTATTGAAGTGATCCATAGTCCTCATCATATCATTCAGATTCCTACCAGCAAGTTTAATATCCTTTTAACTTTTGTAATGTTGTTTGACATCAACTGTTTAACAAGAGTTTGGTTTTTGTCTAATACATCAAAGGCAATTTCAGGGGATTGAAGCTTCAGGTCTCTGGCAAGATTCTCTGGCATATAATGGATGAGGGAAGACGTGACAAAAGTAAATTTAATATAAATTAAACACAAATACAGTGATAGGTTTCAAAAGTGCAGTAGATAGCATGTTTTGTGACAAATTATAAAATATGGTGTGTACTATAATACACATATACATAATAAAAAGTGAGCAAATAAAAATCAGATTAGAGTAGGCGGTGTAAAGAAAATGTATGTCTGTGATTAACTGAATTAATTATGCCCGGTTGCACCAACTTTTTAAGCAGAGCTTAAATTTAAGTTATGTTTAGAATGTGAAATTTACATATGATCAGTATAATGTCAAATACATTCTGATTGACATTTAAACTTCAACTTAAGTATCAATTAGAAAGTGACTAATATTTTGTTAAATCTATAAATAATGTCATATTCTAAACACCACTTAAATTTAAGCTCTGCTTAAAAAATTGGTGCAACCGGGCATTAATGTAATACATTCATGAACTGTAAAATTTATTCAATTTTTATTTAATCACAGACACATTTTCTTTGCACCACCTACTCTAATCTGATTTTTATTTGCTCACCGTTTATATGCTATATAGGTGTACAGGTAACTACCTACAGTGTTGGACAAAAGTTAAGCAACTACAGATTGGTATAGAAATTATTGTAATTATGCTGAATGCGATGAAGGTTTAAAGGCAAGTCAACTTACAAAATTTGAAAACAAACACTTCAACATAAAAAAACTAAACAATTTATTTCTGCATTTAAATATTTAACGATAAATACAAGTTAATTCTTGCTAAATAACAAGACGACAAAAGTTAAGCAACATTTTATAAATCAGTATTTGGGTACATAACCTTTATTCGCAACAAAAGCGTGCCATAGATTCAATAAGTTTTGCGAACTGTTTCTTGAGAAATTTCTCTCCATGCCCTGCTGAGAAATGAAATTAGTTCATTTTTATTACGGTTTGTTTCTCCTCTAATATTGCGACTGAGAGGACCATTGACATTATTTTCCTGCAACCATTTTTTCAACAATTTGGCTGTGTTATGGACCATTGTCTTGTTGGTATATCCATCGTAGCAGCATCTTTTCTTCAGTATATGGCAGCATGACATTTTGTAAAATATCTATATAGAAATCGGTCCATGATATCATTAATTTGGTGTATTGGTCCAATACCATAAACAGAAAAACAGCCCCATACAAGCACACTTCTACCACCAAGTTTGACACTTGTGCTATAATATCGAGGATAAGTCTCTAATTCTGAGGACGTCTTACATAACACATACCATCTGAATCTATTGTATTAAATATGCTTTCGTCACTGAATAATATTTTTGAGTGGTCCATTCTAATGTTCTCCAGCATTTGCTAAGCGATTCAACCTCTGTTTTCTTTTTTGTGTCAGCAGTGGTTTCTTTGCGGGATGTCTGCTGTATGTATAATCCTTTTTGCACCAATCGTCGTTGAACTGTACGTGAACTAATGTTTAGACCTAATTCAATCTTTATTTTAGTCGATGGCATAAATAGATCGACTCGGTATTGCTGTATAATTAAATTATCTTCTTTCTTTGTCGGTAGTCGAGGATGTTCCGATCGCAGTGGGCTAATCACGGTACCTCTTTCATGGTATCTGTTAAAGATATGAGATATATTGGACTTATTGACATCAAGCTGAGTACTATTTGCAGTTTGAGTTTCTCCTCTTTTGTGCATTTTGATAACCTGCAGCTTAATATCTGCACCATACACTTTTCGCCACATTGCAATAAAGTTTTTACTTAAAACGTTCTCAGTCGTACAATTGTCAGTAAAGTACATAGAAAACTGACTCATAGTATCTTCGTCAAGTGTACGAAATTCCTTTATTAGTTTTTGTTCGCTTTCAAGAAATGTATATATGAGTAATCGTTTAACTCTTTTTTTGTTTGATGTGTTTATTTTTGAACCCTGTAGATTGATTCATCTTTAGTATTCAATATTTTTTAATCACAATCATTGCTATGTTACTACATAGTTGCTAAATTTATGTCGGACACTGTAGGTATACTGGTACCTATACACGGTGATTTAGAATTGTCTCCCGATATCTTCAGGGTGAATAGAACATTAAAAAATAAGGTCACCTTTTTATATAATTTTTTTTCCAAAAGTCAATGAGAGTTATAATCCCCTGAAAGAGAGATGGAACGTATTTTTCTTTTGCCAATATCTTTTGGATCCTTTAAGTTGTCAAACTAATATTTGATACTCAGATATAAGGCACCTAACTGGGTATTTACAATGTATTTGCCAGATCCTCCCTCCTTTTTAAAGGGTAGTTTGAGGGGATGATCTTCGGTACTGTATAGTAACGTAATACAACGTAGTAATAGTAACGTAGTGTTATAGTTTAGAACAGGGTTAGGTGGCAGAACAGTTAATATACTTGTATATCAACTGAACCTACTCCCTTTTGATCCTTAAATTAATTAATCTTCATGTATGGTACACTTTAATTTGTTCTTTTTTTTGCATCTATTTTGGATCAATAAATATATTATTATTATTATTATTAATAGGTGTATGCTAACTTTTAAACTTCAATTACTCGAAAACGGTTCAGTTTATCGGAATGCAACAACAGAGTCTTTTGTGCCAAATAATCTAAAGAATATTCTCTTTGTAACTGAAATATGTAAAAAATAAAAAAATGGGATAAAATACCGAAAGCGAGGGAGGATCTAACAAATACGTTGTAAATGCGCAGTTAGGTGCCTTATACTTGAGTTTAAAATATTAGTTTAATAACTTAAAGGATCCAGAAGATATTGCCAATAAAACAACGTTTTTCATTTTCCTTTCAGGGCTTATAACTCCCGTATTATTCACTTTTGGAAAAAAAATTATATTAAACGGTGACCTTATTTTTTAATGTTCTATCAATTCTGAATCACCGTGTATAATATACACGCTGATTCAGAATTGTCTCCCGATATTTTCAGGGTGAATAGGAAATCATAAAATAAAGTGAGCTTTTTATATAAATTTTTTCCAAAAGTGAATAATAAGGGAGTTGTTAGCCCTGAGAGAGGGGTGAAAAACATTGTTTTATTGGCAATATTTTCTGTAACCTTTAAGTTATCAAAGTAATATTTTAAACTCAGATATAGGGCATCAAACTGGGTATTTACAATGTATTTGTTAGGTCCTCCCTCCTTTTAAAGGGTAGTTTTAGGGGGTGATTTTTTTAGTATTTTATCTCTAATTTTTTATCTTTTACATATTTCATCAAAAATTTGGCGAAAATATTCTTTAGATTATTTAGCACAAAACGACTCTCTTGTTGCATTTCAATAAACCGAACCGTTTTCGAATAATTGAGGTTTAAAAGTTAGCATACACCTATTGCATTTTATTACTATTAAGTACTGAAAGTCACCCCCTCAAACTACCCCTTAAAAAGAAGGGAGAATCTGACAAATACGATGTAAATGCCCAGTTAGGTGCCTTATACCTGAGTATCAAATATTAGTTTGATAACTTAAAGGATCCAGAAAATATTTCCAAACAAACTACACGTTTCATCCCTCTTTCATGGGATTATAACTCCCTTATTATTCACTTTTGGAAAAAAAAAACTACAAAAAGGTGACCTTATTTTTTAATGTTCTATTCACCCTGAAAATATCGGGAGACAATTTTGAATCACCGTGTATAAACATAGTAAACAAAAAGTATCCTGTAAAATGCAGTTCAAAGAAATTAACATAATAGGAAAAGAAGTTAACATTAATTAATGACGACCAATTATAAAAACTGACACAGAGTCCTTCTATAGAGTGAATTTTTTTTAAGTGTGGCCATAGGGATTTATGTGCTAAAAATTTGACTTCATGTTAATCCATGTTAGGGGACAAATTTTAAGTAAATTTTTGTATTTAGTCGTAAATTAAAACGATGTACTGCAAGATGAACTTTGCTAGAATATCCTAACACGTTTTCCTTAATTTTATTTTACTGTGCAAAGTTGAAGAAAATAGACAAAAATTATTGAACGAATGTAATCCATGTAGGCTGACGTTATTAATAATTTGTCACCGTGATTACTGATAAACCAATTATTGCAACATTAATTTATTACCACTTGTAAAAACTATTTCTTCATGTCATTGAGAAATGAGTGGAACTTGTAACCATTTCAGCTACCTTAATTTTTGACTTTGGTTAATTCTATGCTTATTAATTTCAACTTTTGACCGAAAAATAATTAAATAGAACATGTTATTGTTATTCTAGCAATGTGCATTTCGTAGAAAAATGTTTAAATGATTTCCAGCAACTCTTCTGCAAAGTCTGTCCAAGGAGATACTCCATTCAACCCTAGGGCAATATCTGCGCAGCTTCTTTCAATCAAATAATTGACAGATGGAACAAAAAGTACACCACAGTTATCACTAGCCCATGAAAATGTCAAAATCGAAAAAATCCAGTCTGCTTGATCTTTGAAACAGTAGATCGTTAAAGTTAGCATCTGGTCACAGCCATCTACATACTAGCCATGGTGAGAAATGTGGCAACAGCGCATCAGCTGACCGCAGGAGGTCTACTACAACGAATAAAATATCATTATATTTCATTGCTCTACCGCTGTGTGGATCGAATTTTCAGGACTGCTGCAGAATTTAATGAGCTATTATCTAACAACATTGAAAAATTAGAAAAAAAAAAGTTTTATTACATATTATGCATGTAATATAATAGGTAGTAACGTGCCAATTTAAGATCGGTCCTTTCATCTACCTGTCAAAGTTATTGGACGAATAACTTGATTTTTTGGAATGGTTGATTGATTTTTATGAATTGTATTCATGGTAGTTATCCGTCACCCAGTTTATTAAGAAATGGAAAGACCCTTAATGGACTTGCTGTTTCATCGTTGATAAATTGAAATAATACGGTTAATTTTCACACCACCCGAGAGGTGACCGAGTCATGGCGCTTTATTTTTTTTAATGGGTAGTTCGCCTGTAGTCAAATGGGCCAAAGCCCTACTTTTAATAAAATATTATTCAAAAAATAAATAATAAATAAAAAATGTTTGCTATATTAGCTGCTTTCATTCATACCAATGATTACTAATCATAAATACTGGATTCACATCGTGTACATTTATTCGTAACTTTTATGTATTGATTATATATTATATAAAATTATTAATTATATAAAAAACAAAGAAATGAAACTCATATTTCATAAAAGGAACGGAAGAGAGTTACGAATAAATGTGCACGAAGTGAATCCAGTATTTATGATTAGTAATCATTGGTATAAACGAAAGCAGCTATAGATGCACCTGAATATCTTGATAGTAGCCAATCTTTGCCACTTGCCAGGAATAGAAATTATCAATTTCTGTTGTAGATTCTCATCTTTCAGAAATAGAAACACATAAACATAGAAATAGGAACACTCGGTAACACTCAAAGTGCTACTGTGATTTGACTTGCAATTTGGCACATTACAAGGCATTTTTAAAATATAAAGTATGTTTGTACCACGCCGGTCCGTTAAGAGATTTAAAATCGGTTACTGGTGCTCATGACGTCACGCGGACCACATGAACGCTGGCAATTTATAATCCTAATTTTTAACATAATTTGGTTTATTTTAAATTATTTAAGAAACAATATTGTCGGTGTTCATTGTATATCTTGTCTTTTATTAATAATAAAAGTCATTGTTAGCGTTTATGATGGGAATAGATTTACAAAACATGCAGAACAAAATACAGAGTTTATTGGAAAATACAGGGTGTTTCATTGATGATGCACCAAACTTGAGGAACACGTTTCTGACATTATTTCAAACAAAATATCTTAATAAAATTTTTTAATCGGAGCAAGTTGAAATTTCATAATTTGGAGCCGATGTTTGTCAAAATACATACTTTAACGCCGCGGAATTGTGGAACCAAACCGGCGCGCGGCGATTTAAATTGCATTATGAATGGAACACAGGTGCACGGGGGCAATAAAGTTAAGCGACGAAATTTATGCCCTTGACCGACTCGCTCGGTCATTCAACTCCCAGCTGCGATGTGAAATCGCGTGGATATTTATAAACTTGATTAATTTAATAATAAATTACAAATGTGGGGCTATGCAAAAATGTGCATTTAGTATGCATTGTTGTTAAAATTGTTATTAAAAGAAAATTTGTCGAATCTTAAAAATAAAAACATTTATTTTTATTGCATTATTACGTTATTATTATTACAAGAAATGTTCAAAAATGCCTCCTTCCTGCTGTACACACAAAAAATACCATAAAGTCCTTAATTGAGGTAGTGCGGCGAACGAAATGTTTTTGGTAAAAATGTTTTTGGCTCTTTTGCGCTAAATTTCTACGAACGATTTCATGAAACGATTATTTGAATGTGAATTCTTAAATAAGCGCAAACTACTAAACGTTTGAACAATCCTAACAATTAGAAAATTTGTATTAAATGGAGAATCGAAAATAAACGACTAATTATTATTTTTATTGATTTCCAACAATCACGACGGCAAATGTGTTTTGCCGAATCAGCTAGGGCGACATTCTAGCGAGAGTAATAAAGCAAGAAAGCGATTCATATGAGATTGCGTCACAATCCATTCATTCTTATTTAAAGTCCATCCTACAAATATGCGACTTTGCTTTCCCTTCGATTTTCTCGAAACTTATTCATTTAAGAAAAAAAAAAAATTATAGAAAACTTTTATTTCTTTTTACGATATCTCGACATGTCTAGTTGGTGCATCTTCATTGAAACAGGCTGTATATAAACAAAGCCATCTTTCGCTTTCTGGAGTGTTCGTCAACTATGTCTTTATTTAGTTGCCGTAGCCGAAAGAATAGTCGCCCCCTGAAAAATAGATTTTTGGCTTTCTCACACTGAATCCCGACACTTTTCTCTAATAACTTTTGTATACCGGGTGTTTCAGTTAAGATGCACCAAACTCGGTATGTTGGTAGATATCGTGAAAAGAAATAAAAGTTTCCTATAATATTTTTTTTTTAAATGAATAAGTTTTGAAATAATCGAAGGGAAAGGAGAATCGTATATTTTTAAAACGTACAATAGATGAGAGCGGCCCGAATTCCTAACCTGCCTTAACGTTCGTGTAATTGCTTTATTACCCCAAAAACTGTCGCGCCTCAGATGATATGATGAAACACATTTAGTCCGTTCTGGTTCGCGTTGTAGTGAAGAGTAAGTTATTAACCCTTCATTGCTCGCGTCGCTTACAATTGTAATCTAGGATTTATATTTCGCGCATAAGTCAAATTCAGTTTTATTTACATACGTGGCGCTTTCAGTAGCTGTCTATTACATGTTAAATAAAGTTATGAGTAAGGTTTTGTGATTATTAGATTAATACTTTTTCTATAAAACGTTGTCAAGAGTTTGAGTGGAGCACAATTGTGCGCCATGCGAGTATTCACGTAAATCATATTATCATATCTTCACGAGTTATTGTAGTTGTTTCTTGTTGTTTATTTATACTATTTTCAATATATTTATAATTTTCCTACCTTATAATAACAAAAAAAGAAAAATAATTACTTAGTTTATATTCAATGAAATAAATTGCCATACCGGTTTATTTTTCACAAATCATTCTTATTTAACGTTATCTACACAAAAAAATTACTAAGAATTTTTTCTAATCATTTTCCTAGAAGGTAATTAATAACCACATCTGTTTGATTCACTGAATAAGTTGAAAACACAATGATACTAATAATAATTAATTTGGACTACAGTTGTAATCCACGCGAGTAACGGCGTTAGATTTTGTTACGCGAGCACTGAAGGGTTAATCGGTGTACTTTATACTTTTCATTTTTTTAAGTTTATTAGTGCATGTTTGTGTATGTGTTCGTGCGTTTGCGATGGGCGATTTTACGTTAGTACGCAGATATGCATTTGTTATACGGGGAATGTAGGGGAAACGCGCGATTGGCATCACTTCTGTACGCGGAACGGTTTCCTAATCGTGAATGACATCCGCATTATCAAACGTTTGTCAGGGTAGGTCAGCGACTACGCGACACAGGCTCTTTTTTCCCCTGAAGAAGGAGTAACGGACAAATTTGATGTAATTACGGTTTGCATAAATGTTAGTGTGACGAAAACGCACGCTAAATGCACATTCTTTCAAAGTGTTCACCTTTAACACGAATTGCGGTCAAGGGCAGAGTTAAAAGCCTCTCATAATTTTTTTCGTTTACGATAGATATTTATTGTCTTCTTGCAGCCGCGTGCTATTCATAAAACAATTTAAATCGCTCGTCTTGTTTCACGGCCGCAGAAATTTAAATCGCTACCGTATTTATGAAAACATGGACTCAAAATAATGCAAATTTCAAGTTGCTCCGATTGCAAAATTGTATTAAAATATTTTGTTTGAAATAATGTCAGAAACGTATGCCCGAAGTTTGGTGCATCATCACTGAAACACCCTGTATATTTCTTGAAAATAAGTATCGAGTCCTCATTTATGGCCTGAAAAATTCCCTCTAATGCCTCCATCTGCTGCATAAAGCTGTCGGAGGGTTGCGTTAAGCCGCCTTCACTTAAGTGGCTCACCCAAGTAAATGAAGGTGATGTTGAATTGCTTGTTATTGTAGCAGAAGGCTCGTTAACTTTGTGGCAGATGTAGCCGGCTAGATTTTCCAGACCATCATACACCAGTTGATTAAGCTCTGCATTTAAATTATCCGCTGTTGTGTCATTTACGTCTTCTATACGTAATTGAGCTATGAGCGCCACAGAGAGATTTTTATCCATCGCACCTAGATCGGGCATATCATCAACTTCTACATTTCCCGAGGATAAAAGGGAACCCTCGTTTCTCCCTAGAAGATAGGACCTCAAGCGATATTTTAGCTCTATGGGGTCGGGATGATCATGTAAACCCCCTTTCGCACGAAAAAAAATTTCTAAAACGTCCTGGTTAAGACGAAAGGTCAGTAAATATTTAATGTCGTAACGTTTTTGCAAATCGACAAATAAAAGCTTCAGGGAAGTATTTGTTATAATGATACCTGAAATAAAATGGATACAGATAATTATGTTGCGGTGCGAATTAACAATATACCTTTCTGAAATGGATAAAGGGAGTTCCGACCCTTAACTCTAAGTGTCCCCATTGAGTTTGTCATGTTATCGATTATTCCATTTTGCATATCTAGCGCAAGGCCGTAAGCTTTCATCCTGTCTCTTCCATCTGGCTCGGCAACTCTCGCATTGCAGCAGTCAAACCAATCGTTGATCTGCAACATTTCATGGTTTGCGTCAACGTATATTACCTACTGATTAAACCTTCACCTTTTTGAAGAAATCGGCCGTCACTACCCACGGTTGATTTTAGAAATGTCCGAACATGCCACATCGAGTTATCGCCCTAGAAACCGTGTGAGAAAAAAGTTTAGCAGCGGGTTTCACTTTTTGTCGGGCTGCCCCACGGACAGTGATGTTCTGCGCTGAAATCTTGTCGGTAATTCGCAAGTCACATACGTTGGTTAAGTCTAGTAGTTCCTGAATGATGGACGTCGTTATTTCGTGACCATCAACAGTAAACCCATGGTCAATGAAATTATTACGAATTAGTTTTAAAAGATGGGGAACGTCTGCGAAAACGTAAATTTTAGCTGTTGGATCCGCGGGATTGGGGAACCATGTATTGTCAATAGTAACATTTAAACTTTTATGTAGTTGCAAGTTTCCTCCGCCCATATCACTAACAATCGCAAGAATGCGAAAACTTAGACAAAACATACTTATAATGCAACGCCAAAGAGAATGCTATACATTACCTGAACTTTCCGCAGTTTTGATGATTGCTTCTAATTGCGCTCGTGTTAATGTGAAGTCGAAATCAAAGAAGATTGGCTGCTTCCATTGCGCAAAAAGGCCTCTTAACATTACAAATTGGGCATATGAGTACGGTTTTAACGTTTCATCTGCCGCTTGATCATAGACATATTTTGATCTAATTTTCATTTCGTCGAACGGCGACTTTATCGAACTCAATCATATTCGAAAACTTTGTGATTCACAATATGTCCGTCATAATACTTGGTGCTATTTTAATCTGTTTCAACCAGGTTCGCAATGTGGACACGGCGGGAAACGGGTATCCTTGCTTTCGAAGTAATCTGTAAGTTCTTGGGCCGGATGCATAAACCACAATTGCTTTTTGCATATCTTCCAACGCTCAGCGAATCCTTTTCCTGGTTGCGCAACTAGTTTCTTTATTTGGGTGCTTGAAAATATTTTGCTGACTCCTTGGTTTACCTTTTCCAATTGTACATTGTGATCCATAACCTTTTTGAACGCTTCATCTCGGTCGTCTGGGTCGGTATTAGTTCTAAAACTGAATTATAGCTGCAATTTGATAAATGTGTTTAATAATTGATTCTTATCCAATAACTTTATTTCTAGCAGAAGTAGCGCATGCAACAGATTTATAAGGTGTGGTAGATTCTTCATACACCCTATCGCTATTTACAGCCCTACCAAAACAGACAGAATGTTAAGATGTGTTAACATTACATGCAGAAGTGAAAATGCATTGAAACACATAGCCGTAATCCTAATACACCAAAACTTAGTTTACTTACTCCATAGCCACATCCTCCTTTAATATTTTGTTTATAAGTCTGGTATGTTCTCATTGTTCTGAAAGTTTTTCTCGAGAAGTGCTACTAGAATTGGAACTTGTACTAACCTGGAAACGATGATGAGGCAAATTTTGAGTAGGAACCGCATCATTCTTAAGTAACCTCCAATTCTTTGTTGAAAATCCAAGAAGCTCCTGTTGTAGATTGCGTTTGTAATCCGACTTCACAGTGTTTCGAACACAAACGAGCCGTTGTCGTATGCCCGTCTTTTGGTGGAATGAAGAGACTTCGATTTTCTTATTATTTATTTCTTTACACTACACTTACACTTATTAATTTGAAATATAAAATGAACGAGTCGAATCGGTGTGAATCGAATAAGTTAAATTGAAAACGTGAAACAAGTAAAATAGAAAAATGAGTGTGAATGAATGTCTGAATGTAATACTTGAATGAATGCAATGTTATCTAATAATGTTTTTTAAAACTAAGAGTTGTGGTTTTTATAACCTTAGCGCGGATGATGCAGCGTGGGGGTGAGTACGTGATACCTCGGATTGCGTTGCATCATCCCTTAGCCTGACTACATAATATTTATCGTTTATGACACGTAACAAATATCCTGGATATCTTGAAGTTTCCTTTCTTAACAATAGAAATCTATGTGCGAATACTAATCAATTTTAGATCTAGGGTTTACAAAAGGCACGTTTTCTACTAATGTTCGAGAAGGTAATAAAAGTGTCCTTTCTGAAATTTTGGCTATTGTGAGCTGAAATTAAGAATGCAAATGGTATTGACGATATCTTATTAGAAATACAGAAAATCTCTTAAGTAATAAAAATGACGTGACAGTTGAGCAAAAGTCTCACGGAAACGTAATAATCGTAAATCAGACGTAAAAATCCGTAGTTTGGGGTAGCATTTTAAATTAGATAAGAATACCTAGAATCGAGGGATAAAACTTGAACATACTCTAATCTAACATCTAATTAATTAGAAAGAAATAGAATTATGTGTTTACTTAATTAAACGAATTAAAACTAATTAAACTATAATAAAGTGATGGGTACACGACACCGTCTTAATGTTTATTTTGCCTTCCACTTTGCAGACATTTTCCCAAAGTTTCGCTAATTTCTTATCAGTGGGAAAGCGGAAGAACATTACAGTTTCGTCAAATCCTTTTCTTCCCCTTTCATCGTATGATTCGCAACCAAATACTGAGCACCGCATAGTTGCACGTTACACACAAAACAAAAAATACGTAGATTTTAATTTAAATTTTTCGTAAAATATAAAGAAATTACAACAAAACACGTGTAAAATCGCCGTTCTTCGCCTTTGTTTGTGGGCCGCACGACGTCACACTGCCACTGTGGTGGGAGACGCCTGCGCAATGTCTTATCTTAGGTCGTTGTTGTATCATGTGTATGTACAGCTGCGGAATCATAAAGCTGGACAAGTCTTATGACATTCAACTAATATTGTTTCACTGGTTAATTTTTTTTAAATTTATACGATATGAATTTTAAATACTAACAGAATGATTGTATATTATGAACTACGAAGTTTACTAAGTTACTATATAGTTACCAGAATTAAGAAGTGTTAATATAATTAGAAAATTAAACTTTATTTTATATAATGAAAACTTTAGTTTATTTGATTATTCATATACAAAAAAAATATAATGCACTCTACTCGAGTTCTAAATCAGGAATGCCTCTTCTCCTATACTCGTGTTCCCGCCGTATTATCAACACCATAAACTATTCGGCTCAGGGCAATGATGACATCACCAGCGGGTTAGAATATTAAGCTTTTAACACGGCCTTTCCTGACAAAACTAGATCGTCCTCGTTCTAGATAAATAAAGATACTCGTGAACAACAAAACAAATAACACTAGACCTAACGCAAATATGAAAAGGAGAAAAAAAAATCTAACTCATAATAATAATGAAATTACGAATTTCTTAAAAAAAAAGTTAATATTTAATTATTCTCTCCATCCGCTTGTCGCTCGCTTCAACCAGACACCAAGATCCTGGGATGTTGGCAACTGAGAAAGAGAAAAAAGACATAAGTACATAATTCACCATCATAAAGGTTTTTTTTTATGAGCATGGTCACTGTTAAGTCTCCGTAGGGTCACAGAACAGACAAATGTTACTGATAATTCCCTTGCAAGCATAGTCACCGTCATGACCTCGTAGGTAACAGAACAGACAAATGCTACTGTTAGATCTTTTGCAAACATAATCACCGTCAAGACCTCGTAGGGTCACAGAACAGACAATTACAAACAGTCACCGTCAAGACCTCGTAGGGTCACAGAACAGACAATTGCAAACATAGTCACCGTCAAGACCTCGTAGGGTCACAGAACAGACGATTGCAAACATAGTCACCGTCAAGACCTCGTAGGGTCACAGAACACACAATTGCAAACATAGTCACACCGTCAAGACCTCGTAGGGTCACAGAACAGACAATTGCAAACAGTTACCGTCAAGACCTCGTAGGGTCACAGAACAGACAATTGCAGGGTATAGTCACAGACACAGTCAGGTTTATCGACAAGTCAAGACACATACCTAGGTTTGACGTAGTCAGCGGATTGGGGTTTCACTTACCACATCGGTTATTAAGTTTTTGATACACGGATCCATGGCTTTATATTTTCCGCTCCGGCCACACCCAGATATGGTATCCGTGATCGTTTGCTACCTTTTACCTCGACTACTTCATACCTATCGGTTTCTAGCTTTCTCAATACCCTAAAGGGACCACGCCACTTAGGGGTTAGTTTTCTGCTAGAACCATTGGCCGGAGAACAGGTAACTCGGATCAAGACCAAATCTACTTCAATCGGTTTAGGTTGACATCTGTTTTTATCGAAGCGTCTCTTCTGTTCTTCCTGTTGTTTCAACAATGGTTTGTCGCAATTTGGTTACATCCACTAGTTCGTCCAAATTGGGTTCCTTACCGCCGTGGAGAGAGATCCGGGAACCCATCAGTGCTTCACTTGGTGATACTCCCAAGGCTTCATTTATCGTGCTATTCATTCCAATCTGTAGCTTCATTAGATTTTCATCCCAACATTTTTCACTTACGTTCATGCCCATAGCCGCCATTGCCTCAAGAATCGTACGATTATACCGCTCGACTTGGCCATTTCCTCTGGGCAATCCGACAGCAGTGAGGTGGTGAGCAAAAAGTAGGCATCTTTTTGCGCAAACTCTTTAAATTTGTAGGAGGTAAAAGATGAACCAGGATCGCTAATCAAACGTCGCGGAACTTCAAAAATTTTAAAGCTGTCCATAAGACTTTTAATTACAAATTCGGTTTTTGTTCCCTTAACTGGGTACAGTAAAATAAATTTTGTAAACGCGTCGATAATAACAAACAAATAGGTGTTTCCAGTTTTTGTTTTGATGAATCGACCTAGATGGTCTATGTGAATCGAATGGAACGGAATGGGCAATTTTGAAATAGGATGTAGAAACCCAGACTTACGTCCACCAGCCGTTTTGAAATATAGGCAGTTTAGACAGTTATTAATATATTTCTTGATAAAATTTCTCATTTTTGGAAACCAATATTTAGAGGTTATTATTTCGTATGTTTTATTGAATGCAAAATGACCTAATGGTTCATGTGGCATATTTGAAGCCTAATTCATTTCGGTACCAACCAACGTGGGCCATGTGGCGTGTTGCGATAGACAATTTCACCCTTAAGTACATAATCATTAAAAATAGACTTGTATTTATTAGCGTCGCCTGGTTTTAGATTTGTCTGCAACTCTCTAATTTTGTGATCCTGATTTTGAGCGATTAATAGCCAATCTTCCCTCTTAATGACGGCAACAGAAATACTTTTTTCTGAAACTGGAGGGTTCCGGCTAAGGCAATGGGCCTGATGAATAAAAACTAAGCAATTGCTTTAAGCATTGACTGATTAGCAAAAGCAAAAGCTGTAAAAGCAAATGCTTTAAGAAAAAGCAATTGCTGAATTATTATATGAATAAAAATCCTAAGTATTTGCTAGCTTTCCGGATTCGTTGAAGCAATTGCTAGTACATACGACTTGTGCAGATTTGCATATCTACTCGTACATAGCTTAAGTAGGTACGTTAGATTTGTTATCGAAGCGGTGCTCATTTTTAATAAAATGTCGGATACTGGTGATGAGATAGTTAGTAGTGATAATGAGACCGAGTTAGACAAAAAAATTATTTTTGTTAAGAAAATTAAAAGAAAATAAAATTACTTTTAATAAATTGGATTCAAATTTTATATTTGTCTAAGTTTGTGATCTCTAGTAATTAGACTAGAGTGTTGTATGTACGTAATCAGTTTTAAAATTGTCTTAATCAATTTATAATTGTTTACTTATTCTTAATGTATTTATTTATATAATTTTTTTCTTTATTTTCAAGTCATTGTCATTCTTAAAAGAAAGAATGTAATTTTTCATCAATCCCGAAAATTATATGTAGTGGCGGACAAGGGCAGAAATCTCATTCCGTATAAAGAGGGCGTAATAGCAATTATCTGGCTAAAAAGCTCAAACCAGATACCTACAAACAAAGAAATTGCTACTTGGGTCCTTTATGGTCTGATTAAAATTTCAGTAAAAGTGAGGAGAAGAAGTGGAAATTGTTGATTGTGGTGTAATTAATTTTCGGAAATTAAGACCTAGTTTGGGCATAACAATAGAACTTCTCTCTTACTCTCGTCGAGACACCTAGAAGAACATAGTGTTTCGACGAGGCCTTGTAAAAATTGATAAAGTTGAAAGTAAAGGATAATTCATCCACTTTCTGTTATCATCATTTTTAACCACCCGTCCTTCACACAAGTAATAACTGATAATTACAAGGAAAATAAGCAATATGAAAGAAAAAGTGGAAAAAAAGTTTGATTTAACTAAACTGGTAAAAAAAAATTTGTGAATAACAAACGTATAGGCTTTAGAAACAGTTGCTTGGGTTTGATACGACACAAAGAAATATTTTCATTTTTTATATAATTGACAATGCACCACCACGTTTCTCGCCACTATCTTCTAAAAAATAGTTTGCAAGTCACTAAAGGTTTTCGCTGTTAAACCGATGCAATTTTCTATAATCTTCTAGGCATTCGTTATGTATAGTTTTTCTGTTTACGAATATAAAGAAATGCACCATTATTATCGTGCGAATGCGATAAATACGAAATTATAACTGATTTAAGCAAATGCAAGGATGGGGCAGAGGAACCTTAATAATTTTTAAGCAAATGCTTAAATAGAAAAAGCAATCGCTACCTTTATTCATACAACATTAAGCAAATACTAGAAATTTTTATTCATATAATAATTCAGCAATTGCTTTTCCTTAAAGCATTTGCTTTTACAGCTTTTGCTTTTGCTAATCAATCAATGCTATGAATAAAAATCCTAAGCATTTGCTAGCTTTCCGGATTCGTTGAAGCAATTGCTAGAACGACTTGTGCAGATTTGCATATCTACATAGCTAAAGTAGGTACATGTACGTTAGATTCGTTATCGAAGCGGTGCTCATTTTTAATAAAATTAATGATCGAGATAGTTAGAAGTCATAATGAGACCGAGTTAGACAAAAAAGATATTTTTGTTTAAAAAATTATTTTTGTTAAAAAAATTAAAGGAAAATAAAATCACTTTTAATACATTGGATTTAAATTTCACATTTGTGATCTCTAGTAATAATCTGACTTGAGTGTTGTATGTACGTAATCAGTTTTAAAATTGTCTTAATCAATTTATAAGTGTTTACTTATTCTTAATATATTTATTTATATAAATTTTCTCGTTATTTTCAAGTCAATGTCATTCTTAAAAGAAAGAGTGTAATTTTTCGTCAATTCCGAAAATTATATGTAGTGAAATCTCATTCCCTATAAAGAGGGCGTAATAGCAATTATCTGGCTAAAAAGCTCAAACCAGATACCTACAAACAAAGAAATTGCTACTTGCCTGATTAAAATTTATGGCCTGATTAAAATTTCAGTAAAAGAGTGAGGAGAAGAAGTGAAAATTGTTGATTACTGTGGTGTAGTTAATTAGGACTTAAGACCTAGTTCGGGCATAACAATAGAACTTCTCTCTTACTCTCCTCGAGACACCTAGAAGAACATAGTGTTTTGACGAGGGCCTTGTAAAATTTGATAAATAGAAAGTAAAGGATAATTCATCCCCTTTCTATTATCATCATTTTTAGCCAACCGTCCCTCCCACAAGTAACAACTGATAACTACAAGAAAATTTTTAATGTTTCCCTTATAACTAGGCAAGTTGCAAGGAAAATAGGAAAGGAAAAGTGAAAAAAAGTTTGATTGAAATAAAACTGGCAAAAAGAAATTTTGTTCATAACAAACGTATAGGTTTTAGGAAGGGTTTTTTGGCTCAGATACCACATAAAGAAATATTTTCATTTTTTCTATAATTAACAATGCACCACCACGTTTCTCGCCACTATCTTCTAAAAAATAGTTTGCAAGTCACCAAATGTTTTCGCTGTTAAACTGACGCAATTTTCTATAATCTTCTTCTAGGTATTTGTTACATATTTTATAGTTTTTCTGTTTACGAATATAAAGAACTGCGCCATTATTATCGTGCAAATGCGATAAATACGAAATTATAACTGATTTAAGCAAATGCAAGGATGGGGCAGAGGAACCTTAATAATTTTTAAGCAAATGCTTAAATAGAAAAAGCAATCGCTACCTTTATTCATACGACATTAAGCAAATACTAGAAATTTTTAAGGAGAACCTTTTGCTATAAGCTTTTCCTTAGTGTCGTAGCAATTGCTACAAGGTGAAGCAATTGCTAAAGATTTTATTCATTAGATATTAAGCATTTACTAGTAAATTTCAAGAAAAAGCAATTGCTTAAACTTTATTCATAAGGCTCATTGTCTAAAGTGTCTGACGGATTCAAGAACTGCTAACATTTCCAACTCGAAGGAATGATATTGTTGCTCCGTAACGCGAGTTTGTCGGCTGAAATATGCAACGGTCCATTCTTTGTTTTTGTTTTCATTGTTACTTTGTGTTAAAATACCCGCTAAGCCAAGCCGACTAGCATTGGTATAGAGAATGCAAGTAAAATTTGGATTGAAAATCCTTAAAACGGGTTGAGAGACTAAACAACCCTTCAGTACTAAGAAAGCGTTATTTTCCTGTTCGCCCCATCGCCATGCAACATCTTTTTGTAAGCGCGCACTAAGAGGTTCTGATTTACACGCATAATCTGGGATAAATTTCCTAAAATATCCCGTTAGACCAAGAAATTGCCGAACCTGGCGAACATCTTGCTACCTATCTGTGCAGATAGGCAGAAGTTTTAACACCGGAGCGAAATATTCCGGTGTTGCCAGCCAGCATCAGTGGGACGGGGGGTTCGAATCCAAATCGCGAAGGCCAATCCAAAATAGGCGCCACTTAATTTTTTTGAAAAGGGGAAAATGTGAAAAATTAAGAAAACACGGTACGTCCAAGACACTATAGATTTATTACAACAAATAGTCAGAGCCAATCAATTCACAACATGAAAGCGGTTGTTATGACAAAATTATTTTCCTAATATCTGTCGGATCCGAACTTCGCATTACTCTACACTAGATTATCCTTAACCTAGTACAAACGACGACGCTCGTCGACGTCTACTCTATTCAAACATTGTTAACTAACGGCAACAAATACGCAAAGTTACATGCACCAACGCGGTAGTTCAAAAAAAAGAAACTAGAAATTATTACCGTACGGGCATTACTGAGAATAATTAAATTGTATAAGTCCGACCTGTTTTCCACGATGTCCAGTCGTTTGTCGACGTTTCTTTCACGGTCTGCATGCAGCCATGTAGTTGAGTGGATCACCGGCCTTCTCGTCGAGGGACGGGAAACGTCGCAGTCGCGGTGAATGGCGGGTAATTCCCGACGACGCAATTCAGAACGGTCGTATCACAAGGATTAGGGCCCAAACTCAATAGCTTCCACACTAAAACAGCTAGCGCTAGAAAAACTACCGCTAGAATAACTGCCGCTAGAAGCCCATAAATAAGGAAAGAAGAAAAAGCTAACGTGATGGCCAGATCGGGAATAATTTCGCATAGAACTCACCTAGTATCTTAACCAGGCTGAAATAAACCGCAAAGCACGCGGCTTTCTCGTCTCTCAAATGGATCAATCAAATTCGGCGGTTAGCCGTAGACATGCACTCACATCCCTTCGATGTAATGGGTACACAAACGAATATTTAACAAAAGAACGTGTGATCCACGAGGCGAATATGATAGTACTAAAACGGCGGAATAATTCTCGTTCGGCAGAAAAGAAAAGAACATCAACGAGAGAGACACTTTCAATTTTACCATTGGTGGATCTACTTGGCAACAGTGAGGACCAATCGACGAAAAGGGTAAAGGTCGCGGATGCACGCGCCGTGAAGTAGAACTTCGTTAAGATTTGACAAAACTCTTCGCGTACACGCAATTTCGACCCTAAGCAAGGATGGGCTAATTTTATAAAATGAATTTGTTCGTTTAATTGAAAGTTCTTTTAACGAAACATGTTAGAGCGAAATTTTGGGAAAACTACGCAGGCGAGGAATGATGCATTACTACACCTAACGTAAGAGTAGAGTAGCTATGGGGCTTCGAAGCCATTTCTCCATAAGATTTAACACAGGCCTCGAATCTTGCAATTTTTGCGCGTCTAATTACACGCGACTGAAATCGTTTCAGTGGACAGGCTACAATACAAATACATTTGCACGATCTTTATCGCACGATCCCAATCGAGCCGACTGTGGTCGACCCGATCCGGTGGACACCCGGCCTTAGAGAGCAGCGAGATAAAGAAAACGAATCAAGGTCGAATCGCACGCGATTAAGCTCGATTAACTGAGAATGAAATTAGAAATAGATACAACGAAATTTAGCAAATTAATTGCAAACGGAAGTCGTTTCAGTACACATCATGAAGCAAATTTTCTTTCAAGCTGATTTAGGAATCACTACACTACTTAACTGTTTCAAACTGAACGTAAAATTTACTCTACTGCAAAAGCGTTGTAATTTAAAAAACTTTTAAAAACGAATACTAATTTATAAATAATACAGAATTTTTAATTTTTTTTAACTCCAATCTTATCTATTAAAGATCGCGTCGAGTTATGACCGGCGGGTGGGGAGGTCGCGCGCAAGCAGGAGGCATGACATTCATTGGGCGGTATGCATAAAGCGAAGTACATGCTAATACTTCAAGCACCTACTTCGAAAGTGAAGTACCTACTATAGTAACGTAGTATTTACTATGCGATCTAGTAGATACTAGAGCACAAGAGCACATAGAAGTTTTTACTTCGCTGTAGAAGCACCCACTGTAGTATCTACTTCAAAGCCTCAGATTCTTTTCAATAGTAAATACTACTGCAGCGTAGTATTTACTACGTGCTGTAGTTTAAACTTTGCTTTCGTAGTATATGCTTCAGAGCTGCAGTAGGTACTTTATGTAATAGAAGATACTTCGAAGAATATACTAATTTGAGAAGTATTAGCATCTACTTCGTTTTATACATACCACCCAATATTTTGCATATGGGCTGCTATCGTAGCTTGTCGGACGTTCGCACGTGGATCGTACCCCGAAAGGAACAGCACATTATTTAAAAAATTATAGCAAGCATCTATTTTGTTTCTCATAAAAAAACGATAAACATTAAGATATATAAGATAAAAAAATATAGCAGTTTCATAAAATAACAGGTAAAACACATAGCATTTTCAGAGCAGTTAAAAACCTATTTCAGAGCAGTTAAAGTCAGTTTTCAAATAACAGATATCAGTATGATAGTAAAAGTGATAGTAAACAAACCGTATATGCAAGCTTAACACAGTAGAATCTCGCTAACGTGAAAATGCGTTAACTAATGCTGTGTAAAATATGAGTTTGTAAAACATCATTAAAATAAAGAACAAGTGTATTATAAACGTGAAAAACCTCATATTTTGTATTCATGGTTTCAACATTCTTCTTATAGAAATGATGCTTAACGTTCATAGAATATCTATTTTACTTTTGAGGTCTACTTTACAAATGTGGCACACTGAAGAAAGTTTTATTGAACAGTGAAATAATGAATTTTACTTTTGGGGTCTACTTTACAAATGTTTTATTGAACAGTAAAATAACGAATTTTACTTTTGGGGTCTACTTTACAAATGTAGCACATTGAAGAAAGTTTTATTGAACAGTGAAATAACGAATTTTACTTTTGGGGCCTACTTTACAAATGTGGCATACTGAAAAAAGTTTTATTGAACAGTGAAATAATGAAATAATGAAATCTAATAAGCTGTTTTACTATACCTTTCATTGATTATTTAAAAAATTTAAATAATTTATTTAGAACATAAACAAAGCAGTTAATAAAATGCGAAATCTGTTCCGTTAGTCTTATAATTTCAATAATAAATTAAAAGTATTAAAATGGTTGTGCGTAAATTAATTTACTCTGAGTAGGATAGGATTAGGTGAAATATATAATACATATATAAAAATAATCTCCTTTTATTGTATCCTGTAACAAATTATATAAGTTTTAATATGTTATAAAATTAATTAAAAAGTTAAAAATAAATTACTTGAAAACAAGAACAAGGTAAAGTTAAAAATAAATTAATTGAAAACAAAAACAAGGTAAAAATAAGTTCATTGAACACAAGAACAAGGTATTATAAAAATTTGAAAAGCGAGTTGAAATAAATTCATTGAAAACAAAAACAAGATATTACAAGTATTAAAAAGTATTAAAAGTCAAAAAATTGAAGTTAAAAATAAATTCATTGAAAAAAAACAAGGTAAAGATATTACAAGGTATTATAAAATTTAAAAATAAATTAATTGAAAACAAGAACAAGGTAAAGAAACTTATGCTTACATTAGGATCCATTCCAGGGTGATGGGGGAGCTGTAAGAAAAATGTGTATTAGTAATTTATCAGATAGAAAATAAAAAGATTAAAATTTACATAATAACATAAATTACTTGAAAACAAGAACAAGGTAAAAAACAAGTATAAAAATTGAAGTTAAAATAAATGCATTGAAAAGAAGAACAACATATTACAAATATAAAGTGAAGGTTAAAATTGAAAAGCGAGTTGAAATAAATTCATTGAAAACAAAAACAAGGTAAAGATATTACAAGGTATTATAAAAATTTGAAAAGCGACTTGAAATAAAATTTAAAAATAAATTAATTGAAAACGAGAACAAGGTAAAGAAACTTATGCTTACATTAGGATCCATTCCAGGGTGAGGGGGAGCTGTAAGAAAAATGTACATTAGTAATTTATCAGATAGAAAATAAAAAAGATTAAAATTTATATAATAAAATAAATTTACCCTCCAAAAACAAGAACAATGTTAAGGTAAAGTTAAAAATTTGAAAAGCAAGTTGAAATAAAATTTAAAAATAAATTAATTGAAAACAAGAACCAAGTAAAGAAACTTATGTTTACATTAAGATTCATGCGGAGGATGAATACTTAACACCCCCTCCATTCCAGGGGTTGGGGGAGAGCTGTAAGAAAAATGTACATTAGTAATTTATCAAATAGAAAATAAAAAAGATTAAAACTCACATAACAGCATAAATTTGCTGTCCATCTAGTATGGCAAACATTACTTTTTGCCCATAGGCGAAGCTCAAATAATAATTTATGGGAGGCTGCCCCTCCCAACCTGCTATGAAATAGTTCTGAAATAAAGTAAAATAATTAAAGAAAGCAAATATATGTATATGAAACTTACATTGATTGGAGGAGGCAGCCTCCGTCTCAGTTCCTCAATTAAGAGATGTCTTTCTGAAACAGGAAAAAATATTAAACAATATTCACTTGAACATGTATGCGGTTACTCTTACGCTCCATGTTGAGAAGTTTGAAATAACAGATTATGTTGATAATTCATAAATATATTATAAGAACCTCAAGCGATGTTGCCAGAGTTTAAAACTTAAATTCTTGAATGAAAAGCATTCATTATTAACCTAAGATAAATGATTCAGTCTGACAACAATGGGAATCCCTACCAAAGAAACTGCAATAAGCCATTACTATTATACAGGATGTTAATAAAAAAACTGTACACCCTTTGGCAGGTGACAGTAGAGGTCAAAACAAGAAAAAAATTCTAATAAACCCATATTCAATTCTCAATACAGGGTGTCCACGCCATGTGTTCACTCTTCTAGAATTTTTATTTTTTACATAAAATTCGGGAGCGATAAATTAAATAAAAAGCTGAATTTTTCGACATACCACTCGCCCCCGCAAGACTTCCGGTTTCGCCGGAAGTGATATCAACTTTCTTATTTTAAATGAAATGCCCTGTATATTTTTACATATTTGGAATCTACAGATCGTTGTGAGTCCGAATATGGTAATTTTGGTTTCCATGACAACGAAAAAATTTTTTTTTTGTTTTTTAGTATGCAAAGCTATGTATCGTGTATTTTCGTTCTACCAAGTCAGGCATGGGCATGGTAAGGGGAAGTATCTCCCACTACGCTAAGCAATAGGTCAAACGAGTGTCGATTGCAGTTAGCTTGGTCCCACGAAATATAAAATTGTAGACGGCGGCGGCGCGGTGTATTCGTTTTGATGCTGTTCATATTGAATTAAACCGAAAATTATTATAAATATTGTTTAAAAAAGGTTTGTTTTTCAATTTAAAATGGTCTCGAACTTGTACGACACTATTAAACGCTAATAAACAAACATGAACTAACTCGCTCGGCGCTCTCTGTTTTTGGTTTCGTTGATACGATTGAGTCAGTTATGTGCCGGCGTTTGTTTGTCTGATACATCGAGATCGCCGCAAATAATTGGGGGTGGGGGTCGAGCTTTCGGCGAGCTCGTGCCCGTCCCTGTACCAAGTAATGCGACCAAGTAATTCGAGAAAGCAACTTCTTTGGTTGCACTTTGGTGCACTTCTTGCGTTTTTTGGCGTAGTTTAATAAAACATTTTTTTTATTATTATTTATTATTATTTTTTAAATACTTTTTCAACTCTTACAATGAAATTTGGGATCACATGTTGCAGCTTAACTGAAAAAAAAATGGCTTTTCAGTTATACAGTTCGCCGGTATACAATTGTTAATATAAAAACTTTACACACTTTAGCACGTGATAGCAGAGAACAAAAAAAAATTGTAATAAACCCAGGTTCAATATTCAATGGTATTTGAAGTATGGTTTAATTAAAAAAGAATCAAACAGTCAATAACGAATTTAACACACTAAAATTATCACAGAAGATGTTCGAACTGTCGTCCTTGCTAGCTGTTGTAAACAAAGTTGCAGTCGCCGTCGAAGAGACTCGCGCACTTGATTGAAAGCAACTTGATTTTTCAGTTGCTGACAAGCGTTTACAACTCTCTGCCAAAGTTCATCTTCTGTATTAATTTCTCTGGCATAAACAATGACTTTTAAATAAGTTACGTTAAAAAAATAATTTACGACCTAATGAAAATTTCACATGGTGTAAAAATGTTAATAAACCAAAGTGCAACCAAAGAAGTTGCTTTCTCGAATTACTTGGTCGCATTAGAACGAAAATACACCATACATAGCTTTACATACTGAAAAACAAAAAAAAAATTTTTCGTTGTCATGGAAACCAAAATGATCAAGTGGTACATATTCGGACTCACAATGATCTGTAGATTCCAAATATGTAAAAATATACAGGTGTTCCATTTAAAATAAGAAAGTTGATATCACTTCCGGCGAAACCGGAAGTCCTACGATGGCAAGTGGTTTGTCGGAAAATTCAGCTTTTTATTTAATTTATCGTTCTCGAATTTTATGTAAAATATAAAAATTTTAGAAGAGTGAACACATGGCGTGGACACCTGTATTGAGAATTGGATATGGCTTTATTAGAATTTTTTTCTTCTTTTGACCTCTACTATCACCTGCCAAGCGGTGTACAGTTTTTTTATTTACACCCTGTATATATACTGGGTGTCCGGTAAAGAATGGGCCATACTTGAAGGGTGGCTTCTTTGGATCAAAATAAATCGATTTAGATTAATTTATCTTAGTACAATTTTGCTTCATTAAAAAGTTATGGCCTTTCAAAGATAATTTTTTTATATCAATATTTTAGCAAAACTCGCTCATTTTTGAAGACATTTAATTGTAATTTGGTATTTAGAGGTTTCTTGTACTGCTGAATCTGAATATCTGCTTATTTTTAACGTAACGTATAGAGGGCGCTCTAGAGACCCTGACATTCTCTTGTTTATTGTCGTACTTTTTTTTACGTGAATATTTTTAAAATATGTTTCGTTTTCTTGAAACGACATTTAATTTACTTTAAAAAAGGTATACTTGTCACATGTCGCTAAAGTACACCAGTTTTGAGAAAAATGGCTTTGAATGTGAAAATGTTGAATACTTACTGCTACTTCAGGATGAAAAGACAATTACCTAAAGTTGCACTTCTTCGTAATTTACTTAAAATTGAAAAAAAATTACAATTCTACATTTAAATCAACGATACATTACGTAAAAAATTCTTATTATGTTTGCTATGGCCGCGTATTTCACTCATAGTTTTAACTTTCAACTCCAGATTACTTCCATAGTAACAATTATAAAAACAATTGTTCCCATGGAAATAAAGTGAAGATTAAAGTTAAACTGTAACCGAAATACGGGTCTATGTGCCTAATTCAGTGTAGACCTAAAACAGTAATATTCAGCATTATCATATTCAAAGCCATTTTTCTCAAAACTGGTATACTTTAGCGACATGTAACAAGTATACCTTTTTTAAAGTAAATTAAAAGTTCTTTCAAGAAAATGAATATAATTTAAAAAATATTCACGTTAAAAAAAAGTACAGCAATAAACAAAGGAATATCAGGATCTCGAGAGCGTCCCCTATATGTCACGTTAAAAATAGAAAGATATCAGATTCAGCAGTACAAGAAACCTTTAAATACCAAATTACAATTAAATATCTCCAAAAATTAACGAGTTTTGCTAAAATATTGAAATAAAAAAATTATCTTTGAAAGGCCATAACTTTTCAATGAAGCAAAATTGTACTAAGATAAATTGGTCTATATCGATTTGTTTTGACCCAAAAAAGCCACCCTTGAAGTATGGCCCATTCTTTACCGGACACCCGGTATACCGGCTGTTTCAAATTGAGTGTGCACTGAAGGGATCTTCTAAACCGTAAGAGACACAAATTTGGTTAAATGGAAGAAAAGTTGCACAAATCAATGCCTAATTCGTATTCATTCACAGAATAAATTTTTTCTTATTTCTTCTTGAGATATTGATCAAAATGTAAAAATGTCGATTTTATTTTTTCCTCTGTATCTCTCGTATTATAAATAATTTTGAAATTCTGATTTAACTTTCTACAGGCACTTTCTTATTCTGCTTCGAATAGAGGTGGCAGAATTGAAGTCAAACGTTTCGTCTCTCTACGACCATCTTCAGTTTCGATTTTTTAAATACAACGTATATCTTTTAATTATTCTATTCGATAGCATTTTTTCTGCTGATTGCAGTGATGTATAACAATTAATACTTTTTTCAAGTAAAGTTAAAATATAATAAAAAAAAGCTTGATACAGTTTGGTCATGATTTATTTAATAAGTAAATTTATTCCT
The DNA here is from genome assembly GCA_033060865.1 of Dorcus hopei. Lineage (NCBI taxonomy): Eukaryota > Metazoa > Arthropoda > Insecta > Coleoptera > Lucanidae > Dorcus > Dorcus hopei. The sequence continues at coordinate 74,556,560 of CM065426.1, read as the reverse complement.
TAGTACTTTTTTTACTTACTAAATATTAATAACTAACATTCAAATGTCGGAAGAGGAAAAATCAATAAAATCAATCAATCAATCAACAAAAAATCAAAGGGCTAATATTTGGTGATCTTAGAGGCCACGCGACAGGTCCATTTGTACCTATCAGGAAATGTTTGATTCAAATAATTTGTTGTTATTTCAGCATTATGTGCTGGTGCTCCATCATTTTGAAATTACAATTCCATAATATGATTTAGAGGAATGTAATCTAAAATGTTTTCCAATGCTGTCCTTAAAAAATCGATGTAACGTTCAGCTGTTACATGATTTTCGTAAATGATCGGACCATTAATTCTATTATGCCAAATACCACACCAAACATTTAAGCTGAATTGTATCTGTGGTCACAATTGTTGAAATCTTTTTTGATTCTCCCTGGACCAATATCTATGTACATTTCTATTAAATATTCTCTTGTTTGTAAAATTAGCCTCGTCAACAACTATCTCGTATAACAAATTCTTTTAACGGATACTACAAATGTGCACTATCACTGTCCGTTAAAAGACTTTATTATACAATAACTAAAGAGACAGATATTAAATAATTCATTGAAATTTACACTATACCTAAGAAAATTAACTAAATATTTGAAATTATGTATTAAATAAAATTTTCATATAAAAATCTGTATTATTTAAGCTTCAAATTAATATCAACAATTAAGTGTGATATACCATTACAATCAGGAGAAAAAATGGCAACAAATACGATAATAAAATGGTATACGTTATATTTAAAAAATGTAAACTGAGGATGGTCGCGGAGAGACGAAACGTGTGACCACAATTTTACTGCCCCTATTTAAAGTAGAATCCAAAAGTACCTGTAGAAAGTTAAGACAGAATTTCTAAATTATTTTTAATAAGGGAGTTACAGAGGAAAAAAGAAAATCGATATTTTTACATTTTCACCAATACTTCAAGAACAATTAAGAGAAAATTGTTTCTGTTAATAGATACGAATTAAGCAATGACTGGAAAATGGAAAATTGTTTTAGAATAAGATAAAGAATATAAAATTGTTTTAGACTTTTCATTATTTTAAAACAAGAATATGATAAGCTTGATTAAATGGTATGATTTCACTAAAACTGAACAACAATACATGTCAAATTAAGTGACTGTTTAAGATTGATTTTGAAAAAACTGAATTTATTACATTAATCAGATTTAGCAGTGGAAATTATAAAGGTGACAACAATCTGTGTAGAGTATTGTTACTACCGATTCGTTTTACAACGAAAAGATGTTACACACGATTTTTGAAAATCAATCAAGATTTTTATGACTATCAGCATGAAATTTATCGGTGAGTGTCGATTAACAAATAACCCTTATTCATTCCTTTTGAACATTGAAATAATTAAAAAAACATATGTCATTCAATAATTGTAGAAATATTTATGGAATTAATTATATGGGTGAGGACATTGCTCAAAGATATTTCTATTAAACGCAATGACCTCGTACGTATAAACAAAACGGCTTTGTGGAAGCAGATAAAATCAGACTACTATCTTAACATAAACAAAAGCACTTTAATCGTAGGAAGCGTTGAGGTGTATATAAAAAAATATGATAAGAACTATCTATACTTCTATAAAAAGTATTATAGTTTTAACTTTTAAAATACAGTCACAACTCCATAACTCAAACATTCACAACTCAAAATTTTCTGTAAGTTAAAATTTATTAATGTTCCTGCATATTGTATATAAACTGAAATATCAGCCTCTAACTCTGAATTTCTATAACTCAAAATAATTTTCCGGTTCCTTGAGATTCGAGTTATGGAGGTTTGACTGTAATTAACTTCAACGCAAGGACACTTTAGATTCTAGGTATCACGCATATGAACAAAATGGTATTGTGGAGGCAGATAAAATATTAATTGTTCGCAATTTAATATCATACTTGATGATAAATTCTGTTCCTTCAACAGATTTTCTCTGGATGAATACTATCATTCCAAGCTTGCAACACACGTTAGTTAATAACTGTGTGCATTCAATATGAAAAAGAAAAAATCAGATTATCCATCTATGCATAATAGGGCTCATCCGTTTTTTTTTTAATCAACTATTTTGCCTAAGTTTATTGAATTGAAAGAATAGATTGAAATTGTTATTTTAAAGCTGCAGCCTAACGGACCCATAGCGCTTATTCGCGCACGCTTCAACCTTAATTCGTCTTACAATAACTATAACAAACAGGAGGACAACTCTCTCCGAATTTTGAAAATGTTTCTTTTGCACTAAATACTCTGAGGTTGGGTAGGAGGGAGCGAACTGGTGCACTTCTGTTTAATAAATGATTATTGTTTCGCTGTAATTTATTCTGTTAAACAGTTTAGAAAATCTCAAAGATAAATTCAAATTATTATCAATATTTGTTCATGAAGTCTTACCAAGAATAAAAGTTAATGGAAACACATTATTTTCTTCAGTTTCTAAACGTATGCGAAGGTGAAAATGTCTCAAGCTAAACTTCATTTGTTAGCAGAGATTCAAAGTATTAGAGATCAAGGAGATTTCATTGACTTGGAACCATCTACGAATGAAAAATACGAGATGATTATTACCGCTACGAGTGGTTTCGGAGGATTGGCACGATTAGGTGTTAGAAAAGATAACTTCAACGTAGAGTGTTACTGTAATGATTTGGACGGGCTTGAATATTTAGAAAATCGCTTAGAATTTGGCCATTATTTGTGTGAATATTTGTGTAAGAAATTGCAAATTTCTATGTAAATAAATAACGTTTTTTTTTGGGTTGTCAGCAATGTAGTACAATAAATTATTTTTGAAGTAAAAGCACAGTATAAAGATTACACAGTAGCGCGACTCTCATGAAAATATTCAGTTCGCGCATATCATCCCGCGCAAGGTCTGAGTCACAATCTCGGGATGCAGAGCTCATTCATTCACGGCTCTGGTGCCGAATGGATCTTTATAAAGTATGAACTCGAAAAAATCCGTACACTAATAGCAGGAGATAAAAACAGAAATTATGTTCAAAAAAGATAAACAATTTTTATTTAGAATTAATAATATATCGGTAAGATTTCAACATGGAAATAATTAGGCTATTGTAACTCCCTTTGCAAAATTTCTAACTGTTCCTCTGACTCCTTGCATAAGAGCTCGGACAGTGTCTTTTGTGATGTTGTTGGACACTTTCTTCCATTTTACTTTGAAATTTTCAAATGAAGTAGCTCCTCCGAGACTTTTTTTAAGTTGTTGCTTGGTGATGGCCCAATATTTTTCTACCGGTCTTAATTCCGGACAGTTTGGAGGATTACACTCCTTCGGAACAAAATGAACATTATTGTTCTCGTACCATTCCAGGACACTTTTCGCGTAATGCGATGATGCTAAATCCGGCCAAAAAAGCGTTGACTTAGTATGCTTTTGTAAGAAAGGTAAAAGTCTCTTTTGTAAGCATTCTTCCTTATAAATCTGCTGGTTTATTGTTCCTTTAGTGACGAAAAAGGCACTGCGATCTCCGCAACTGCAGATGGCCTGCCACACTAAATATTTTTCGGCGAATTTGGCATGTTTTCGGTATTTAAACTTTTCGTCTACCTTCCACGATGCAGCAGCCGTATAATATTCTTCACCAGGCAGTTGCTTGAAGTCCGATTTGACGTAGGTCTCGTCGTCCATAACAATGCAGTCAAATTTTCGAAGGAGGTTGTTATACAATTTACGGGCTCTGCTTTTGGCGGTTTCACTCTGCTTGTCGGTACGATGAGGAGCTTTTTTTACTTTCTTAGTCTTCAGTCCACATCTTCTCTTTGCATTCTGCACACAAGTTTGCGATACTCCTACTTTTTTCGCAACATCACGCGAAGACAAATTAGCGTTTCTTCTAAAGAGTTGGACGATTTTTTTTTCTGTTTCAAGACATGCAGGGCGGTTTTTTCTTCCGGATCCAGGCCTTCGATCAATTGTTTGATGTTTTAAAAACCTTTTTAAATTAAAAACCTTTTTAAAACATCTGAAACTGTAGAGGCGGATAACTGTAGTTTTCTGGCAATTTCTCGTATCGGCATATTCGGATTTTCCATCCGCTTGCGCACAATCAACTTACGCACTTCTTTTTCACTCCCTGACATTTTAAAAAATAAATTGTTTAAGTTGCGTTCTACTGTTTCCTGTTTGACATATGACTCGTGACTAACTTCACTCCAAATATGAACATTCTATGTACATTCAAAAAAAAATTACAATAATTTTTCTGTGTACGGATTTTTTCGAGTTCATGCTTTAATTATGTTAATACACATTATTTATGCCTTGTTTTTTTTTACCACGTCCACTAAACACTACAATCCGGCCCTGGTGTGTGGGCACGTGTAAATTTACAATTTACAACAAAATCGCTCACACGTAAAGCAGAACAAACAGTTCGACACGCCCCTTTAATCTACTCGAGGTCAATGAAAATCCAGTAAAGAGATCAAAGTGCCGACAAGCGAGTTGCGCTACTGTATTCTTTATACTGTGGTAAAAGCATATGGTTCGTTTTATTCATCTGACTCATTGTTTACATTTCGTTGCATAAACGTTTCGAGTTACATATGATAACTCTAGTGTGAGAGAATTTTGAATCCTCTTCTTCAACTTTGGCATGCGGAAGTGCGCTAGGTAAAATTGTAAGTAAGGTTGCGGTGGTATTTAATGCGTAAGATGTCTAAACTGAAAACGTATGTGGAGTTAAAAAAAAATTGTATCAAGATCGCGAGTGCGCTATCCGCTGACGTCTTAACATTCCAGAAATATCTCACGCAAAAGAAACCGCGAGTGCTGTACAAGCACGCCCACGATATAGTCTTTAAATTTGCTTTATTTTTTTATTGTTTCGCTGTAATTTCAGTTTCTATAAACGTGGCGAAAATGAAAAGTAAGATGTGATAAGGGTGCTAATACAAAATTTAATTTACTAAACTGAAAACGTATATGAAGTAAAAAAAGAAACGCCCATACGTTAAAAGTACGCGCTTTCAATGAGATCGTTTTGCAATTTCACGCGTTCCTTTTAATTTCATTCTAATTTACATACATGATGCATACTGAAACGACTTCCGTTTGCAATTAATTTGCTAAATTTCGTATCTATTTCTAATTTCATTCTCAGTTAATTGAACTTATCATATTCTTGTTTTAAAGTAATGAACGTTTCACGTTACGTAAAGGTGCGTTTAGACTTGAGCACGCACGCACTGAGCATACGCGCATGGTATTCGTTCGCGCTCGCGAAGAGCGTTTAAATTAAAATTCATTTTCCAACGAATGGGCTGATCCAGTTGTTCGCAGACGTGCGTTGAAAATGAACGACAAAATAGCCGCGTTTATTGTGATGTATACTTTCATAAAAAAAGGGAAATTTGAAAACATAGACGTCGTCGTTGGTGGCAAACGCCAATTTTTTGTAATAGACAAAATAATTTATTAAGCAATTCAGTGTCAGAGTGTCGTTATGACCAATTGAGAGACTTTACAAGAATGACCACAACCGATTTCGAATATTTGCTCAGCTTGATAGCACCAAAGATTGTCAAAAAATATACAAGAGCGTGTACCCGAGACCGACACCAAGTGGATCGCGCTCGCTGCTGTTCGCGCGTAGGAAAACACATAGTGAGCGTGCGCGCATAACCGTTTACACTTGAGCATTCGCGGTGGATCAGTGCGTGCGTGCTCAAGTCTAAACGCACCTTAAGATAATAGCGCTTAATCGCGTGCGATTCGACCTTGATTCGTTTTCTTTATCTCGTTGCTCTCTCTAAATTGCAAGAAAATTGTACTATAATTCACATGTTCCTTTATTTTACACCGGACTTCTCCATCACCAACTCAAAATGAATAACGCGATTCAAAGCGGTATTTAATATGTAAGATGGGGTAAAAGAAAATCAAAACTAATGATAGAATTCGCGAAACACCGTGCGTTCTCAAAAAACCATTGTAACTATACTAAAATGTATCAAGGTCACTATCCACTGCAGCACGTCATGCTTTAAAATGACAGGTATAATATATATGAAAAAGTTACATTCACGGTTCATGGTGATATAGTGAAATTATGATATCGCTCATCACTACGCATGAATGCTTGCTCTTATACTGCTATCTCTTTTTACCTGTTATTTTATAAACTGCTACCTGTTTTTAGCTGTTATTTTATAAACTGGTATTCACAGTTCATGGTGATATGGTGAAATTATGATATCGCTCATCACTACGCATGAATGCTTGCTCTTATACTGCTATCTCTTTTTACCTGTTATTTTATAAACTGCTACCTGTTTTTAGCTGTTATTTTATAAACTGGTATCTGTTTTACCTCACTACGCATGAATGCTTGCTTTTATACTGCTATCTCTTTTTATCTGTTATTTTATAAACTGCTATCTGTTTTTACCTGTTATTTTATAAAAAGGTATCTGTTTTTACCTGTTATTTTATATACTGCTCTGAAACAGGTTTTTTACTACTCTGAAACTGTTACCTATTTTACTAGTACTGTTACGTGATTATCGGTTCCAATCTCTCTCTCTCTCTCCGCACCCCACCTCCACACCTCATTTGTTTAATAACCCACTATAATATGAAGCCCTCTCAACTGCTCATAACTGATTATGATCTCGATCTCATGATACAATTGTATGGTTGCTACTTTTGCTATATATTGATTGAAAATTTGAAAGGGAAAACTTAATATTGGATCATTATTGACTTTCAGATGCTCAGTTATTGCGGTAACCTAATCTAAGCTTGCTTTCCACTCATTATAAATTATGTAAATAACGTTAAGAAGTTGTTCAAGTATACATTAGGTAATGGAAATATAAACTTTTTATTATTTTAACTCAGGTTTATTAATGTACTAATTTATGTTAATTTTCTGTTTGATTACAAAACAATATTCTATTATGATTCCAAGGTAAGCTGCTTTCATTATTAATACAGTAACGCGAATTATTCCATTCATAATCGGACACAACAGTATTTTCATGACACAAACTGACGAACCATAATTTAGGATTTTGCAGGTTCACTTTCAATCTTGTTAAATGAACTGCAGGTTTCTCTTCTAAACTCTTCAGCAACGGCTTCTTTATGTTGCTTTCATACCATTCAACTAAATTATCACCTTGCGAGAGGAACGATATTTTCGTTAAATAATAGTAAGTTTCACCATCCTCACGTATACAAAACATTTCTGCAGAAACCTTGATTGATCCGTGAGCATTTGGAAGCATTGTTGATAATTCTGCATGAAACACTTGGAAACAAACATCGAAAAATTGTTCTTGGTTACATTGAAACATCGGTGTTATGAAAGATGATATCATGAAATTGTTTGGCCACAATATAGGATCCCAATGTATGAATGATTCATCTTCTTGTTCTTCATATTCTTCTTCCTGCTGCTCGGGAATAGATCTTACCCATGGCACACACATTTTGCAACTGCTCATTCAAAGGTTTTTCATTATAATTTATAGTGTTTAAAACAAAATTAATCACGTGATGATTTACTTAGAAATTTGTAGTTTCTTATATAAACAGTTTCAAGATGATTATTATGTTGATGGATGGAAAATAAAACAAAAATACAATTTTTAATATAATTTATTGCTATGATGATATTAAGCTAAAATAACAATTATCATAAAATCATTAAAATATATGTATACGTTTATATATCAAATTTTAAAATAAAACTATGTTTACATCTAAAAAAATATCATTTTGTATAGATTTATGTGTCCATAATATCCCGATGCCCCCACGGAAGAGTATCATAAGAATTTTGAATTAAATATTGTTTATCATCGTGAGGACTCAAAGCGATTGCTGTGTAACTGTGTGGACGTGGTATTTTTCTGTACGTATTAAATTTTGATCGAAACATTTTTCTACTGAATTTTGCAAACATTCCAAATAATCCTCGAAAGTAATTTTGTTCTGTATAACATTTCGTTTAACACCCTTAGCTTTCTTGTCTTTATCCTCACCCTCCACCCTGTATGCACAACTTTTCGATCGCAAACCAATAAATTCCGTCATAATTTTACCATTCAGCTCATCCTTCATTAGACCTGGAACCTTTTTATTTACACGAGGAATACCATACCGATTGTTTTCCTGATAGTCGCTGGTATCAAAGTGTTCATAACAGTCACGCTGAATTACTTTATATACATCATCACACTCAATTTCATAAATTAAAGAGTCTGTATCCGTATAACAAACGTTACATTTATCACCAAATTGTGATTGCATATATCCATAATGAAATTCGTAAAGTTTCACCTTCGAAACATCGAGTACATGCGTGCCAACATATATGGGCTTATTAAATAGAATTTCCGTTTTATTTAATTCTATTGCAACTAAATTTTCGTTAAATATTGTGCAGGACTTGAATTCTGGTTTCGCAATTAATTTGCCTGCGCCATATCTTCCCATTTAGATATTAATTTTACATTACTACGTTTCCTGATATTCTCCATCGTTTTGCCAAAAGCTGCATTATTTAATAATTTATAAAGATCCTTTTCGAAATCATTCTTTGCTGCAGTTCTCAGACGGGTGTTTAAATCAATATAAGGTTTTAACCACGCTGCCTGCTTAAATTTCAATATGCGATGAATTTTAACTAATTTTAAACCATACGCTAAAGCTTGCTGTAAATATCTATAGTGAATGATGTAACGCTTTTTGTTATTCAATGTAGCCATCAATTTTTGTTCTTTAGATTTTGGTGCGCTGAGGTGTTCTGGACAAAAAGGTAAATCTGAGTGAACATAATGCACCTGAGGAGGATATTCTAAATCAACTTCCAAAATATACCCTACGGGGTTGTTGTTGGAAATATTAAAATCTACGTTTTCTACATCGTCCACCCACTCAAACCCTCCGTAGGGTAAGGGTTGTGACATTGCATGCCCATAAAGATTGTTAACATCAGTATAAAGTAAATATTTTGATAGTTGGGTGGGATCATAGTCGGTCATGTACTTGCTGTTAGCTTTGGCATAACGTTTCGAACACTGACTCAGTCCCCCTCGAAGACCTCGCTCGATAAACATGAGCATATCGATGTCTGTTAATAACACTAGCCTGCGAAAAAAATATTTTTTTTTGCGGATGAAATAAAATTGGGTGTTTTTGAATGATTTTGGCATTGTAAAGAAGAATCTGTTATTAGTTTTTATCTATCACGTCAGGTTTTTTTTTTAATGAATTTACTGTGAAGATCGGCTATATTGAAACCATTTGAAATGAACTCTTGGTTATAACGTACTATATTTCGAGCAATTAAAAAAACCTATTAAATACATGCTTCGTATTTATTTACCGGTTATAGCAAACTTTGGATATAACGAATCTGTTTTGGTGCATTTTTTGGATTTGTTATAACCAGACTTTACTATATTCTCGGATCGAGTTGATAAGAGGAAAAACTTTTTTAATATCAATTTTAGGTAAAAACGTTATTCTTTACAAGAAGTTCTGCTTCTTAAGAAACTTCAGAAACAATGATGAAGCTGTCGAACGACGACGAAACGTTAAGTGTTTGTGTGATATTTAGTGTCCGGTTAAAAGATTTTGTGATATAAAATTCAAATTTCTTAGTTTCATATTGCATATATCAGAGTAACACAAAATCTTCTAAGCGGACACTAAATCGCGCAACTATACACTTTACGTTTCGCAGTCGTTCGACTGCTTCGTCAGAAGTGAAAATTAATAATTAATAATTTTCACTCCTGACGAAGCAGTCGAACGACTGCGAAACGTAAAGTGTATAGTTGCGCGATTTAGTGTCCGCTTAGAAGATTTTGTGATACAAATTTCATCGGACAAGAACCAACTGTAAATATCAGAGTAACGTTTTTATTATCGACTTTACGCAAAAAATGTACCTATTCTTTACAAAAAATTCTACTGTTCGAGCATCTTCAGAAACCACACATAAATTTAAGTTTTTTGACTACAGGTGTCTGAAATATTCAAATTCAAATAACCAAAGACAATTTTACAATTACATTCTGTATAAAAAGATTCATCTTCTCGGCAAATCTCAGAAACCATACTCAAATTGGAGTCACGAAATACAGAGTGTCTGAAAATCAGCTGCTTTATTTTCTACAAATTAAATTCAAAAATATGAAATTCTCAGACACTCTGTATTTCGTGACTCCAATTTAAGTATGGTTTTTGTAAAGAATAACTTTTTTACGTAAAATTGATATTAAAAAAGTTTTTCCTCTTGTAACTCGTCTATTGTCTATGTTTTTCAATTTTGTTGATATATTTTGTTTCAATTCTTAAATTTGTAGCGTGTTCTTAGGTAGTTTTTAAAACAACATGAACTTTATTTAAAAAAACAAATATAAAAAAATAAATAAACGTGAACGTAAGTAATAAAAATAACATGTTTATCTGACATTTAATAATGTCGGCAATATGCTCTCGTGACATGATTTGTTGATGGCTAAGTACCATGTGAGCCCCCACAGATTAAATAACTTAACTTAAAAAATGTACCAATAGCTGAAACTGAATTAGTTACCTTTGAGAGTCCTTTTAATAAATTTTCTCTTATGTTGAAGTTGTGATGTTTCGCGAACTAAAAACCAATAGTCCGCCATCATATTCTTATCCCACCTGCCTTGATATCTTCGCTCCATGATTTTTATGTCTTGATGAAATCTTTCTCCCTGTTCTTCGCTGAGCTGTCCTAAGTTTTCCGGAAAGTAATTAAGATGGGAAAATAAAAAGTGTAATTTAATACTCATGTTACAGCCCAGTTTATGGAGTTTATTGAGCATTTTTTCAACTACATTTTCATAATTTGGATCTCTATTATTACCGAGAAATTGTTTTGTTGTGTTCTCGAAGGCAAGCCAAGCTTCTTTTTCTTGAATATTCATGCTTTTTAGGAAGTCACAGTCATGCATAAGCTTGCGAATATCAGGCCCATCAAATATTCCCTCTTTTATTTTTGCTTCTGATAAAGCTGGAAATTTATTACGAAGATATTGAAAACATGAACCATCCTTATTCAAAGCTTTCACATATTGCTTCATAATACCTAGTTTAATATGTAGTGGAGGCAGTAACACTTTTGTAGGCTCAATTAAACTCGGTTCTTTAACATTTTTGACACCTGCTACAAATTTCATTCTGGCGGGCCATTCTTTGCGAATCCAATGTTCTTCTCGACTACGACTATCCCATTCGCATAAAAAACACGGAAACTTCGTGTAGCCCCCTTGTAGGCCTAATAATATTCCTGAAACTTTGAGGTCTCCACATACGATCCATTGATGTTTAGAATAATTAATTTTTTCCAAGACAAATCTCATGTTACAATATGTTTCTTTCAACACAGTTGAGTGGGCGACTGGTATTGAAGCATATTTATTCCCATTGTGAAGGAGAACGGCTTTTAGACTTCTTTTGGATGAGTCTATGAATAAACGCCAATGAGTTGTTTCATATATATCTTCTCCTAAATATTCGATAAGACCTTTCACATCCTTGCAGTAAACCAAGTCATCTTCTTTTTCAAAAAAATGTATTAATTCTTTTTCTCTGTTTCTGTACCAATAAAAAGTAGTCCCAGGTGCTAATAAATTTTTCTCCTTTAATCGCGAACCCAATAGTTCACTTTTTTCTTCTGTCAAATTTAAATCACGAACTAAATCATTTAATTCTTTTTGGTTAAAAAGTTGTAGTGCTCTTTCTTCCGGGAATAATACGTCTGGGTCTACCATATAATTGTTTGGATTGAAACAACCGCTTGATGAATATTCCGAAAGTGCATCTTCTTCAAGAGAATCTGGTGTAGATGGTATTGGAACTTCTGGTCCATGGGGAACAGGTCGTGTAGCCGAGTCCAAGTTGGGATAAACGATGGCACCCTTATTTTTTTTATTGAAGCCCGATACATTAACAGTGCAGAAGTAACAGTCTCGAAGATGATCTTTTGGTTCATGCCATAACATCGGGACACCAAACGGCATCGAAGGACGTGTTTTCTTAAACCAATATCTCAGTCCTTCTACACAAGTGTTACATACCATATGTGGAGCCCAATTTTTATCTTGGTGTCTCATATGCAACTTGAAATAATGGAAATAGGCAAGTTTCACGAATTCGGTAATGTTTCGTCTTTGTTTTTGCAATGTATAGGAACCACAAATGTAACAAAAACTGTTAGGATCATTTACACAATGTCTCCTAGTAACATTTACTTTGCTATCCATTTTCTCTCAATACTTGCTTAAACAGACACGCACAAACTACAGACTACAAACTAATATTTCGTATAGTACGAGGCTATAACTACTTGAGCAATATTAACAAGCAGAGATATGTCAATAATGACAAGTTGAAATGTGCAATAAAATGGGTAACAATCAGTTTCAATCACCTGGTGGTCCACAGGTTTACGTGTTTGCCTTTGGACCCGAAGGACGTGGGTTCGAATCTCAACCCGGCGGTCGGTTTTTCAATTGCGGATGAAAAGCGTAAACAAGCTTTCTTCCCGAATATGAAAGTAAAGCTATAGGTCTCGTGTCAGTACGTTGTTTGACATCTTAAAAATCCCTACTAGGGATGAAATTCCCCTAGATTCGGCTAAATTCTAGTAGGGTTGGCCATGTGACCTTAGTAGTTAAAGCCTAAGTTACAAGGAATATTTCGCAAGCCGATACCTGCCCATAAAAGGAAAAAAAACAGTCAGTTTTTCGAAAATTTTGTTTGAGAAACGTATTTTGAAATATTGTATTTAAAAAAAATGGGACGTGATGAGAAAATTATCACATTTTTTTCGAAACCAGGAGCACCAAATCTACTACAAAAACTTAGTTTTATGTCATCCGCCAAACCCTCGCAGGCTAGTGTAATTCAAGCTTCACTTTAGTATACTTTAGCATAGCATCCCAAGTATATCCTGGAGCAGAAAAATAATGAGCAGGATCGAGCCCATGTGAATTCAGTAAGGTTAAACGAAACTGCTCGAATACATCAGCTAACAGTAAAACATCTGTGCATAAGTATAAGTCTGAATACTCCCCCAAATTTTGAATTTTGAACTCGCTCCAAACACGCTGAGCATGAGCGTAATCCACATCACTTATATCTGCATCATTTAATTTATTATAAAATTTATCTTTCGCTGGTAATTTAGATTCGGTAAAACGTTCAAGCGAGTCAAAGTAGTCATACGGATACACACCCTTTCGCGTTAATAACTGAAATTTTTCCTCCGGTAAATTTTGAAATTCTGATTTTAGAATAGGATACGTTTCCAAATTTGAAGCTAATTTATCAAGACTTGAGCTCATAAACCGAAACGAATCAACAAAGCGGAACTTTACCAAATTTTTATCAACATGTTTCGTAAACGAAATGTATTTTTCTTTATTTACGGGAAGTAAATCGATGCGGCCCTCAAAATCTGATGCTAAATTCTTAATTATAAAATGAGCGTCATAACCGCTCAGATTATGAAACACAACGGGTATCACGTGATCATCGTTATAATTAACATTACATCCCTGGTGTGCTGCTCCCCTGAACACCCCTGTTAAGTGGTAATGATCCCTTACTTTTTTGTCTTCAGGGCTAAACGGCTGCTCGCAGATGTGACAGTGGGTTGCCTGATTGAACTCCAGATTTTCAATTGAAGTTAAGGTTTCCATGGGTAGAGGGCAAAGGAAAACGGTTTCTAAATTTTCAGCGAACTGTTGCAGTTCTGCAGTAAACTACTGCATGCAGTCCTTACCACGATATGATTTATAGAAAGATAGTGAATCATCATAAGAACATTTGACATAATACCCGATACTACAGGGCACATGTTCTTGGTACTTATTTTTACTGTTACATGGTTTTAGTATGCATTCTAGATCTGCATATACAGACTGGCCCAACGAAAACAGTCAGACTGAATATCTTCCAAGAAAATTTTTGTTTGAAAAAACGCAAAAACACTTTTCTATCCCATACCCAACTGTCAAGTGTCATCCCCCTCCCTTCCAGCTCTCTAACCAATAGAATTTAAATAGGGAATGTACCATGAGTGGCATATCATTGAAAAGGCAATTTTATAGAGAATTCAGTAATGTGAATATGAATACCTGAGAATTTGATTTTAACGCCCTCTTTCGGAGAAAAAATTGTTACATAATCCAAAGTGTGACAACTCATATGAAAGCTAATTTTAATAGTAACTCAATGCGTGAATTGAAATTACGTAAAGATATTGAAAACTGATTAAAATAACTAAAAATAGAGTTCGTAACAGATTTGGTATCCTTATTTTTAGTTATTTTAGTTAGTTTTCAATATCTTTACATAATTTCAATTCGCGCATTGAGTTACTATTAAAATTAGCTTTCATATGAGTTGTCACACTTTGGATTATGTAACAATTTTTTCCCCGAAAGAGGGCGCTAAAATCAAATTCTCGGATATTCATTTCACATTACTGAATTCTCTATAAAATTACCTTTTCAATGATATGCCACACATGGTACATTTCCTATTCAAATTCTATTGGCTAGAGAGCTGGAAGGGAGAGGGATGACGTATGACACTTGTGTATAGGATAGAAAAGTGTCCCCCTTGGATTATAAATCGACCTGTTTTTGCGTTTTTTCAAACAAACATTTTCTTGGAAGATATTCAGTCTGACTGTTTTCGTTGGGCCACTCTGTATGATGAACGGTGCCTTAACTTTATACCTGAAATTTTTAAATTTTGAAATATTGTTTTGTTCTGTCGGTATTCTAATTTTACAAACGTTTAATTCTACACAATCTATCGCATGCTTATTCAAACGTTCTTGACTATAAAAGTAGTTAAGGCATCGATCACAAAAATATTTTTTAGTTTTATGCTTACTCAATTTCCTAGATACTAACCTGGAAAGATCTTTTATCCATACATACATATCCATACTTCTGTAGAATCATCATACTTATCTTGTATTAAAAGCAAATTCACATGCTTTGATTGCTTAGCTTTCGTAAGGTAACAAGGTTTTACATCAAATTCTTTTTTTGTTTTTTCCAATATGTAAACATTAATAGAAATATTATTTTGTTGCTCAAAACATGGAATCTGCTTCATAGTCATTGGCATCATAATGTTTCTTAAATTTAAAACTGTAGAATAGTTCGGGTATGCTGACAATCGATCAGAATGTTGTGTATAGTGTACAGGATGAAGTGCTGATGTTACCGCCCATGCGAAGCATGCATCGTCCTTGTCCTTCACATTGACGCATGCCTCTTTCCGCTTGATGCATTCGGGGAGCTCGATGTAAGAGGAACCGCACTGGATCGATTCAAATTTGTTGATGTTAATCATTAAGTGGATGATTGTTCTTAGGGCCCAGCTACTCTCGCGTTCCTGGAAATTCTCTAACTGCACCATTATAGGCTCCTTAATGTAGACGGTGAAGCATTCTTTGAGTTCGGTATCGCGATAGATAGGAGCGTTCTTAGTGTTCATATATTTGTTCTCTGTGATTTCTTTATCTCCCTTCTTGAGAATAAATTCACCACAGAGACCTGCGTTGATCTTTAGCGCCTCATCGTTTCTCAAGCTGTTTTTAACGCGTCTCTGGAAGAGTATGAATGCATCTTCCAGAAACGCAGCGACATCCTTATGCCGTAAATTCACTATAATGCCAGTTCTAATTCTGCTTTGGAATGCTGACTGCAAATCTTCCCATTTCACACGGTTACAAGCAGTTTCTCTACGAGTGCTCAATCCTCGACCTTCTCGCTGTTTTGCCTTCAACATTGTACGACAACTCGTAATGTTGCTAATACATGTTATAAGGTGTTGTTTAGCACCAGGAGATAGATTCGAAGCAGTAGCACTCCTGAGGAATGCGTTCAAGACACGTAGATGTTTACTGCAAAGCTTCAAACCGTTCTCAATCTTTATGACATCGTTTGCACTGAAAAGTGCTGTTCTTACTTCATCAACGAAAGCTTGTGCTTGCGAATTCATTTTCTGCAACAACAACAAACTGTTTAATTTTAACGTTTCCTTGAATATCTTTTAGCAGTAATCAGAAGCTTAAAATATAGCCGAATAAAAATTTATAATTTTCATTTAATACATTTGATAATTGTTCAGTTATTTAATTGCAAAATAAAGCAAAAAAATCGATGGATAAGTCCAATAAAATTTAAATTACTAAACCAAACAAGGTTGGAAAATCAAAACTGCATAAGTATATCAAAATGTATCAAGGTCGCGAGTCTGGCTATCTACTACCGCGTCCGCCTACCGCTCCTATTTACGCGCTACCGCTGAACTCGATGGAGTATTTAATACATAAGATGGATAATCTGATAACGAGGCTATAAAATTCAATTTACTAAAACGAAAACGTATATGGGGTCAAAAAAATCAAAACTGATAGTAGAATTCGCGAAACACCACCCCTTTTCAAAAAACCGCCCTAAGTATAAAATGTACCAAGGTCGCTCTCCACGCTCGTCTGCGTCCCCCCTCTTCGGCTGTTGCTTGCGCGCGACTCTTGTCTTAAGCTTCTGGTTATTACTGAATGATAAGATGTGGAAGGCACATACCATCCACTTTACTTACCTTAATATTGTAGTAAAAGTGATGATGATAATGATAAGATACACACAGACACCGCGACGATACGTACTCTCTCGCAGATATAAACAGAAAGATGAACAAATTTATTTACTACCCAAATTTATAGATTTCAACAGAAATGAATCAACCAATCACATTCGAGGATTTCTGTATCGTTTATAAATTAGTGTTCGTTTTTAAAAGTTTTTTAAATTGAATACAATGCTTCGCAGTTTTCGTTTCTCAGATATTTACGCCGGTCATAACTCGACGCGATCTTTAATAGATAAGATTGGAGTTAAAAAAAATTAAAAATTCTGTATTATTTATAAATTAGTATTCGTTTTTAAAAGTTTTTTAAATTACTACGCTTTTGCAATAGAGTAAATTTTACGTTCAGTTTGAAACAGTTAAGTAGTGTAGTGATTCCTAAATCAGCTTGAAAGAAAATTTGCTTCATGATGTGTACTGAAACGACTTCCGTTTGCAATTAATTTGCTAAATTTCGTTATATCTATTTCTAATTTCATTCTCAGTTAATCGAGCCTAATCGCGTGCGATTCGACCTTGATTCGTTTTCTTTATCTCGCTGCTCTCTAAATTGCACTAAGGTCGCGAGTGTTGCTATAAATCTGCTGACGAAGTATTAACATTATGCAAAATAATGAATGTCATGCCTCCTGCTTACGCGCGACCTCCCCACCCGCCGGTCATAACTCGACGCGATCTTTAATAGATAAGATTGGAGTTAAAAAAAATTAAAAATTCTGTATTATTTATAAATTAGTATTCGTTAAGGACATCATTCGCCGCGCGTCGTTAATATTACACATCTCGAACGGATACGAAGAACTGACTCAACGGCTCAGGAACGCCGAGGAACCGAGAAAAAAAATTCATTATTTAGAAATATCTTGAAATAAACATCTATTAGCGCTGGTCATAACTCGACGCGCTATTTAATATATAAGATGGTGTTAAGAAAAAAAAAAATTAAGGTAGAATTAGCGAAACACCCCTCCGTTTCCAAAAACCGCTGTAACTATGCTCAAAAATGTACCAAGGTCGCGAGTCTAGATATCTACTGCCGCGTCTCCCCCTCTCGCTCCGGTTTGCCCGCGTCTCGCTTCTGCTGCCGCTTGCGCGCGACTCCTCTCCACCTTCCTACCTCACCCCCCCCCCCTGACCACGATCCGCGCAAAAATTGCAAGATTCGAGGCCTGTGTTAAATTTTATGGAGAAATGGCTTCGAAGCCCCATAGCTACTCTACTCGTAAGACGTAAAGCGACGCGTTCCGAAACAGACCGGAACGTCGACGTGCGCATATACAGAACCTCAGCCGCACCCAATCGATGCATTGGTCAGACTGATACGCAAAGTTCAAAGAGAAGAGAAAGGGTCAAGATGGGTCCGCATGTCAACAAGCGTCAACATCGTCTGACCAGGAAATCACCACGCATCTCGACGAGAACACAAGACGGAAGATAACTTTACCAGTCCGACCAACACAACGACCAATCACGACCTCAATCCCGCAACTTTCGCTGAAACGTTAAATTAATATTCATTGATCACGAAAGAGTTTCCCAGACAAAAGGTAAAATTTTGACGGTTAACAAGGATGCTGGGACATCCTGGAAAAGACTGACATCACCGAGAAATTTTCTTGGATTAAACAACGAGGCAGAAATATAAAAGATAAACCCATTCGGCCAGTACTTGGCCCAAACCAAGACCAACCGCGCGCGCGTCACAGACGTTGAGAAGTGGCCGAACCCTAAAGCGGGCCATTCACTATACCAGCCCGGACCCGACTCCCAACCGAGACCCGACTTGCGACTCGTCCACGTTTGTCAACTCATTACACAGACATGACACGAACCCTGCAAAAGAGCTCATTCGTACACTGAACGTGGTGAGCCCTAGATACATATTATGTCTCCCGTATTCTCCAAAAAGGCAAAAGTTGCTTTGGCTGTTGGTACAATCATGTTATTCGAAAAAGAAAAAAAGAAAAAACGTGTTTGGGTGAAAGAGTGGTTGCAGAAGAGGGAACAATTTACTCATTTACGTTTACTGAATTGTATCCAATCATGCGAGCCACTTGACGTTATTAATTACCTTAGAATGGACTATGACACATTTCAAGAATTATTAATTCTAATAAAACCTCTCATAGAAAGGAAAAACACTTTATTCAGAGAAGCAGTAAGTGCTGAAGAACGTTTATTGGCAACCTTGAGATTTCTGGCAACAGGGAGGAGTTATGAGGACTTAAAGTTTTCTTGTATAATTTCTCCTCAGTTACTTGGAAGAATCATTCCAGAAACGTGTCGTGCTATATACAACTCCCTCCGGAAAAAATACTTACATGTAAGTACAATTATTTTTCATTTATAGGGATGCATATAAAAAACAAACTTTTGAAAAACCTTTTATTGTTCCAACATATTTCTAACAATTAACGAATGCGAATCACTTTGTGACAGTAACCAGTTACTGATTATTTCGCTTCTGAAAACATAAGAATTCTTCCATCACATCCCTATTTGTAGACGCCTGATTTGTAGTTGTCAAAGTGGTAAATGTTTGAGGTGTTGACACTTCTGGTTGACGTGTATATGATCTGCTGGGCTCATTACAGGTGTATGATTGTTGAAATACTTGTGCTTGCGGAACGCATGGGGTAATTGGATACGGTGCTGGTTGGTAACTCAGGGAAATAAGAGAAGAATCAGTAAGATTTCCCAATTTAGCATGAAATAGTACATCCGAAATCAACTTTTGGGGTACTACCTTCTGTCTTGCTTCAATTTCCTGTAATTGTTGACCAATATTTTTACCAAATGTTATTTCTTGTGGTTCTGTAACATTCTGTTGCGTTGTATCTTCTTTTTCTAAGATTTTGAGGGAAGCATCCAAAAATTGGAGTTTCTTCTTTGTCCAGGTTGCAGAGTTCTGAGTTCGCTTATTACGGGAATTTGATGTTGAACTTTGAGATGTTTCATGTGACAAAACTGGTGATAAATCTAAATGTTGACCAAAGTGTTGTGTGTATGAATCGGTTTCCTGCAAATGAAAATTACCCACAATTAGGTATACCTACTCATTATGATACGAGAATTATTTTTAATTTCAGTTTCCATTAAAAGAAGAGGAATGGGTCAAAGTAGCAGAAGAGTTTCAGAACATGTGGCAATTTGAAAATTGCTTAGGAGCAGTAGACGGCAAACACATAGCTATCAAACAGCCACCAGGAAGTGGTTCATACTATTATAACTACAAAGGATTTTTCAGTGTTGTGTTGTTTGCAATCGTAAATGCTAATTATGAATTTATTTATGTAAGTTGTGGAACTAATGGAAGAATATCAGATGGAGGTGTCATCAAGAATACAGATTTTTATAATTTATTGATAACAGCTTCTTTAAAATTGCCCGAACCAGTCAATATGCCAGGAATTCGAAACAAATTACCCTTTGTGTTTATAGGAGACGAAGCCTTTAGTCTCATGACAAATTTCATGACACCATACAGACAAACCAACAGAATTGGTTATGAAGAAATGTGTTTCAATTATCGACTTTCCCGTGCAAGGCGTGTAGTAGAAAACGCATTCGGGATCATGGCAAATAGATTCAGGGTTTTGCTAACACCAACAGCTACTAAAGTGGATACAGTTGACGACATCGTTATGGCATGCTGTGTTTTACACAACTTTTTACGCCGCAAAAGTACTACTTACATTCAACCTAATAATATTGACACGGAAGACATTACATCTGGAAATATATTGTTTGGTGATAGGCACACCAATGGAGAACTAATCTCGTTGAATGTGTCCAGACAAGAATATCCGATTACTGACGCAAAGGAGGCACGAAACGGATACAAAGAATATTATAACAATGCAGGTGCAGTTGACTTTCAACACAGATTTGTACATTAAGTTTAGGGCCGTGTAAAGTTGAAATTTAAGATTACATATATGGTAATGAATAAAATGTGCGAATTATAATAAATATTGTCATTTGAGATATAACTAAAATAAATAAATACTTACTGAAGCCTGTGATTGATCATCTAAGTTATTTTCTTGTAAAGAAGATACTGCTGAACGAGACTCTTCTTGATCCATGAGAAAAGACAATAAATCGAAGTACCACAAAGTAGTTTCTGATACATCCTCTGTTCCTATCCCACTTCTTTTTGAACTATTAATGCGCCTTATTTGGCGCCGAAAAAATGCTCGTAAGGATGATATTTTTTTAATAACAAATTCCTTGTTCGCATTTGGAAACAGTTCTTTGCATTTGTCAATTAAATTCTCATAAGCAGCATTTTTTTTCTGCTTGTTGCGGTAATCCTTACTTTTGATGTCCCATAGGCATGGATTTTCTTGATATAGTAGGATAAATTCCTCCCAAAAAGATTTGTTGTCTTCAAAAGACATTTGAAATTCACTTTCACTTCCTGATACCGAGCACACCGACGTTGAACTGTACAGCTGTTGTCTGAAGTCGTCGGACAAGTCTCGACAGTTCACACATATTACAAAAATAGCACGGATTGGTCGCGGACGAGTCGTAGGTTCGGTTGTCAAACTAGCGAACTCACAACCCGACCCTGACCGATCTACGACTTGTCGCCCATTACCATTCATTAGCGGATCGGTTGGCGGACGAGTCAGGACGGGCCAATCTGTCAGACCAATCCGGTAATGAATGGGACACTTAAGGTTGTAACGACCAAGCCTGAACCGAATTTCGAAAATAAACCAAAAATCACCAACAAAATAAACTATTGCAAATGGTAAACTACATCAAAGAATACGGAACGTTATGAATGGAGTGAGAAAATCATAAATAGCAAAGTGAAGATCCAAACGATCTCGGTCCATCGAAAGTCTTTTCCGAAAAGAAGAACTAGGAAAGTGAAAACACAAACGCGACGTTAAACGAAACTTGCTATAAGAGCAAGTAAAATCCGTGTTCGACTGATTAGGCCGAACGACGAAACGATGAGGTAATAAAATACCTAAAGTCAAAGCTACACCCAGAGCAAAGCAAAATGGCGGGGATAAAATTAATGAAACGTTAAAAACTCTAAATTCTGGGGGTCCCCTAGTCACGAGGAGTTGTCAGCTCCTGCTAAGCAGCAAAACAATGTCTTCAAAGAAGACCCAACGACGACGGATTCCCAACCAGAATCCTGCCGAATAAGCGCGATACAAGGCCATGACCAAACCCAAGGGCGGCATAGCCTAACACGGGGATACCGGAAGGAAATAACATCGTCCCACCAAACGACAGTTAAAATAAAACTCCTCAAGATGAGAAAATTCTCATCCAATTGATTTGGCTCTTCATGACGTTGCGTAATGCAAGGCAATTTCCAAGACACTGTTCCTACCGTACTCAAGAGAAAAGAGGGCTTTCGTGCCTTCACGAGATCCAACACTCCAGGTGTTCCCACAGTTCCCTAGAAATAGGAAAGTGCCCAACGGAAACCGCTTCGCACCACCCACAGTCACTACTTCAGCCGGATTAATATAAGACACGGCCGGGTAAACAAGAAGATCACTGGAGAACAAAAATGGTTCATCCCCCGGAGATGTTGCGTCCTGACGTAGAGACGACTTAGAAGGGGAAGAGAATCTACATTCTCCAGATCACAACTTCTGTAGTGACGAATGACCTATTCGACAACGCAAGACACGTCCGGTAAAGTTAAATAAAAAAAATAAGTCGAATCCGAGTAACAAACAGTTCAAACGGAACAGAATTTTCTCCCAGTTTCCGAGAGTAGAGACTAAAGAGAGAGAGAAGAGAAGTCGAGAGAGACAGAAGACAGGAAAGATAAAGGTTTCCTCACGGAACACACCATACTACAGACGTGACTTCCATGAGCGTATCCCACAGCGGTACATCAGAGAGAGAGGGCAAGTAATAATATATTGTACTTACAAATATTCAACACATCAACTCAAATATCATATAGAAATAAATTAATTTGAGAAATCAAATCGTAATATACTCAAATTGGACATAACCTAACTACGACAATACAAAATATTCATACTATTGTAAAAACATTTTGTTATTAATTACTTAAGACAGATATACCACTATCATTGGCAATTTGCTTCCTATTAGCACAGTATTGGTGATCTGTATTAGTGATGGATTGCACGCTGCTGTTTGAATGCTGACTATTTTGATGCTCCGTTAAAATTATTTCCTCTATTATCTGTGGCACGATAGTTGCATCTTCATTTGATATAACATATTCTTTTCTGTTAGTGACTGTAATAAATGCAGTACATCATATTTTGTAATATGTAACTTTCTTGTACTCACTGTCTTTGAAGTGGGCAATAGCTGCATTCTCACGAACTTCTGCTCCTTTATGTCTTGCTTCTGTGGTGGCTTTTTTCACATTGGGAAATTCTCGTTGTAAATCTACGATTTCTTGTAAGAGAATTGTTTTTTCAGTCAACTCTTCTTCCGTACCAGATCTACAACACAAAATTTTGTAGTAATTTTAACGTTTTAATGTCTACTCACTTTTTTAAGTTCTGTCTGTCTTCTTTTTGAATAAACTTAATAGCAAATCAAAGTGGTCCTTTACTAAACGAAGTGTAAAGTTTTTAAGGGTTCCACAAACCGAAGCGGCCACGGTAGCGGCCGCGGTGGCGTTCTAACGCGGCAACAGCATGTTTATAACAGCTTCCACATCGACGCGGTTTGACGCTCGCAAACGCGGCCTGTGCAGCGTTCTAATGTGCGGCCGCGGCTAAACGCAGATTGCTCAGTTTGGCCGTTGATCGCATGGTAAAAATGACGCCAATAACGGAGCGAATTATTAAAGAATTCTTTTAATTTGGTTGTTTACAAAAAAATTACATTGTTTGTTTTTCAAAAAATGACTTATGTTGATAATACAAATTGAACTACCTGCCTTTCCTGTATATCTTCTTCCAACAAAGCTGCTAAAAGTAATCCTTCTTCTATAACATCATTTTCAACGTCCATTTTAGCAAAATAGTTAATAATGAACGGGTATGGTTTGCGCTGAGGCCGCCACCGCGATCGCTACAGTTTGTGGGCCTTCTTTCGTGTTTGCATCCGCGGCCGCTTCGGTTTGTGGAATCCTTTATTCGTCCTACTACTACACGCTTCAAAACATACAAACGAATGTTGTTTGAGGTTAGGTCGGATATCATAAGACGAAGACATCTCATGAACTAAGTGAGATAAATATAGCCAACGAGAAACCGTAACACCTCCCTTATTTCTAAAATATAAGGGCACTCGCTATGTCATTCTGACGTTACCTTATTTGTGAGCATGCGCATTGATATTTTTAAGGTACATAACGTTGACGTTATCATAACGTAAACTCTGCGAAAACTCTCTATTACGTAACAATTTGTGACACGCTACCACAGAAAACTCAATGTGTTGTTATAATTGGCGGACAGAGGTGTGAGAAGCATTTTTCATTGTCTTGCAATTTCGATAACCTTCGCACTACATTTTCGATATTGACCTGTTCTTTTTCTTCGGAAAAGACCTTCAGTTTTACGAAATAACTGTACACACCAATAACATCGGCAAATTGGATCTAAACTCCTCCAGTTTCTATTACGAAAATAACTTTCAATCACAATGTTTTCTGCTCCAATGTAAACACCATTTTGTAATGCCAATTGTCAACGAGACCTTAAATGATTCCTGAAAGTAACTTATTTTTGTATAAAACCAATAAACATGAAACACTTACTCGACAGTTGACAGAACGAATGACACTATAGTGACGTAAAGCTTAAGCTACGGCATGCCTTTATGGAAACAAAATATTTCCATATCCGATGCTACCAGAATATTAAATGAACGCATGATATTTTTGTTTATGCACCTATATCTTCTTCACTTGATAATATTTCATCCTCTGAAGAGAAACCTGTGTTTACAACAAATTCCAATCCTTCTACCAAAGTTTCTACATTGTTATCTAAATTAAACATATCGTTCTCTCCATGGATAGTATGATCAATGCAGTCAAGCCATTTGTCTGCAGTTACATGTGTCAATGCATCAATGAATAATTGTCTAACATCAGATAACTTAAATGTTGTATTATGAACAGCCACATATCCTTTAACTTGAGCCCAAACCAATTCAATAGGATTGAGTTTGCAGTGATAAGGTGGAAGTCTCAAAACAATTCTGCCCGTTGCTCTAACAATTTCATCGACTCGATATGGTATTGTATTTTGACTTGTGTGCTCCTTAGCAAGAGCCAAAAGCTCAACCTTCAGCATTTGTTTGTTTGCTGCTATACTTTTATTTAAAAGCCATTCAATGATTGCATCTTTATTCCAGCTTGAATTTGGACTCTGTTCTGTTTTCACAGAATGGTATGGTGCATTATCCATTACTAAGACAGCTCCTGGTTCTAATTTTGGAAGTACCTCTTGTATCCATGTTTCAAACACAGTAGAATTCATTTCTTCATGGTAGTCACCAGTTTTTTTTGACTCGAACATAAGTAAGCCACCTTCAACAAAACCTGTGTCACTGCCAATATGAGTTATAATAAGACGTTTGCCTTTTCCACTGGGATCTTGAAGTCCTACAGAAAGACCTTCAATTAATGCCTGCCTTGCTGATGTGACAGTCTTATCTTTCCAAACTTTTGATACGGTATGCCCTGCGTTAACCCATGTCTCATTCATATAATAAATTTTTCGACCATTCTGCCGATATTCACGAATTTTATTTAAATATCGACGACGCCATAAAACTATTTCTGGTTTTTCAAAAAGCATATGAT
The DNA here is from genome assembly GCA_033060865.1 of Dorcus hopei. Classification (NCBI taxonomy): domain Eukaryota; kingdom Metazoa; phylum Arthropoda; class Insecta; order Coleoptera; family Lucanidae; genus Dorcus; species Dorcus hopei. The sequence goes on along the minus strand of CM065426.1, from coordinate 74,531,019 downwards.
TTCTACTTCGTTTCTCAAATCGAAATCCTAACTCTTTTAAAATCTTCCATACAGTAGACCTGGACATTGGTGGTATAGTTTCGTTTTCAGTTATTGCCTGCAATCAACATACTCTCATAAGTAATCAATAATAAATAATAACAAAATTATAGCAATATCTATGAAAGAAAAATAATAACTTACTTGAAGAATTTTATCCAACGTTGGAATTTCATTTCTTTGAAAAAAGTTGTGCACAGTGTGACGAATGGATTTTTTTTGATCTTCATCTAAGATTGTAAACAAGGTTACACGAGATCTTTTCTTGGGTGGTGATGAAATAGTTCCCTCATTCTCTATTTCCTTAACAATTTTCCATACAGTGCTTTTTGAAATACCACCGTCTCTTGCAGTCAATGCCACTGCCTGAGACTTCGATTTTCCTTCAGTAACCAAATACTTGTTATATATATTTAATGCCATACGCCGTTGTCCACTACTAATACGCATTCCTTGTGCATTTTTTACAGGCATAAATGCATGTTCATCTTGTTCATCGGCCATAGTTAACAGGTTAACAGCTGATAAATAAAATATAAATGTATTACAACTATTATTGACTGTAAAACGGAAAACTTACCATAAACCTTCAGAAATAAGCAGCGCCCTGAGAAGAACGTTTGTAAAGAATTAAAAATAACTTGGAAGTACGACGATTTAACTTTTTTAAACAAGACACACGACAAATATTTTTATAGGTTATACCAAACAATCAGCTGTTTTAAGATTTAGGCGGTCACATATGCGGTCGTCTGTTCTAGTGTAAATCTGGTCGCGATTTTGACCAATCATAAGCAAGGACAAATACGGCCTATCTCCTCCACACTGTTTTCTTAAAAAAAAAACAGACTATAGAAGTTATTGGTTCTACTAAATATTTTGTACCATAGTCTGTATCAGCGCCAGTATAAATTATGAAATTGAATACGTAGCCCGTACTACTTTCAGATAATATAAACAATTTTACTCCAAATCTTTTCCGCTTTGATGGTATATATTGCTTGAAACCTAATCTCCCTTTCCATCCTATCAATGATTCATCTATAGAAATATTTTTTTCTGGTGTGTACGTTGTCATGTACTTGTCTCTCAGGTGATCCAGTATTGGGGAAACTTTTATAAGTTTGCGGTTTTTAGTGTTTTGATTTATTGTTGAATTATAGACAAAATGTAAGAATTTCAGTAGCAAATGAAATCTCTTGTCAGACATAATGCGGGGAAAAAACGGTGTTTCTATACTCTGTCGACGTGTAAAATACATTTTATACTCTGGTTTTGGACATACACCTTGTAAAATGAGAAGTCCTAACAATGTTCGTATTTCGTGACTGTCAGTATCTTTCCATTTTCTTACTCTGGAATGTTCTTTTATAGTTTCTGCATTCTGAGCAATAAATTGATTTGCAAATCTATTTGTTTCAGTCACTATTAGCTCAATAATAGCATCGTCAAAGAAGTGTTCAAAAATATCTAAGATATTATTCAATTCAGGTACCTGTACGCCACTGTGTCCAGTGAATTGAAAATATGGAAATGGTATACTATCGGAAGTCAAGGCATATCAAAAATTTCGAGTTCATTTTCCTGATCGTCAATGCTTCTCTCGGAATCACTATACTCTTCAGATTCGCTCGCCGATTCTTCCGAACTTTCGAAATTGTCAGCTTCGTCTTCCCAAGACATACCACTTTCAGTGTCGGACATGGTTGTACTTTCTTTTATTCGCACGCGGACATACAAAGAACACTTGTGGTTGTACTCTACAATGTCGGCTGAACATGAATCGACACGATATTGGTTATTTTTTGAAGTTCCAGTATAAATCTCGTAGAGGGATGACCAGTAAGACACACCCACTAATGCTTTACCTAAACGTTAGTGTAAGAGAGAAATGACCGCATGCGAACATAATCGACATAGGCATGGTTAGCACCAAGAAAAACTTCGAGGCGAATATATACAGGCTGAGTTCAAAAAAACGCCTACGCGAATAGCGTCGGTGTTTATTGTCGTATTTGAGTGATCAAAAAATCAAATGAAACGGCAGAAAAAACTCTACAATATATCATACCTTGCGTCTTTAATGCATTTAAAACAGCTGCATGACAGCTGTCAACTTTTGTTTTTTAAATACTATGGTATAATTACTGTAATAAATTTCGAAAGAACTTTTTTTTCTGCGTTCAATGATGTGCTGCAATAAACACTTATTTTTCAAAACAACAGAAAAAAATAAAAAGAAATAAATAAATTCTTAACACGAAATGACGTAATAAACAGTTGCTGAACAATAAATGATATCTGTTTTATGGTAAATAGTCTAGTGTCTATAAGTACTTCCTCATAGGCAAACAAATGACGATAACTGTCAACATTTTGTTTTTGTCTTTGCTGACAAAAAAAAATATAAATAACTTCTCACAATTCAAGTACCTGTCTTGAGACGTTAGGTAGTTGGACCAAGCACGAAACCGTCAATGCCTGTTCTGTTTACATTTTAGGTACCATATTATGCTCTATCTTCTATTTACTGGCTTTTAAAGTAACTAGTTCCAATAAACGCGACTGAGCACCCGCAAAGCGTTAAACGTTATACAAAAACGTTACTCAAAAACACGAACGCTTTGTAATTTCTCAATTCGCGACTATTGGAACTAGTTATTTTAGAAACCAGTAACGCGAAGTAATGTTACAAATTTATACCGCGACAAAACAGCCGTTACAGAAATACCGTCTCACCACTACTTGCGACCCTTCATTAGCTCGCACGAAGTCGTGCAATAAACGCGTTTCGTTATCGAGAGATAAGCAGTTAAATTATATGTCGATAATTTGCTATTATAATAAAACATGAGCAAATTAATTCAAAATTACAATATTTAATTATAAAGTATTTTTGTTCAGTAAAGAAAATAAACGCACAGTAAAAATGACAGTTGCTCAATAAAATAAGAAATATTCAGTAAAATTTTTTGTTCAGTATAAAAATAATAAATGCTCAATAAATTAATAAAATGTTCATTAAAAATATTAACTTATCGGTACAGACATTTTTATCGGAGATAAATCATTAAAATGAAATCAAACTACAACGTACATAGCCATCCTAGACAGAATAAAGAAATGAAATTCAGAGAGGCCATTATTTTTTTAAAAATGCCATAAAGGTTGGCCATGAAAATTAAAACTCATGTCGTAGCTTGGCATCTAACACATGCCAAATCTGAAAATTTAAAGTAAACGAATGGAGCTAAGACATGAATTTTCTTTTCCACAGCCACCCTTCATGGCATTTTTAAAAAAACACATAGTACATTGTCCAGAAAAAAATTAGCTTCCAGGGACGTGATATCGAAATTTGCATCCACCGTCATGTCTATAGTGAAGCTAGATAATTTCTTAACCTTACCTAGCAATCAATTTTTTCAAATGAAATAAAACTAATTTTAATATTTATTTTAAATATGTTAAAGTCAGTAATCACATCACTGATATCCATAAATTTTAATTTAGAGCAGGTGCTCAATATGGCCACCATTACTATTAACAGAACAAGTAACTCTTCTTTTCATGTTCTCAAAAACATTCCGTAAGTGCTGCTCTGTTATATTATCAATAGCATTTGCAGTTACATATTTCAGTTCGTCTAGAGCATCGTTTCTCAACCTGGGGATGATATTAAAGGGGGGTCGCGAAAATAACCTAAACAATAATGAAATCATTTTATGACGTCAAAAATGTATGTTCATACCCATCGCTATAAACATAGCGACATAAAATTATAGGAGGGGGGTCGCGAAATATTAATTTTATTTATATTTAGTATTTGGGGGGTCGCGGAGCTAAAAAGGTTGAGAATCGTTGGTCTAGAGTATGCATATGTGTACGATATATTGTTTTTTAAATGTCCAAATAAAAAAATAATCAAGAGGTCTAAGGTCTGGTGATCCGGAGGCCAAAGCCCTATCGATATTCTATTGTCATAAAACTCTTCTAAATATCTGCGTGTTTGTTGAGCTGTATGTGCAGTCGCATTGTCGTGTTGAAAATATCCCCGCTCTAGTTCGTCATCATGAAGCCGATCCACAAATTGCTCTAAAATTCGAATATAACGATTTGCTGTAACGGTTTCCTCAAAAAATATAGGGCCTAATTATTCTTCTTCATGACATGCCAAACCAAACATCAATTATGACAGGATGTAACGGGAGCCTCTATAGACCATGTCCTATAGTTTTGAGAATTTATGTAACCCGTCAGAGGAAACCATGCTTCATCAGAAAAGAATCATAGATTCAGTAATTCGTCATTAACATTTTCATTGAACCAATGACAGTATTGTAAATGTTTCTCGAAATCGGAAGGAAGTGATTCTTGCATTAGTGAAATTTTATACGGATGCAAATGCAAATGGAGTTTCATGTTCCATAATTCAGTCCTGCAAAAAAATGTGTTCATACGTTTCGTTAGCAAGAAATAGATTTTATTTCTGTAAAATACTTGTCTGTTGTGACATTTTGGTAATGATTTATGAGGACTGCTGTCCATGCGTGTTCGTATTTCTACAGTAACTTTATCTACAACTGTCGAACGTCCAGGACATTTTCCTTTATCAACACAGCCAGTTTGTCGGAAACTTGCAACAATTCTCCGTACGTATTTACTTAAATTATAATCAAATTCTATATTGGGGAAATGATTTTACTTCTTCTTGTGTTAATTCCGCCACCTTGAAGACTTTCGGCGTCAAATTTGGCACAAATTCATTTCACGCCAAGCAGGCCTGAACTGCAGAACATGAAATCTTAATTCAAAAATTTTTAGTCCATTATACTGTAAACTCAATCCGGGGACATACTGTAGATTTAAATTGAAAGAAACTTCTCTCAACATCGCAGGAAACCGTCGGGGCATAGCGAAATTTGTCCTTTTCGTCGGGTGAAAATTTTGAAACCTTTGCAGAAAAACCTTTGCTCATATCATAATCTCGGAAAATTTCTTTCAAAATATCTAATTCTGGATTTTTTCCACGACTGTATTAATTTTTTTTTAACGCTAAACAACAAATGGGACGATCTGATGCGGACTAACTTTGCTCTACTTCATCAATTAACTGTAAAGAATTTTGCAAAGATAAACTACTATTTTGCAGTTTTGTAATTGTAGAACTTAGGCAATCAAAGTAATTAGTAATGTTGTCCAGGTCAGCTTTCAACCCATTTCGTTCAAGTACAATTTGCGCATCTTTTATTGCTGCGGAATCTTCAAAATTTAATTCAAAAATAGTTCTAATTTGATCAAAATTGTCAGAATAATACTTCGCAGCTTCTGGCCAAGTTCCCCAGCGAGTTATAAGTGGTTGAGGAGGTAATGGTAAACCGGGATTCAATTCTTTAAATCGACAAACTTGTGAGAGACATTTTAAATATACTTTTTTTACTGAAGAAATTAACTTATTTATATCTGGGCAATTGTTCGTAACGACTTCGGCAACGCGATGCAAACCATGAGCAAGGCAAGTAATACGCATTAATTTTTTATAAACTTTTTTAATTCTCTTCCCGCTTTCAACATGTATGGTGCACCATCAGTCACAAATAAAAGAATTTTATTACATTTTGTTTCCTGCAAATTGGGCCACAATAAGTTAATCGATGCATTAAACAAATTTATTACACTTTGGCTGTTCGCAACCTGTAGCTGTTCGCTTGTTAAAAGCATACTTTTTGTAAGTGCTTCTGAATCCAAAACACCTACCACTACCATGCCCAATGCACCGCCCTTCAGAATCGGTCATTTCGTCGATAGACACCCAAATGGAATTATTTCCTACCATATCCCGAATACAATTAATGGTTTTATTGTACGTTTGATTAATATACGTTTTACGTAAAGAATCTTTGTTGGGAATGGATTTATTTGTATATTTTTCCAGAAAGCTCGAAAAAACTGGATTATCTAATTTAGATAATGGGATGTCTGCTGCCAGTAAAGCTTCGCAAAGATCAAAATTAAATTGCTGTTGATCAGGGGTTCTAGGACTGTATTTTCTTGAGGTACTAGCCTCACTTTCTGTTTTGGATTTATGCCTTATACTGGTCATATGACGCATTAAAACTTTTCGGCGTCTAGTTTCAATTCTTTGATACAAACCGTGCAGAAAATGGCATCGTCTTGCTTTACAAAGCCGTCCTTAAAATCCTTTGGGGGTTGTCGTATTCTTTAGCCAAACAACTGATTGTTACAAACACAAAGACGATGTCTTTATTATTAATAACAGTAATACAAGTACATATATTAATATGTCAGAACGCCTGGTGGTTATGTGCGGTCTTGGTTACTGCATGCCAGGTGGGCGGTTATTCTTCTGGGAAGAGGTTCTCCAACTCCTCCGGTTCGGAGAATTCGTCGTGTTCCCTCAAGGTCCTGTACGCTCGTCGCACTAGCTCCAATCGAGGGTCTGCTGGGTGGACTGAGCTACGGCACACCAGGTGATAAGTCGGTGTTGGAATGTCCACGGGGATGAGCTCGTAGTTGCCCTGGTGCAATGGTTGCAGGTGGTGGACGTGCGAAACCGGATTCCGCGGCGGAGTGGTCGCTGATAAGCCGCCGGCCAGGTGAAGGGTGACGTCTTCTGATCGGACGCGCTTCTTTTTTGGCGTCGGGAGAAGCAGTGACACGGCGCGGGGTATGCCCCTGGCGCGTTTCAGGGCTCAACGTAGCTAGGTAGGCGTAAGACGTTTGACGGTTGTGAAAACCATGCGTGGAGGATATCCCGACCTTTCGGCTGGCTTTTGGCGAGAGTTTCCGACCTTTCGGCTGGCTTTTGGCGAGGAGTTTCCGACCTTTCGGCTGGCTTTGGTTAGGAGGTTCCAACTTTGCAGCTGGCTTTGGTTAGGAGGTTCCAACTTTGCAGCTGGCTTTAGGTAGAATGATCTTCGTGCTGCTCCGCACGAGTTTTTATGGCCCCGGCATCCATCTTGTAGAGGGGCTGAGTGTGGTGTGGAATGGTGTTAGTGCTTGGTGCGTGGCAATAGTAAGAGATGCGCTGCAGGTGGCGCTGTGGTCGCCACAACCCCCGTCCCCAGGCTGCAGATTGTTGTTAATTTCACGTCATTTTTCAGTCATTTTAGCGTAAATTTGACGGCTATTTTGACGTTAATTAGACCTAATGTCACACTCTAAAGACGTCATTCTGAAACGTTATATTGACGTCGAATAATAACGTAGTTTGTACCGTTCCTACATAATAATAATAATAATAATTTAATTTATTGATCTACATCAAAATTAATTATAACAACAAGCTACAGAAACTTAAACTATATTATGCTTCTAAACATAAAAGCACGGAAATGGAGTAGATCAATAGGTGTGGATTCAGGCCGTCGCCGAACCGAGTTTCTGTTCTTCCATCCACACCCACGTAAAATGTTCAGAGTAGGTATATAAAAGAGCGAAAAGATTATGATAGTAAGTAAAAGGTAGAAATAAAGAAATGGAGTATAGACTAAAGTAAACAGAAATAAAAAAATAAATAAGAAAATAAGTAAATAAGAAGAATCGCATTGATAAGTGACGAGAATGGGATACAAAATATTGTGTAACAATATTGTGGAACAAGGCAGATACTGAGAATGATCACAGAAAATGATGTGTAATCGTGTTGTCGTCTTCTCGTCGTAATCACGTGTGTCGATGATGCACGACACTGCACGAGCACATGCTGTTTCAGCAATAAATTCAATCTGTGATTGCATGTTACAATAAAAACATAATTACTGGTAAAAAAATCTTCAACGATGTAATAATATATTTAAAATAATTGATTATATAAAATGCACTAAAAATCATTTTTCGTCCGAAAATGAGCAAATTCTCACGATATAAGGACGTTTATTATTAGGTCTATAAAATGTCGTTTAAAGCTATCCAAAATATGACGTCCTTTTTTGGTGACAAGACGTCGCCGACCTTCTGAGACCAAAAATGACGTGAATATAACGACACCTTGCTGCTTGGGTCGTATTTTTCTAAGAGACTCATATTATATTAACCTGTTATTGAAATGCTTAAATTAAACTAAATGAGAGTAGAAATCAAACTGAAATTTTAAAAAAATTAAGGTAATAGAGAACCAATAATTCAAATAAAAAATTAAAAGAAAATGCTTAATTCTTGCAGAATCAGAAATCAAACTGAAATTAAAAAAAAAAAAAAAACAGGAAAACTAAAATTAATTGGTTAAAGAACCAACAATAATTCAAATCAAAAATTAGAAGAAAATGTTCCCAATTCTTGCAGAATCAGAAATCAGACTGAAATTAAAAAAAAAAAACAAAATTAAAATTACCTGGTAATAAAGAACCAATAATAAATTTAAATCAAAAATTAAAAGATAATGCTCAATTCTTCAAGCTAAAAGCAATTACGTAAACCTATTTTGACTTAAAAAACTTAAACAATTAAAATTAACGGGTGATAAAAAACCAATAATAAATTTAATTAAGAAAATTAAAAGAAAATGCTCAATTCTTGCAGTTAAAAAACCAATTTTCGCCACAAAAAGAAAGATTATAATGTATTTGTTTTAAGCGTTTTCGCCCGTCTGGACATGCAACCTACCATTTGCTGAAGGCCGCTAGCAAGCGTGTTCTAGGATGTGCGAAAAATGTAAATACGCAACTCGCACACCTTCCCTTTCCACTTAACAATAATTAGAAGCACCGCAGCCGCGATGGGGGAAGGAGTAAATAGTACAGTCGTGTTCAAAAAAGTGTTGTACAGAATTGTACTTGTGTAAACTTGTATGTAATAATAATAATAATAATAATAATGACTTTATTTCCACTACCATCATTACATACCGTCTGTTTGATTATAAAGGCCCCAAGCTACAACTCATTTATTTTTGCTTAAACACCCAGTAAAGTGTATATATTCTTAAATGGGACGTTGTTTTCTAGAGAATGAAGTAAAACAATATTTTTTTGGCTACAGTGTATAGGAGTCATGACGTCATCGACATTTTTTTTAATGGCACGATGAAATTTTTTTTGCTTACACTTAACCTTTTAAAAGTATATAATATTAATATTTAATATTTTGGCACGCAAGATAATCCAATACTTAACCAATCTTAATTTTAGAAGTGCATGACCCAGTATAGGCCCACCTAAACTTGCTGCTCACGAAATAAGAATAATTTGTAGATAATTTTAAAATAATGTATAGAACTGGATTTCCAACTATTACAAAAATTATTGTAAGTTTTAACAATGTCATTCGTAAAGGATCGCTCAAAGAATGCAGTTTTATGAAGTGGTGGAGTTAACAAACCTTTAAATCGAATATTTAGATTATGGATATCCGTTCTATAACTAATTTTATTATATAGATACTGTGGTGTTTTACACGAAATAATCTGATGATAGAGTGTTGCTGAATGCAGTTTGCGGCGATTATTCATATTCAACCAACCAACCTCGGGCAACTTGCAGGAAATATGTTGATTTTTCTTGATACCAAAAATTAATCTAAGGCATGCATTCTGCACCTTCTGAATTCGATATTTGTCTAAAGAATCAATACATAGACCATAAACTGTCGCAATGATTAAAGAGGGAGAGTACTAACGCTTCACATAACTGTAATTTCATGTTTTTACTTAAAGAATATCTGTTATTAAAAATTAGTTTTAAATTGCAGAATGCTCGTTGAATACACTTCGAAATGTAACTTTTAAATCGGAGTTTATGATCCATGATGATACCCAGATTTTTTGTTTCAGAGACAATCGGTAGAGTAGTGCTGCCCACCGTAATACGTATCTCATTCATCATCGGCTCGCGAATTTTTCTAAGACCGAATAATAAAACTGATGATTTGTCCGCATTAATATTTAAAGAGTGGTCCGCTGCATAATTAATTAAGTTGTTGATATCATCATTAATTTTTCTGCAAGCTACATCAACCTGATTTGGCATAAACGATAAATAAATCTGTGTATCATCAGCGTAGAAATGGATGTTACTGAACTTCAACCGTGATGCAAAATTACTCGTATATACGGAATAAAGTAACGGACCCAAAATTGAACCTTGAGGAATTCCGGCAAGAACTGGCCGAACTGCCGACAACTGGCTATTGACAGTTACACGCTGAGATCTATTCTTTAGAAAGTTTTTTAATAACATTCTGCTATTATCACTCACACCGATGTAATGCAAAATCGATAATAGTATGTCATGATCTATCTTATCAAAAGCTTTTGAAAAATCCAATAGTACTAGTACAGTCAACTGCCCGTTGTCAACAGCACGACAAATATCGTCCGTGATATTTAAAATTGCTGTGGCGCAACTATGTTGCGGTCTAAAACCTGATTGTGTAAGTGGTAGAAGATTATTATTTACCAAATGAGTTTGAAGATGTTGAAACATTACATTTTCTAATATTTTCGACAGCACTGGTAAGATACTAACCGGTCGCAAATCCTTGAATACTTTAGGTGGACAAACTTTAGGAATTGGAATCACGTTAGCATGTGCATTCATGAAGTTCAAGAAATTGTTGTACAAGTTTTGTTACATATACGGTTTCTGGCAATAACAATATTATTAAACACAAAAATAGAAAAACCAATTGCCGCTCAAAAGCAAACATATTTAAAACGTAGCTGTACACTTTTGAACACATCTGTACATTCGCCGTAGAGAGCCTCCGCACTAAGTGGGCTCAACTCTTAAGCTTGCTATTAAATATTGTTTTTAATTAATCATTGCATAAAATTTACTTACGAACACACCAGACAGAATCTGAAATAATGGCAAATATGCTATGTGGTCTTGAAAAATACATTGTCGGTAAAATACTATAGAAAATTCGCAAACTAACAAAAGTAGCACCACGTAACACCATCAAACTCAAGTATCAAATAATCTGGCTAATATCAGTTAGGACCTAAGGTTTGATGTACTCAAGGAAAGTAGTTTTTTTGAACAATGTATAAGGATCAGTCTGTATACAGAAGAATGGAGGTAAAAATAAAAGAAATTATAGTTAAACTGACTTGTACACTGTACTTTTTTAAATAACTGAATTTGGGTCAAACGACAATAGGTAGTTGAGAACATCCATGAATCCCGACTCATGCACGGAAAAATACTTCAATTACGCCACCAGTGCGTTTATCCACGCATTGAGGAATGTGCAGAACAGAAACAAACTTTTGAGAATCTGGGAATTCCAGTGTTCTACAAACCATTTGAGCGCCTCTGGGCTTATATATTTTGAATACTGCTGCTGGTCCCAACCACGAAGTTATCTCAACCGCTAGATTGGAGGATTTGTCCTTGATTACTCCGTTTTTGAGAAGGGCATCCCAAGAGTTTTTGGGGTACTCATAACCCGTATAATACCCTTTTACGTACGTCATGCTGACAACCTCGCCAAACACAGTGTCCATGGTCTTGATAATGATAAATACCTTTCGGAGGCATATTTTCGAACATTAACCTTCCGCAACTCGCGCCAACTTTTTGAAATAGAATACTCGCTGCGGACTCTCACTCCGCATCAACAATTTTTCCGAAAAAAAGAGGCAACTGATTTTCTTTTGTAACAGTATTATCAAACAATCACAAATAAACTGATTTATTAAAGAAAAGTAATCACAATAAATAAAAAAAGTAACAATTACTTTGACAAAACTTAAAATAAAATGTAAGAGTTTAACAGTGCACTATATTATTAAATGTATTAAATAATATAGCACTTACTGAAAATAGGAATGAAATATTCGAAATGTTTTAGTCCTATTTAAAAATTGTCGGTGTAGCACTCATTACGTAAACATGTAAGATGTTCGAGACACATGAACTTATTGCAATTTTTGCATGAGAATCTAGTAGAGCGATTTTTTATTCTGGTGCAGTAGAAGCAGCGACCTCGTCTATTTTCAGAATTATTGGCAGGTGTTTCAGGAGCTGGTATGTCAAGTATTTCTCTAAGTCTTGATCTTATAGTACAAGGAATGTTTGTCAATATTGCACGAGCTCGAAGATGATTTTCAGTCAATTGAAAAGAAAGCTCATGGAAATTGAAAAGAAAGCTCATGGAGGAATTTTCTTCGCGTCATTTTTACTTCAGGATTGTTTAGATGATATATTACTTTAGAATTAATGCCAGCAATATTTAGTAGTGAGTAAAAAATGACCATTGGCCATCTTCGGGTATTTCTGGCGCAGTCAAATGAAGCACACATCTTATCTACCGTGTCGACTCCTCCCTTGGTCTGATTACAATCGAGTATGATTTCTGGTTTCCCAGATTCGGCATCAATGCTATCTTCATGGTGGAGACTTGATACTAGGAGGACATTTTTCTTTTTCTTCGGCAGATACGAGACAAGTGTGATTTTCTTACTGAAACCAAACATACTTGATCCAATTGGTCTTTTTACGGGTTTGGAAAATTCAAGCGGAAGTTCTCTTCTGTTTTTCCGTATTGTCCCTATGAAAGTTAGCTTGTAATCTGTGTATAAGGTATCAACTAATTGTACGCTGGTAAACCAGTTATCGCAAGTTAAATTGCGATTTGTACCTTTAATGGGTTCAACTAGTCTTGGTACAAGAGCTAACGGAGAATTGTCAACTTTGTAAGGACCTTCTGGTTGGCTACCGACATATACTTCTAAATTACATGTAAAGAAAGTCTTGGCATCACATAGCGCAAAAATTTTAATGCCATATTTATTAGGCTTACTCGGTATGTACTGTCGGAAAGCGCACTTGCCTCTGAAAGCCTCTAACTTTACATCTATAGTTAGGTATTCAAAGGGCGTTTAAGCAGATTTGCAATTTTCAACAAATGAATCAAAATAGTCTCTAATTGGACATAATTTGTCTTGTTGCTTCGTGTTAGCCCGTGTAGTCATATCATCAAATCTAATATTTTGAAGTAAAAATTGAAATCTACAACGAGACATGCATAAACGAAATTGTTCTATACCAGTTCCTTTATTGTTCCACATTTCCTCAACATTTAGGCGACTGCATTTCAAAACACCTGCTAAATATAAATTCCCGATCAAAGCAAGTATTTCAACGACGTCTGTTTCTTTTGCGTCTCTTTCTCGGGTATAATTTTCTTGCGTAGATCTTATGTGTTGATTTGTGAACTGAACAATCATATCTATCATATCCATGTTGATAAAATGTCCCCATATCTCCAATAGAGTTTTCAAATTTTTGGTGTTCACCTTAGCACCAGGCAAATGGGTTACTATGTTTTCTGCTCTAGTTCTTACTGTTTTTGGTGGAACATGCTTCATCCATTTAGTAAGTTTATTTTTTCCTAAGAAATAAGCAGCTGGAGACGGTATTCGCTCCTCTTCATCATCATCAGACAATTCTTGCTCGGTATCAGAATTGGAAAGATGATTTTCTACTTCATCAAATTCACCTTCTTCTGGTTCATCATCAAATTCCACAGCTCCTTCATCATCTTCTTCTAAACATTCCAACATTAGTTTTTGTAACCTTTCTTGCTCTCTTTCATATGAATAAGCCATTCTAAAATAATTTCTATTATAAATAACAACAATACATCAAACACTGTGGTTTTTACCTGATACAATAGCCAGAAACACTATTCTAAAAATTTCACACAAATGCTCGCATCGGACTCTCACTCCGCAATTGCTTATAAAACAATAACTAGTAGAATAACCTAATTGCAACTTGACGATACTGACATATATTTAGGAAGGTACCGGGAGTCTCAAGAACTAAGAGTGTAGCGTGCATCTAGAATGTGCAAATAAAAGTAGCTGCGGAGTGACAGTCCACGCGCGAGTTGCGAAAGGTTAATCACGGGGGTACATCCCGTAACCGTACGCTACGTTTACACCACTCTTCATAAATAGGTTGATGAGAACCTTACCGTTTAATGCCCGATTTTTTCGTCGTCTTATCCTAAGGTTAAATTTATCTGTTAGGTAGAATGTGATACATACAGGGCGATCAATGTCAACTGTCCTGAGTTGGCAATACTTAGTTTCAAGTGGGATGCCTCAAAATTTGGCTATCGTGATACATCTCACTGTTTCGTTTTAGGAAGCTTATGTTACAGCATCCATATAACCTGTATGGTATTTGTACTCATTATTTTCGTTTCACAACACTAAGGGATATTGTATGTTAAGAAACAGCGAAAAACCATTTTACTTAAAAAGTTTTATTCATGCTTGCAACAGTGAGTGTAATGTGATAGATAGTACGGAAAAATACACGCACAAATATTTTTAGTAATGAAGTAATTATGTAATGAATGAAGTATTAACACAAAAAACACTTGCCTAACAGTTGTTTTTATGAAAACTTCATTTGTGAAGTACAAACGAAAGTAAATTTATTAACATGCGCACCAATTAGAGTAAAGGTACGTTTCCATGCATCCGTCGTGCATCGTTCCGTCGTCAATTGTTATTCATTTTAAATATTTTTCGCAACCGCCAAGAAATTTGCAGCGCTGCATTTTGTCCAACCCCGTTGAACTTTTTGCGTCGTTTAGAAGAGGAAAGGATCTGATTTAAACAGAGAAGCACATATGTTTAGTTCGTATTTACACTGCAGGTAGTGGACAAAAACAGAAAATGGCTGATTCTATCAGAAAAGACTGTATAATTGCATATTTATACTTAAAATATAAAGAACGACTATCTAAACGGTGACATAAGTATTGGGTACGACCAATAAATATGCGCAGAAGTGCACAAGGTGACGGAGATCATCTAATTAAAGAGCTGTGTGCAGATCCAACGGAAGACTTTTATAATTACTTGCGTAGTCCCGTGAACAATTTCAGAGTTTATTAGAAATTGCTGTACCAACAATAGAACAAACTTATTGTGTGCGTGAGCCAATATCTGCTGACACGAGGTTAGCTGTGACAATAAAGTGTGTATACATATGAAATACATAAATCTGATTTAAACCATATTTAATGACATGTGTTGCAGATATCTAGCAACAGGTGACAGTATGACATCCCTTGCCTTTGCTTATAGATGTGGAAAAGCAACAGTACACGATATGATACAGAAATGTTTAAACGCATTATGAAGCTTTCTGGAAACATGTAGCGAAAGGCTACTCTGATCGCTGGAATTTTCCCAATTGCATTGGAAGTATAGATGGAAAACACATAGCAACTCAAGTACTAAAATATGTATAATATATACACCAAGAAAAATAAATTGGTTGATTCAACCAATTTTAGCCTGTTTCAACAGTTTTTCACTCTTAAATAGGACCTACGAAGCAATTTACTTGAATTAAGCATATTTTACGGTTACATTTAGATGTGTTAAAACGACATATCTCGGTTTCACGTATACCAATTTTCGTGTTGGTTTAGAACTTGAGAATCGTTTCAGATAAAAAGTTACAGATGTTAAATTGAACAACTCAGGATTTCTATCTAATAAATTTTTTGTTGAATTAAATGTGAGAATAACGTTAGAACAACATGACGGATTTCATTATAAAATTTCTTTATTTTTAAAATAACTACGACAACTTTTTAACTTAAATATTAAATATTATCTGTATAAAAAGATAGACATGTTAAAACGAGAGAAAATACTCTTAAAGTGAAATGTATGAATTGACTATATTTTTTTGACGGAAACAATTTTTCTTTTCCATTTTAAACTTAATTTTTATTAATTTAAAAGTAACAATATGTTGAATTAAAATGCACGTGCTGTTAAAGTTTAGGACACATTTACGACCTTATTCAGGTGACGCTTGATATCTTAACAAGATCGATAACTAAACAATAATTGACAATTTCTCAATAAGGATACATCGACGTGAATGCCAAATTGAGAATAATAGATAAAATTATAAATGATTGTTTAGTTATCAATCTTGTTAAAGTATCAAGCGTCACCTGGATAAAGCTGTTATATATACATTAAAATTTTGTAAGGCCCGGTTATTGGAACATAGAAACTACATATATAGGGTGTCCCAAAATTTACGCAAGATTTGAATTAAATATAAAACACATTTATTTTTCTTTAAATTATTATTTTTTTAATGAATCATAAAGTACACACAATAGGGTTATGTATGAAATAACACATCGGGCAAATGCCCTCCATGGCTTTGCTGGCACATACGCACTCTTTTGTCGAAATTTTCCATGACAATTGTGCATAAATGTGGCCCAATTTCAGTAATGCAGCGTTGAATTTCCTCTTTCAACGCACGGATTGTTGTGGGCTTGTTGGCGTAGACCTTTGATTTCAAATAACCCCATAAAAAGAAATCCAATGGTGTTAAATCGCATGATCTAGGGGGCCAATTCTGATCACCGAAACGAGAGAGAACACGACCAGGAAATGTCTCATTCAGTAATTGGATTGTTTCACGGGCTGTATGGCATGTGGCACCGTCTTGTTGAAACCACATGTTCTCCACATCAATATCATCCAATTGAGGGAGAAAGAACTCTCTTATCATGTCGCGATATCGAGTACCAGTAACAGTCACTGCTTGACCAGCCTCATTTTCGAAGAAGTATGGTCCAATAATGCCTCCAGCCCAAAATCCACACCAAACAGTGACACGTTGTGGATGCATTTTTTTTTCGACAATCACATGTGGGTTCTCTGAACCCCAAATGCGGCAATTTTGTCGATTAACAAAGCCATCAAGGTGAAAATGTGCTTCGTCGCTTGGGATGATTTTTTTCGAAAAATCAGGGTCCACTTGTTGATGTTCGATAATCCATTCAACAAACTCTCTTCGCTGGGCATGGTCATTAGGCTTAAGTTCTTGTGTTAGTTGAACTTTGTAGGCATGGAACCGCAGGTCTTCAGTGAGTATACGCTGCAGAGAGCTTCTTGAAATTTGCAGTTCTTGTCCACGTCGTCGAATTGATGTTCTTGGGTTTTCACCAACACTGTCACGCACTGCTTCGATATTGACATCTGAACGGCTTGTTTTTGGACGACCAGAATGTTTAGCATCACCAGTAGATCCAGTCTTCCTGAATTTTTCAATTACTCTCTTCACAGTTGACGAAGTTAAATGAACATTCCGACCGTATTTTGTACGAAATTTTCGAACTGTGGCCGCCAAACTTTCATTATTTTTGAGATATTCTTCAACAATAAAAACACGTTGTTCTGTCGTGTGACGCTCCATTTTTACTAACCCTAGACTGTCAGCTGTTAAACTGTTTATTTTTCAGGGTTGCCAACACTTTACTGCACAAATGGCAGCAAATTCAAATCTTGCGTAAATTTTGGGACACCCTTTATATGTGCGTATAAACATATATTTTAAAAACATTTCCTTTATATAAAAACAAAATGAAAATTCTAATTCTAAATTAAAGTGTCAAAAATTTGAAAAATCAAAAAATAAATTAAATCTGAAAAACAATTCAGCTCACAACACATATCTATTAATTAATGTTGCGAAAATTATAATAAGGAATTTAATCTGAAAATACGCAGGGAGTAACCGTAGCAATAATATTATTACTGTGGTTGTAGTACTGTAGTACTGTGGTTACGCATTTCCAGAGTAAATTCCACATCATTAGAGTTTTTCCGACATTGCTACTAACAGTCTTTCCAACAGCTCTTGCAAATAGTGTACATTATAAACATACAGGATGATTCGGAAAATAGGAAATAGAAAACAGGAAATACTTCAAATTTTACTTTAAAAGCGTGTTAAGGAAGCCAAAATATACAAACTAAACTTATTTGTAATGGCATGATTTTCTTGTGTTACAGATATAATTAGGACTAGATTCTTTGGAATAAGGTAGCTATTGAGTATTTGAAATCCGAAAATTTGAACAGATTTTCGGATTTCAAGTTGTTCAATTGTTCAAAAGTTATTTCAAATATAAAACACACAATATTTCCCTAAAGAAAATGGTGAAAGACACATTTTTGTTATTAAACTATTCTACTAATTAGACCTAGACCTAACTATCTGTATAACGGATGAAAATCGGACTTAAACGTATTAGTTTATTTCGCGTATTTTGACTCCCTTAAGAATCATCAGCATAACAAGTATTTGAAAAGTGCATCGAATTGCCTTTAAAAAACTGAAGATGTGGAGATATCTTCGTTTAACAAACAGTCAAAAGCGACTCGATGCACTTTTCAATATTATTATTAAACAAAAATAAATTAAATTAAATAAAAGGTAATAAAAAAAGTGAACATTCCAAAAATAAAATAAGAAATAATTCAGCCCATAAATATGTATACAGGTATTATTAATACATCTTATCACATATTAATATTTTTCCATCTGTTGTTTTGTGACTATTAGTAGGAAAGCTCTTATACAAGTGTTCATATTTTATGCATTTGTAGTTATTAGTGCTAAGAACTTCGTAGGCAGGAATATGCTGACACAGTTGTAAAGTTTGTAATTTTTCAACAAGAAAATAAACATCTGTTTTATTACACACTAATATTAATAAAATTTTAGCAAATACAGGAAATTGTTCTTCAACATCTATTACAACGACCATATCGGGTTGATACTTGGAACCATATTTTTCTAACCAAGAAATTGTCAAACATGAATTTCTAATGTCTGCAGGTACACATTCTAAAGTGCCTGGAGATAAATTGTCCATTAACATATCCGGAACTCCATATCTTGTATCAGAAGTTAAACCTACTTGTGCCAATTGTCTGTAACACAATTCTAATTGATGCTTAAATGCTAAACTATTGGCAATATTGTTTCTTGATTTGATAACACTGGCATTGCTTTTTAAAACTTTATGTTTAGCTTCAAAACGAAAATAAGATATATTAGATAGTGGACCTAAGGAACATAATAACTGTGGATAATGAACTGAGAAATGGTGTTTCGGCTTTAAACTGCTAAATAATTCAATGTATAAAGAATGATGCTCAGAAATAAGAGTTTTTAAAAGAACATGTTCAGAACCATTCAGAATTTTCGAAGTACATAAGATAATAATTTCTCGCAGAGTTAAATAAATTTCATAAGCTGGATTATGTTCAGGTATTAAGTCACCTAAAAGAAGACCGAAATTTTCTACAAAACATTGCATTTCGGAAGCAGATAAAATAATATACTTATTAAGGATATGCCTTTTTGTTATACATTTTGGTCTATTATTAATTTTAGTCTTTCCATAATCGAAAAATTGTATTCTAGAATTTAATGTATCTAGTGAAAAATAATTCTTTTCATAAATGAAATAATGCAAAATATAACCCATATCATATCGACATATTCCCTCAAAAAGATCGTGCATTATATCACATGATATGTTTTCAGTGACATTAAAACTTAGTAAACAATTCCACATACAATTACTTTTAACCCCGCAAGATTTTGTTTCCAAATCTGATTCATAATTATCCTTATTTCCTAAGAGTTCTGTGTTTTCTACTGTTTGAATCTGAGTTAACTGTTTAGTAGTGTGACAAAACCGACAACAATAAATTGATGAAAAGCTTTCTACATAACCCATTGCACTATGAATGCCTAAATTATCGCCAATTAGCAAACATAGAGCAAAAAATAATTTAACTTCGCCAGAAGATGTTTGAATAGTTATTCCATCGGTTTCCAAGTCTTTCAGATCACATAAATTTTTTTTAAACACATTACAATTTCCAAATTGAGATTTGTCAGCTGAATAATGCAGTTGAACTAAGAATATATTTTGCAATTGAGATGCAAATTCGGGGGATTGCACAATAAATGGCACCTAATTTATGTAATCCTGCATGTGTACCTAAAGGATTATTAACTTCAAAATCATCGAAAAAGAGTATTAATGGCAAAACAATTTTATTTGGAAACTTTTTTTTGATTTGTTTCCATAAAGTACATTGAATAAGATTAGATATAAATTTTTCATTGTTTAAAGACGTCAAGTATGATAAAATTGTGTTGTAAACGTTAGGTAGACTTAAAAAGAAATACAATGTGTCTTTAATTGATACACTGTGGCCATAAGTTGGCGTTTTTTCAAAAGTAACGTTATTCTTATGTCGAACGTCATTTTTAATCTCACCAATTAAAAATGAGGAAGGTCTTAAAAGTAAACTTGAATTTTCAAAAAATTTAGTTTGTTTATACTCTGTATCTAAATGTTTAAATGGATTCTGTACCAGCTCCAAAAACTTTTGAAAATCATATTTGTCAGTTTCTTGAAGTAAATCCATTACTTTTTCTTCAACTAATATAAATGTTGACGTAAACATTTCCGAAACTGTACTGACAACAAACTGAATTAAATTTCTGGTTACACTGCTATTTGCGTACAACTTTGAAGTTAATGTTATGGCAAGTTTTTTCATAAATAAAGCGCATTCTTCAAGGCTTCTTCCTGCACATTTCCCTTTTGTTTTTTCTTTTGTCGAATCTGCAATATTTACGTGAACATTAGAGTCACAGTTATTAATTTACAGCAGAACATATTACTGCCAGTTGTAATGTAAAACATGTTATTAGGTACTTAATAAAATAATCCAGACGTTACATTGCTATTTTATTTTTCATTATTGTAAAAAAATATTGCATTTTAAAACTTCAAATTTCATTTTCTCTAAATCTATGAATCTATGATAACGGAGATACGATTCTTTACCTCTGAGGTACAGATTTATCAATTAATTTTTTTTTTTCAATTCTTTTTTCGACGTTCAAGAAATGAAAGACGTCCACAATTAATTGCAAACATTTGTCTGCACATAATCGTACAATTATTATTATCGCTGCACCATGTTGACGTTTACGAGAATAATCACAAAGGCAGTACGATTCTTAAAGACATCTCATGTACCACTCAGTCGGTCTTCCCATCTTACCGCCAAAATCGTCCATTGAACAAATATCAATTATATAATAAATATCAATTATCAATATAATTATCCTCACTAAAATTATCAAAAAATGGAAAGACCACCCTTCAAACGACAAACTTTAGAAAAACTTTCTTTTTTTTCTATCACAAGAAAATTGACGCATAATTGAAAAATAAGAAAACAAAAATAATTATAGGAAACATTTTTTAATTAGTTCTCCGGCGGGATGCCTACAAAGAAATACAAACATTAATTTCAACTGGAAATACAATTCATCGCAAAAAGAAACTCACGACGTCTCCCACCGGAAATCTCCAAAATGCGATCAGGCCTAAAAAAATTACAAATTAATTTCTTACAAGAATAACTTACAACCCTCGCGCCCTACTTAACCTCCCGCGGAGGTAAATCTCCTCGCCCCTGTAAGAAAATCATCATTAACTCAATACGTCGAACTTCCTAATAGATACTTACGCCACGTCTTCTCCGACTACTTCTTGCGTGAACGACATGGCGCTGAAAAAAAAAAACATTTTCAAAAACAAAAATCATTTTTGATATCGAAAAAAACTTACGGCAACACCCTAGCCTCCCTATTTACAATGGACCTCACCGCTATCAGTCTAGAAAGAGAATTTCAAAATTAATTTCAAACAAATTTTCTCATTACGAATATTACTTACCGGCGGGGCGGGGGGAGGGGGGTTTCGTTCTGAATTGCACTGTCAATGAAAAAATAATAATTTACACAAAAAATAACGCCTTCGCATTTACTCTTCCATACATTTTTAATTAAAAAAAATGAACAACCACCAAAATCAAACACTCATAATAAAATCAACCAATCCAATGTTTCGTCAAAAAAATTAAAAATCAATCTCGCACAAAAGTAATCAAAAAAAAAAAAACTTACGGGGGCGCGCCGTCAACCACCGGAGTTGCACTAGAAAAAGAATTTCAAAATTAATTTCTAACAAATCTCATTATGAAAAATAATTACCCCTGACGAGGCGGTCGAGTGGGAGATGTCTCTGATGTGCTTCTATCAATAAAAAAAAATTAATTTACACAAATTACACACGTTTCCTATTCCATACATTTTCATTAAAAAAAAATCGAAAACAACAAGCAACACAATCACACATTCATAATAGATTATATCGTTTCTATATTTCATGAAAAAATTCAAACTCAATTTCACATATAGTCGTTCGTGAAAAAAAAAAAAACTTACGGATTTGGCGACTCTCTTTTTATTCTAAAAAAAAAAAATAATTAATGATAATAAACAATAAAAAAAAACCACAATCCTATTAGAAAAAAAAAAATTGCAGAAAACGGAAAAAATTTAAACACACGAAAAAACTATAAAATTAACACTTCGACGGGCAAACAAAAACAATTTTTTCGAAAATCGCAAATGCTCGGAACCGCAAATGCTTGCAACCGCAGATCGTTTTCGATTTTTTCAACTTTGTACGCCTGAAAATTTTTCCCGTTTTTACAATCAATTTCCTCGACAACAATTAACCAAACAATTAAGCAACCTAATAAGCAATCGAGCGCAATTATTTCCACCAAGCACGAAAATTTCCCACAAAAACGCGAATTCATCGGACATCCGGCAACACTGCGAAAGAAAAGGGACGCTATCGGAAACGCAATTCTTCGAATCGAACGAAATATCGACGTTTTTGCAACGTAAAACCGATCATTACTGAACCATCGCAACGCAATTAACGCACACGAAACACCGACCATCGATAACCAAGAATTAATCACGTTTTAATATAAATCCAGCGGTACATATTCAAAAGCGCGGTCATCTCCCGACCGAAGCACATACGATAATTTGAATTTATACCGCAGAATCGCGTACGCGCGCGAGTCGCAAACGAACGACGAGTTTAAAAAGAAGGTGGACAAACGATAATTCACAATTTCGATTCGAACTTAACAAGGAAATCAAAAGAAATTGTTTATAACAATCAAACACTCATCTGCTCGCGTCCATGTCGCATAATAGACAGGTAATACAGACAATCTTTTGTTTTTAGACGCTAACAAACGCCTCCCTCGATTTAATGCGAAATTTCAAATCGACCGCTCCATTTTAAATTTCACACATCGCCAACTGAATACGTCCCTCCAAATCAACCTTACAAATCCAAATAAATTAGAAAACGGTCCGTGACGCACCCAAAAAGACGTTCGCTGACATCCATCTTCAATACAAACGATAATTCTTCGAAGTTATTGAAAACAATTCGCCCTTAAATAAAAACAAGTAAGTATTCACGAATATCTTTTCAACGTACGAACGATTTTACAATCATTCAATATCAAATTAAATGCTCATTCAGAAAGTGTCCGAAACAGAAATTCACGTTTTTTTATTCTATAAAATCAAACATTCGAACGCTATTCTCAATCAGTTCAATCGATAATCATTACAGCGAATACAAATATATTTCATCGTTATTATTTTCAGAAACTTAAAGTGAACCATAAAGAAGCACAACATACCTTCTTCTCCTGCGATAATGTCCTCTACGGCAATCGAAACAGCACAACACTACAAGCAACCGTGCACTGACAATCGTGTTATGCAAACGTGTTATGCAAACGCAAACACTCTACACATCGAATAAACATGTTAATCGAGTACAATCGATACCACCTAAAAACGTAATTTATTGAAACGATTACAACTTTTCGAAAGTAATTTGCTTTCTTCACGTTTAGTACTTTGAATTAATTTCAAACGTTATCTTTCAGCTACCTCCACGAAACCTCTACAATAACAACATAACAAAGTCTCCCATTTCTATAATCCAACCGAACAATATTTCACGCTAAGTTCGTACTTACACAGACAAGAAGACAAACCACCTCTATGAAATACATGGCTCACATACGAGTCTCCTTCCTGTTTAAGGTAAGCGATTAAATTTAAAAAAAAACTACTAATATCACGTCTTTGCTCTGAACATTTATTGCTTTGTTTTTTCACAGTTCGTGAGAAAAATTTACATTCAAATGAACAAGTCTCATCTCACGTCTAACAAATTTCACGAAACTTAAACCCTATCGGAAACATCAGCAGCAAATGCTGCTGCTGCTGCTGCTGTATACATTCCCCAGTCTGAAGAACGAGCAAAAAATAAAACACATCGATAGTACTTTTCGAATGAAACAAATACATTTCCAACGACAAACTTATTCTACACTCGAACTGATACATCCGATCTGATGACTCGCATCCATAATTATTACACATTAAAACACAACAATTACCACAACACATTGTCGCTAAAATAATGTTCCATTACAATCACCGTCTTATGAAATAAAACGATGTTAAATTTGAAATACATTTATTATCACATTATTACAAAAATTGCAAGGATGCAAACAAAAATTTTCACACAACATATTCAGGTGCACCTGTACAAGTAAACAAATTTCAATTTCGTTCTTTTTATAAAAATCAATTAAACTTCAGAAACTCATTTTGAAATTAATTCGAAACCTTAAATTATTTTACACTTACTTTAACTAGAATAAGCTCATTTGAATGGCCATTAAATTTATAAAAAATTATTGTTATTTCGATTTTTACTATAAACAAGTCTATTTCTTTTTAGGAAATTTTTCATCCCAATGAGAGAAACTAAATGACTGTCGACGGTGCAACGTACAACATATTCAATGATCTGCAAAGTCATAGATAGAAAGTGCCTTATGTTTCCTCAATTCTCGATTAAAATAAGCGCACGTGAGTAAAATATCGAATACATGTGAGTAATTTTGGCTCATGTATCCAACAAAGATGTCACTCGATGTCTATGTCAAGTGACTTAGAATGAGCGGATACATTTGCCATCTCACTCTTAACTTAATATCATTTCCTCTTTCTCTACAGGAAATCTTGCCACTTAATAAATCTGTCAACGTATCACGTCACTTAACCTGTTACATCACTGTCAAATTTAAAACTTGCAAGGCCGTAAGCCACAAGCAAATCCCGTTCAGCCAGAAACAACGAAAACACAATAATGATACAACAGAAGAAGAGACAAATCCCTTAAGCATAAATCAAGTTTTCAAGTGACTCCAATGGAAAACGCAAATAAGTAGTAAATCGTCTCTGCAGGCAATCGTTAAACGACTTCATCATTATTAACACCTGACAATGTCACCCGTCAATAAAAAAATTAAACCAAAGTTTAATACGTTAAATACAAATTACGAATAATAAATTTAATTAATTACAACTTTGTTCGCAGAGATTCAGAGGAAACCATCGATCCGATATCCAAAAGTACCGAGAATGCTTTCGAAAGAGCAAATTAAACTCAAGTACATTCAAAATGCAATTACACAACAATGGAACAAAAGAATACCATCTCTGAAATATTAAATCACAGCATCAAGAGCACAAGAGCAACATAGGTGACATCCCGAAATGATAAACGCGAAACGCAAAACTCAGAAATCTCAACAAGTCAGTATCAATATTACATATACAATAACGTTCACTTATTATTACACACCCAATTACACCAAATTGATTCGATGGTATCTCGTCACAAACAAACATGGCTATAACTATAATTGAAGTGAAATTTTCAATAAACACGTTCATCTTAAAAACCATACATTACCAATAATTTTGCAACGTAAATTCATAAAAACAGTTTGTACTTTGAAACATCTCGCAACAGATTTTCGACCAAAAATTTTACAAATTTATAAATGACAAATTACCAAAACATTTAAATTTTTCTTCTTTCATTTATAAAAATAATTTCAAACATATAACGCTTTACACAGTGTTTCATTCCTAATCAACTAATATCATTTTCATAACTTTCTCTAACAATAAAATAATAAAAATCTCTCTAAGTTCCACAACCTTCGTCAAGAGACAAAGACACCGAGTCCTCAACAAGAACTCTTTCCTGTCATCCCTTCACAGGTCAGCTGCTATTGTTGTACGATTTTTCAAAATAAAAAATACATTTTTATACACACCTTATTCGACATACACTTGCAGTTAAAACAAAAAATTTCCTCTTTATTTTTACATAATAAGATTATAAATCAACATAAGTTAAACCTTAAAATTACAAACATTTAAAATCAAAAACGATGATGCTATGAACAAATATATTCCCACAAAAGATACATAAAAATTGTCGCGTATAATTAGATAATAAAATCAAACGGAAACAAATCAACAGCCATCTCAATAAAATATTGAAATTCAAAAAGACAAAACTAAAACAAACTCAATGTTCACATAAAACATAAACAAACATGCAAGTAGCGAATCAAAAGAAAACTATCGACCAGTATAATTCGACTATCATACTGACGACATCTTAAAATCAAACATGTAAATCAATTCATAAATAAATTACCAATATATTAAATTTTTTTTTTTTAATTTTAAAAATAACTTCAAACAGGTGACACCTTCATAACGAAAAAACATATAAACCCGTCATGTCCCATACCAAATTAGACATGCCGGCGAGGCAAACTCGACTGTCACATCGACGCCATCTTTAAACCAAAGATGGCCGACTTATAAGGTCGAGAATCTTTCCTTTAAGAGACAAGTAAGTCGTGTGACCCCTCAAATTAAACGTGCCGGCGAGGCGAACTCGACTGTCACATCGACGCCATCTTGGAATCAAATATGGCCGACTTATAAGGTCGAGAATCTTTCCTTTCAGAGATAAGTACGTCGTGCGACCCCTCAAATTAAAC
Organism: Dorcus hopei; assembly: GCA_033060865.1. Classification (NCBI taxonomy): domain Eukaryota; kingdom Metazoa; phylum Arthropoda; class Insecta; order Coleoptera; family Lucanidae; genus Dorcus; species Dorcus hopei. The sequence goes on along the minus strand of CM065426.1, from coordinate 74,504,303 downwards.
GAGCCGGCGAGGCGAACTCGACTGTCACATCGACGCCATCTTGGAATCAAAGATGGCCGACTTATGAGGTCGAAAATCTTTCCTTTAAGAGATAAGTAGGCCGTGCGACAACTCAAATGAAAGCGCCGAACGGGGAGAAGACGAAAGAATCAATTCCCTAGCTGTCGCGAGCCCCCCAGCGGCGAGTGGCCCTCGATCGTTCTCAAATTTTGTTCTTCTCTGTTCACGAGTTCACGAATTCACGGGTTCACGAATGCAAGTGGTCAGTGCCGACAGGCACTGACCACTTGTTCGTAGAAGAAAACATTTAAATGAATACATGATGATCCGGTATAGAGATTCTAGAACCACCCTTAAAAATAAAATTCAAAAAGCACACCAACAATACTTAAATAACGTACAAAATTCAATCACTTCTACAAATGTTAACGAATTTTAGAGTTATGTAAAATCAAAAAAAAAAAACTCTCTGACACCCAACGTTACTTTTTCTTCGAATGGTACTGAAATTGTGAATAGCCATGAAATTGCGCAGGGTTTTGCAAATTATTTTAGTACTGTTTATTTGAGCAACGTTTCATCATATGAAGTTACTAATTTCTGCGAAAATTCCTTCGACAATTTGACTATTAAGAGAATAACAATTGATGATACTGTGCATGCAATTAAACATCTTAAATCTAAAAAATCAGCTGAACCAGATGGTATACCCCCGTACATTTACAAAGCGTGTACTGAGTCCTTTCTCTATCCCTTGATGTACATTTTCAATATGTCCTTATCGCAAAGAACATTTCCCAGTGAGTTTAAAAAAGCAAAAGTTACTCCAATTTTAAAAACTGGTGATCCAACCTCATTTGAGAACTACCGTCCAATTTCAATTTTATCGGCTGTTAGTAAAATATACGAACAAATACTATTTTCAAAAATTTACAGTTACGCCAAATTAAAAATCACAGATAATCAGCATGGCTTCTTTAAAAAAAGATCAGTAGTGACAAATTTGACTATTTTCACTCATCAAGTGTCTCATGCAGTTGAAAGTGGTTCCCAAGTCGCAAATTCTTTCACCTTATTCAATGAATACAACAACCTTGGAGCGAAAATTTGAAATAAGAGATTTAGGGGTGCATTTTCAAAGCAATTTAAAATTTAATAAACACATTTCGGCTATAACAAGCAAGGCATACAAAAATTTAGGATTCATCAAACGAAACACTGCTGAATTTGATAACATAAAACCAATAATTTTACTTTATCATGCTCTTGTACGATCGCACTTAGAATTTGCTAGTACTATTTGGTATCCTAGCCAACAATGTGATATGAAAATGGTCGAAAAGGTACAAAATAAATTCTTGAAATTTATTTATTACAAACGATACGGACATAACCCCGGATTTGACTCTTATAATAACATCAGGAGAGAGTTTTCTTTACCTCGTTTAACGCAACGACGCAATATGTTCATGCTTCTACAATTGTTTAAAATATATAATAATTATATTAATAATTCGTATTTACTTACTTTATTTAAACTGCATGTGCCTTACTATTCGAAAGGACCAGGGCCTCCCATGCATAACTATTGCAGCTCTACATCGCCTGTCAGTAAAATTTGCAGACTATATAACGAATACTACTCCTCAATCGAGCTTTTTGGCATATCCATTGGTATCTTCTTGAAACAAATTAGAAATGTAATCTTGCACTCCTAACGCGTGTTTGTTTTTATTTCTCTTTTTTTTCCTTGATTTATGAATTCTTATTGTTTTGGTATGTCTATTGTCGTAGTGTTTAAGATATTTACATAAGTACTAGGCACATTTATTTATTATTATTGTGTTATACTTATTTAGAGTATTTACAAAAAACTTTCAGTTACATTATTTATAACGCACATTAATTTATATTCTTTACTATTTACTACCTATCTCGGATGTTATAATTGGTATAAATCTATATAGGAAAGATTGTAATTAGGCTAAGCCTGTTTTGTTTTCTAAATACATAAATAAATAAATTTTGAGCACGTTTTGAGTTCTATCAAAATTCATGTACGTAACTTAACGAAAAAAAACATGGCCTACTAGAATGCGAAAAGAACGTGAACGGAATTATATACATAAAATTAAAAAAATAATCTACTATGAATTCAATAAATTTTTAATGGTCTGGCTTTCTTCATAATTGGGTTTAGTAAGTCGGTTTTTCTTCGCAATTGTTTTCTTTGTAGAATAAAATCTATAAATAAAAATCGTTTGTGAAAATATATAATAAAACGACAATCAACAAATACCTTGGTTGCTGTTCAATTTTCTTATTTGCTGGTGCAATTTTTACTGCATCATCTTGATTTAAGGAAGTGAGTGTATCACATTGCATTAAATTTATAGCAGTTGTCATTAATTTATTGAGTTTTTGTAATACCTCATCCCCCCCACCCCCCCCCCCCCCAATTAAATGCAAAAGGTAATATCAAGTAGTTTGCAGTCGTTTTTTGTTTTGCTAATAATTAATAAAATTCTTATATCAGTTTTTTTTTAGGTGTTGGTCCAAAAATTTGTTGTAATCTACATAGACGTCCTCTGTGTCACTCATCTTCACACGTACCTGCCGACCGTCTTCAAGATACACCAATCTTCTCTTGCGCTTATCATTCTTATGTTTTGAGATTGGCCAATATCTTGAGGTGAGAGGGTGATTTATTTTTACTTTAAATTTAGTTTTTTTAATAATGATTTTTAATTTTCAGATACTTTGTTTGTGATGTATGTGTATAGTTATGGTGCATTAAATAATTTGATATGAATTAAAGAAATTTTACTTGGATTTCCTTCCTTTGATAGTTTGGTATGTATGGAACTTCATTGATTTAGGTAATATCACAGCAATATGTTAACTTGGGGGCGAATCGGGACCAGAAGCAAAACGGCGAGGGCCAAACGGTGGGGGTGAAATAGTGAGGGTGGAACGTCCCCATCCGAAATTTACATGTAGGAATTTCTGTATTACACGGAAAGATATGCAATTTTGATGATTACTGGTAGAATTACATGTAAATATATAACCGTGTAAAACTAGCTTTAGACAATGATTTTTTAGACTAATTTACGCAGCACATTATTAATAGAATTTTTATAATATTATTGTTTATTAATTTGTGCTCTACAGAATTTTTATATTATTGTATATCAATTTGTACTACTAAGTTATACTTTTAATATTGTTTTGGCACTAATATTCATAAAATGTTGCTTACACTGATTTAGACAAACACGTTATTAATAGAAATTTTATAATGTTATTTATCAATTTGTGCAACTAAAAATAAAATGATAATACGTGCAGAAAATATCAAACAAAAAGATGAATTTATTTTACTTAAAAAAATAATTTCGACAAGGATTCAATTATTATGTTTCCATTATATCACGATGACCCCATGAAAGTTTGAGATAATGAGTGGTTTGGAAAAAAAGTAGCACTACTTCATTGCATATAAAAAATAAAAGAGATGGATTTTTCAAACTTAATACTTTATATACGAAAGCCATAACTTATTATTCATTAAATTATAAGAAATAAATAACATTAAATTATCCGTGCCAAAAGTATCGAACCTTTGCTTTTACCCTCTTCAATAAAGTTTGAACGTGATGATTACTGTATTTTTCAGCTTCCTTTCTCCAATTTTTCCGAAAATCAATGATGTTTGCTGCCTTAGATTTTGTTTTTTTAAGGTTTCTTTTCATGTGAGATCAGTAACGCTCAATTGGCCTAAGTTCGGGACAATTAGACGGGTTCGCTTCTTTTGGAACGATGTTTGCGTTATTGGATATATAAAAGTCTTTAGCCTTTTTCCATAATGACACGTGGCCAAATCTGGCCAAAAGAAAACAGTAGTTTATGTCGTTGTATTGGTGGTAGCAGACGTTTTTCCAGGCATTCCTCTACGTAAATTTCTCCATTCATAGAGCCAGTTGTAACAAATTCCTCGCTTTTTAGGCCACATATGCATACAGCTTTCCAAATCATGAATTTCTGTGGAAATTTACTTGCCATTTTATATTTATGTTTAGAAGCCACATTGTCCTTATCTGTTGCAACATAAAATTCTTGTCCAGGAATTTGATTAAAATCAGCAACACAATAAGTTTCATCGTCCATTATGCAACAATCAAATTTTGTGAAGAAATCCGTATACAATTTGCGAGCTCGTGCTTTAGCCGTCGTTCTTTTTCTGGAGTTCTGTCAGGCACTTTTTGAACTTTGTAAGTTTTTAGCTTAGCATTTACTTTATTAACCCGATGAATCATAGATTTTGTGGTACCCAATTTGTTAGCCAGGGTTCGCTCAGACAGATTAGGATTGTTCCTATAGGCAGCCTTAATTCTGGTTACTAATTTTTTATCCTGAAATCCCATTTTCCTCCCAGAACCTGGTTTTCTTTCAACATTAAGTCTTTCCTTTTCCTGAAGATATCTGGAGACAATTCTGAAGAACAAGGCCGAAGTTATAACGAGAGTAGCGGCGGTAATAATGTTTTGGATAACACTTCGCCGGCAGAAGTTTTTTAACTACGCTAAAGAACGATGTCACTGGGAATGTGTTTCAAAACCAAGACAAAATTCAACGAATTAAAATGCCGGTTACAGTGAAAAGAAATGGGCGTCCAAGGCGCATTACACAAACAGATATAGATTTACCAAAAAAGAATAAGCGTAAAGCAAGAAAATAGTTAATTTATAATCATCAATTATAAATTAATTTAGGAATAAATTGATTTATTTACACTTTTAAGCATCTCCTCTATATAGCAACGTTTTGTTTATTACAACTTCACCGGCCCAATCGTATATATAAATTGATAAGAGTCTCATAAAGTTTGCCAAGACAAGTTTTCAGCCTAAGTAGGTCGTAAAAGTACAATTTTACCTGTTCGACACAACTTTCTCCGGCACTTTTTTTGGAAGGTCGATGGATGGCCGCCGCATACCCACCCCTGTTGTTGTCACCCTTAACAGAAATAAAAAAGACGCCAGTATACCAAAAACGCTTGTAACGTTAAGAGAGGATGCTCGATATACAATATGTCCCAGATAACTTTTCCAGCATGGGGATCTCGCTTATTATAAGAGATACGAATTCGATTAAATGGGACGAATTATTCCTAAGTATTAGGGTAGTCATAAACTGTTTTGAAATTTAAAAAATTCCATGTGGTTCAGGAGTTATAAGTAGTAATACTAGAGGAATCCTGGGACACTTCGATGGCATGTCCATCCGAAGTGACCACCGTTGAAGGTCATCCCCATGTTTAGGGGTTGTCTTTAGTGCTGAAGAAGTAATTGAGGGGTGGTTTTTCATGCAGATAAAGTAACCCCTTTGGTTCTTGTAGCTGAAGACTTGTCTTCAATGACGTAATTTTACCAGAGGAGGTCGCTGAGGATTTTTTTGGTGGTTCTTGTGAAGAGGCGAAAGAGAGACCGTTGACAATGACCAGAGGTGGTCGCTGAAGAATTTTTTTTGTTTGTTCTCAAAGAGACCGGTCGTCAATGACCAGAGGAGGTCGCAAGAGATTTTTTTCTCCTGACGGTAGTTCTTGCGTTGACGTAAAGGTCGCCTAGCGTGCGGCGTGCTGACCGTTGTACACTCCTAGTACGAGCGGTATTTCTTAAGCGCGTCACGTTTCGCAGGTTTTAACAAAATTTTTGCGATACCTGTTGCAGGTGACACCTGTTCGTGTCTGTTTTTTTTTTAATTGCTTACTGATTAAAAAAAAGCAAAAATGTAGATTTTTAGGAATCTATGTTCGAACGTCAGACGAGAGGTCACGTAAAACGATAAGAGACGCTAGGTCAGACGAGGGATCAGGAAACTGATAAGACGCTTCTCGTTAGAATGTAATATTTTATTTCACGCTTGTTCTAATAACAAATGTTACAATTTTTACAAATAAGAAATTTAAAAAAGATGATATTCACATGTTACATGATGAAGTACTTGTTACAGGTTTAAGTTCAGTTTCATCAGAATCTGAGTCACTAAAACTACAAATACAAAATTCTGATTCGATAATATCGTACAGATCTTTTTTACATGCGAAACAGTTTCCGATGTTATTGAAGCGAGAGATTCGATTTACGTTTATTTGATGCCTATCTTCGGTTGACCACACCGTATCGAATTTCATCAGACGTAAACAGTCACTTCTTTCGACATTCCAGAATCTTTCACACGTAGCACATATGCGAATGACCAGTTGTCGATTACCAAATAATTGATAAGCGGAATGCGCTCGGGATACAACGCAAACTTTGTACTCAGCCATATTTTTATATAATGAATGAATGAATCGCTGAAGCTAATTTATACATATAATCATTTCCACCACTCAAATAGTTATTTTTTCTTTTCGGATAAGGTTTTCTTCAGAGCTTGATTGTGAAATCTTTTCATTACATTGTAGGAATTCTAAAACGGACTCTTACTCAATGGTGTTTTTCATTGTTATCTTTGATACTAGTAGTAGTAGTGTGTTTTTTTATACAATATTTAGATAAGTTTACTAATTAATAACAAACATTCTAATTACATTTAAACGTTATAATTGTTTAGGGCTTTTGAATATTTTTTCATTACAATATAAATCGCTAGTTTCCTTGCTGCTGTTTGTTATCGGTTTTAATTTTATAAATTGTTTCTTTTTTATTGGTTCTCCTATTGCAGCATGTTGATGGTTTACAATAGAATTTTTACAAAAACAAAAATACATTTTACATATCTTGCAATAGGAACTCATTATTATTATTATCGAATACCAGTCGATCCGAAACTGTTGTCACCTCGAGCTGTTGATGATAATTCTGTAACTTCTTCTAATTCAGGATAGTAAATTCGTTGACAGATCAACTGAGCGATGCGATCACCGCACACTATCTCATACGGTACGTCGGAATGATTAAACAGGACGACTTTTATTATTCCGCGGTAATCTTCGTCGATGACACCTGCACCAACGTCTATAGAATGTCTTAATGCCAGTCCCGACCTTGACGCTATGCGACCGTAACAACCTTCGGGAAGTTGAACCTTGATGCCGACGTCTATAATTTCTTTTCCTCTCGCAGGTACCAAATAATTGTAGGCGCTGCGTAAATCATAGCCGGCTGCCTTCGCCGATCCTTTCGTGGGTGTAAAAGCGTGTGGGACAGCTTTCATAAATTTTAACTGCTGTTTATGGTTTGTGGCTACAAATAGGAAAAAAAAATTAATTGTACAAATAAAACAAATGAAAAACTTACGGGTAAAATCGTTCTGCAGAAGTGAAATAATTGAAACTGTTCATAAGTTAGTTTTCAGATAAAAAATTATTCATTTTTTGATTTTTTTGTAACCCCAGGAAACGTATCAGTGTAAATGAAATTGATTATTCTTTTGTCATCGAATGGACTTAGGGCAATTTTTCTTTGCTCAATCGTGAAAACCTCATGTTTTTGTGATCTGATGAGGTATTGTGTAGTTTCCTGAGTAGAATTATTGAACAGAGCTTGGTAATAGTTTTCAAACGAAATCGAACGAAGTGCTGAATTTTTCACACCTTTTGCTTTTTTAATGACATTATAATTTTCAATTCTTATTGCGTACATTTTTGACCTGAGTCCGATAAATTCCAACATTAATATTCCGTTATTCTCATCTTTCATTAATACTAAAACTTTTTTATTTCGACATTAATGACATTATAATTTTCAATTCTTATTGCGTACATTTTTGACCTGAGTCCGATAAATTCCAACATTAATATTCCGTTATTCTCATCTTTCATTAATCCTAAAACTTTTTTATTTCGAAGAGGTATTTGATACCTGTTAGTGGGTGAATAATCAGATGTATCGAATTTTGAAATGTCTTCTTTAATGTGATCATAAATGTCTTCGACTAAAAAGTGATAAATTAATGAGTCGGTATCGGTATAAAGTAATTTAGCGCTTTCCTTAAATTTCTTTTTGATGTAATTGTAATGGAAATCGTACAGAAACGTTTTCGAAAGATCTAGTATGGTAAAGCCTACGTATATAGGTTTATTAAATTTGATTTCTAATCGTTTCATTTCGATGATAACCATGTCATCATCGAAAATCGTACAACTATGAAAATTTGGTTTCGATATGTAATACTTTGCTCCGTAACGGCCTTCCCATTTAGTAACCAGTTTTACATCTTTATATTTCCTAACGTTTTCCATAGTTTTACCAAATACTGAATTGTTCATTAATTTAGAGACATTTTTCTCGAAATCATTTTTACTTATTTTACGCAAATCATTATTTAAATTTATGTACGATGCCATCCAATTCGACTGTTTAAATTTTAATACTCTTAATACTCGTTCAACTTTCAATCCTAACTGGATTGCCTGTTTTAAATTTCTATAATGAATAATGTATTGTTTTTTATCAAATAAAGTGGTTAATAATTTAGGAATTTTTGAAGACGAACACGGTGGTACTAAACGTTCAGGACAAAGCGGTAAATCTTTATGTTCTTCAAATACTTCTTCGGGATAGTGTAAATCGCATTCCAGAATGTAGCCAAATTCAGCATCGTCCCACACGTTCATAATGTCTATCGAATAAGGATCAATCCACTCAAACTGCGCGAAAGGTAAAGGTAAACACATGGCTGTACCGTATAAGTTGTTAACATCAAAATACATTAAATACGAAGACGGTTCATCAATGTTAAAATAGTCCATGTACTTGTTATTCGCTTTACCATAACGATTTGAACACTGAGAAACTCCACCTCTGATACCTTTTTCGATAAACATTAACATATCTATAATTCTAAGGTAATGGAAGTTGTCTTCAGCATGCTGTCGAAAGCTAAACCTGGCGCTGTATAATAATGTAAGGCATCTAACTGATAAGTTTGTAAACATGTTGTTCTAAAATTTTCAAAGATGTCCGTTAACAGCAAGACATCCGTTTTCAAATACAGCTCTGCATATTCTTGTAAATTTTGAATATCGAAGGTATTCCATACGTTCAAGGCATGTTCGTATTCGTCGTCCGAAATGTGAGATTGATTAATTTTATTAAAAAAACCACTTTTATAAGGTAATTTGGTATCTTGTAATTTCTCCCAATTGTCAAGATATTCGTACGGAAAAATTCCTTTCCTCTCAAGCAATTTAAGTTCCGTATCATTTTTACAATGTGATTTGGTAATAAGTTTTTGATTTCTGTCTAAATACGATGAAAGTTTGTCTAAACTACTGGGCATGAATCGAAACGAATCCAAAAACCTAAAATTAACATTAGTATTTGAAATATATTTAGAAAATGAAATATATTTTTCTTTATTAATCGGTAATAAATTAATTTTTCCTGGAATTTGTGTAGCTAACGCTTTTATTAAAAAATGACTGTCGTAACCTGACATATTGTGAAAAATTACAGGTATTGCATTACTGTTCTTATAATTTAGATTACATGCTTGATGAAAACTTCCACGAAATTCTCCTGTCAGATAACAATGGTCACGTACTTTAATATCCCTAAGAATATCGAATGGTTTTAGGCAAACGTGACAATGCGTGGCATTTTGAAATTCATACTCTTGTTTTACGGTTAATTGTTCACACGGTTCCACCTTTGAGAAAATATCGTTAATTTCTAAACCGATTTGTTCTAATTCACTGACAAACCAGCTTACGCAATCTTTTCCGGTATGCAATCTGAATTTTGAAAGTGAAGGGTTATACGAGCACACTAGAAAATAAGCTATAGAAAATGGTTCGGGTTTTTGATACTTTATATTTTTATTGGAAGGTTTTAAATCGGTAAATTTTCTCAGTATACATTCTAAGTCCGCATAAATAACAAACGGAACTTTGTCTTTGTTTTTGAAATTTTTAAACGTTAAATATTTTTCCTTTTCGAGCGGTACAGTAATTTTAGTTTTATTTACGTCTTTGCACGCGATTACGTGCTTTTCTAAATTTTCTTGAGATATAAAATGATTGAGACAACGTTCACAGAACCAGTTCTTATTATGTAAACTACTGGTTTGCCTGTGAAGTAGACCGGATAAATTTTTTATTAATGCAAAATGAAACGACGCTGTTTTTAAATTTATATGGATTTCATCATCTTCATCATCATCATCATCATTATTTTCTTCACAAGGTACCATTAATAAATTAATTCGTTTTGTGAATTTCAACTTGCTTAAAGAAACTGGTAATACTTCTGTTTTTTCCACTGTAAATACGTTAATCGAGAGCTCGTTCATTAATTCAAATTTCTTAACATCTTTTAAACTAATAGGAAAATTAATGCCTTCGAATTTTAAAACGTTTGAAAAATGAGGATAAGATGAAATGCGTTCGGATTTTTTATGTGCGGGAGCAGGATGTAAAGCTGCCACGATCGACCAAAGAAAACAATATTCATCATTATTTTGCAAATTTAAGACGGATTTCTTATTTTGAATAAATTTAGGCATTTTCACGTAGGTTGAAATACCTCCATTAATAGGTGCATAATTATTAATGTTAACTTTTAATTGTAAAATTTCGTATAAAGCCCATCCGCTGTCTCGTTCTTGAAAATCTAATTTTGATAAAATTTTACTTTTGACGTTCGCTTCGTACCATTCCTTTAAATTTGTAGTGTGATCTATCACCTGATTTCTAGTAGTAAAATGTTTAATGTCGGTTTCACCGTTTTGGGGCTTGATAAAATTGGCTAAAAATATTACGTTTACTTTCAAAAGACTTTTTGATAATCCTTTTTAATTTTATAGTAAAAATGTTTAAAAGATTTTTGTAAAAATAAATTTGGATCTTTAATGCTTAAATTAATTATTACACCGGTCCTCAGTCTATTTTTAAAACACGATTCTAAATCCTGCCATACCGAAGCTTTTCTTTTTTGATTTCTTTTTTCTCTCAGACGTTGCTTAAAAATTTCTCTATAATTCAATAATAATGATAAATACGATTCAATTTTAGCATAATTTGGAACTTTGTTATTTTTTAGTTTTAAATATTTTTTAGTTAAAAAAATAGTTTTCCTAATGAACTTTAACCACTTCACGAAATACCTTTTTGTTCTAACTAACTTACCAACAGTTTCAATTTTGTTCACAATTTCACCTAACTGTTTGTTGAAGCTCATAGCTTTTCTCTGTTGTAATTTACGCAAGAGATACTTATACACTGACGTCTTTTACGCTGATAAACAAAATTTTATTTGATTTGCGTCATCTAGAAACATCGATTATAAAAATATGCATGCGTTGTTATTGCTGTCGTGCTGTGAGTGTGTCTGAAAATCTTGCATCATGTTGTTTTCAACAGAATATTTTGAATAAAGACCTACACGTGCTTTTCTTTACAGACGTCATGTTTTTCAATCAAATGTCTGTAAAAATTTTTGTTTATTTCAAATTGCAAACGTAGTGCTTTGTCTTAAAATTATGTTTCTAGAAATTTCGATAATTTTTTAAATAGGAGTTGATATTCCTTCAATTTTTATTTTAAAAATTGTATATATACAGGGTGTTAATAAAAAAAAACTGTACACCGTTTGGCAGGTGATAGTAGAGGTCAAAACAAGAAAAAATTTTTAATAAACCCATATCCAATTCTCAATACAGGGTGTCCACGCCATGTGTTCACTCTTCTAGAATTTTTATTTTTTACATAAAATTCGGGAGCCATAAATTAAATAAAAAGCTGAATTTTCCGACATACTACTGGCCACCGCAGGACTTCCGGTTTCGCCGGAAGTCATATCATATTTTAAATGGAACGCCCTGTATATTTTTACATATTTGGAATCTACAGATCATTGTGAGTCCGAATATGTATCTCTTGGCAGTTTTGGTTTCCATGACAACGGAAAAATTTTTTTTTTGTTTTTCAGTATGCAAAGCTATATATGGTGTATTTTCGATTGTATTTGGATGTCGATTATGTACATTTTTTTTTTCTAACTAACGAGTGCAAAGCTTCGTTGTTGTTTTTTGTACTAACAGATTACGGATGCTGACACCCTTATATACAGTTTTTTTAGCTTACGCAATGTTATTTTATCTTGTGCAATATTATTTTATCTTATGCAACATTATTCTTATCTATCCAACTGTTATGCGTATTATCGAAACCTAACCATTTCACAAACACTTTATTTTTATTTCTTTTTAAAATTTTCTCCACAAGATAAACGTCTGGATATTTTACTTTTTGCAATTGTTCTCTATAAAATCCGCCTAATATATCGTTTCCAGTTGCGTCTTTTAATAAATAAGTGATCGGATTTGTGAGTTGTACTTTTCGAATCGTGAAAATTTCGGTAGACCAATTAGGCATATATTTTTTATCAAAAATTCCTCTAATTTTTGAAATGCGTACGTGATCGCCGACATTGAATTTTTTATTCTTAACGTCAACTGACTTAATGCTGTTATACACCGTGTCTAATAATTTCTTTTCGTTTTCTTTTCCAACTTCAATCGGTTTCATGCCGATAGTTCTGTGCTTTGTGTTGTTGTATTTTTCCACAATATATTTTAATATGTTTACCCATTTGTAGTTACCTTGCAGACTAAATTCTCTAAACATCGACGATTTTAAAGTCCTATTCACACGCTCCACTATCGACGCTTTTTTCTCACTGAACACACTATAATGATTGACGTTGTATTTTTTTATTAATTTTTTTAATTCTTTATTGAAGAACTCTTTTCCTAAATCCGTTTGCAGATTATTAGGTGCCTGTTCCTTGAATACTTTTTCCATGGCATTGCTGACTTCCGAGCCGGACTTATTCTTTAGAGGAAACGTCCAAACGTATTTAGAAAAGCAATTAATCACGATCAATATGTATTTATAACCGTTATTTTCCTTAGCGTAAGGAATCATTTCCACCAAATCAGCTTGATACAGATCGTTTAGAGATTTAATGATTACTTTACGCCTTTTAAAATTAACTCTAGCAGGTTTGTGAATTTCTTTCACTACTTGTTTTTTAGCATCCGTAATTAGATTTGTCATTTTTTTATTCGATGATTCGGGCTTCTTTCAGTTCCTCGATTATCGAGTTTATTTCATTCGTGGGACTCGTATTACCTGCCGTCTGTGATGCTAACAATAACCTCAACCTATCAACGAGCTCGTTTGGATCGTCTCAGTGAACGTAATCCGTTTTATTATTGTTTACTTCCATAAACATCCCACTACCTGTATTAGTACGCATCAGTGGAGCGATAATATCTTTATACTTTGGCATTCTACTGCCAGCTATTTGCTCATTTGGATTATAATATCGTCGATTAGCGTTAGTCCTAAGAATAATTTGTTTATAATTTTTGCCATCCTCTGTAGTATAATTGTGAGGAAATTTTTTCAACAGTAACTCGTACAAACCAGGAGTACCTTTGTATCGTCTATTTTTAATAATAATATCAGCGTCGTCGAGATTTAACCATGAATCACCGATTTTTAATTTTTCCGTAATTTTATCAAGTCTCACTCCATATTTGTGATCGAATTTTTTATTTTCATCGTCCGTGTACATTTCTTCGATATATTTTCTAGGTAACGGATGATATTGATCCAAATAAATGTTGAACGATTCCTCACCGAGGTTTTTAAATCGGTTATCTTCTGCTTCTTCTTCTGATTCGATACTTTCTAAAATCGACTCTTTAAACCTGTCGGATTCATCAGCTTCGTTTGTCGCTTCAAAGTCACTTATCAAACGTTTCCTTACAGAAGGATATTAATTTTTAGGAGTTATCAAGTTATATTGCTGTGACGTTGAAGGTAATTCCTCTTTTTTTAAATTTTCACTTTTTTGTTGCAATTTACTTTCAATATTTTTCAAATGTTTAGTGATAGGATCGAACATTTTTTCCTGCATTATTTCACCATGTTTTAAATAATTTAATTTATTTCGTATATTTTTACGTTTTAGTAAAAGTTTCTGTTTTAAATTTTCATCGTCCATCTTGATGAGAGGTAACGGTGCGTATGATACTCCGAACATTAATAACTATCATATATATGTTCATCAAAGATATATATACTGATCAAATCCTTTTCTGTATCTTCCATCATCGATTCGATTATCTTTAAAAATGGCTACGAATTCATATCGACCGCTTTTCCAACAGAGAGAACAGATATCTTTAAATTTCTCCGTTCCCACGTGATCGTTGTAAACGTGTTTCAAGTTTAAATCATCTTGTTTAAAAAGTATAAGAGAATTAGCGTTGTCTCTTATTAAATGTTTAGGTATTTTCGCATACGTTTGAGACAGGTCAAACGAGTCTATGTAATTATGTCTACCCATACTAAAATATTCACGAATTATGTCTTGATTGTTACACGCAACATCATCGAAAATAAAAATAGAATTAGGTTTCGTCTCCGAAGGTGAAAGTATGTTTTCACTGGCACTGTACGCAAAATAACCTATGCCTTTGATGGGTCTCAATAGTTCTTCTAAATAAATATACTTCGGTTGATTTAGAGATTTCGAATACACGTAAATGTTTTCAAACGATAAACCATTTTGATGCTCAATCAAATTAATAAGATTTGTTTTTCCACAGCTCGAGGGTCCTACAATGATACATCTCAAGGTCGAAGGAAATAATACACCATGTCTTTTAAAACGTTCATCTTCAAAATTATCATTCTCGATGTTAAACGTTGTTTTTTGTTTAACTAATTTCATGCTGCTGAAGCGTTACGATTTGAAATGTCGTGAAATAGTCTCAACGTGTGAATTTATATTCAGTTAGAGAATTGTCGTTTAATAAATCACATGGTGTTTTTATTAAATGTAATGAAGTGCTATATAGGAGACGGTTTATTAAATACGGCCATCAATAATTTGCCCTTCGAACTACACATACCTATCTAAAGATTTTGCGGACCCGGAACCAAACTTCAAAAACGATTGGCACGCGGTGACGTCGGTATAAACGGTTTGGATGAAGCTTGCAGGGAGCACGATATAGCATGTTCTCAAGAAAAAGATGTAACACGTAGACATATGGCCGATAATAAATTATATAAGAGTGCAATGGAAAGATTTCGATCCAAAGACGCTTCGTTCGGCGAGAAAGCGGCAGCGTTAGGAATTGCAGGTGCTATGAAAGCAAAAGTAAAATTGGGCATGGGAATCGGAAACATAAATTACAGAAAAATTATTAAAGAGTGTCTAAAAATTAGAAAAACAAAAAAGTTACGGTATCTTCAGTTGAAAACATCGAACATTGTATAAAAGTTTTGAAGCAAAACAAACCAGTACAAAAGAAGAAGACGACGACAACGCGACAAAAACGTAGTTTAAAGAACAAAAATAAAATTAACATTAAAGAACGAATAGATCGTGAAATGGACACAGACATTGCAGATGATTATCCGATGAAACCGAACAGAGATGAAAAGGTAAAATTAGAAATTTTAAAGCAAAACGAACCAGTACAGAAGAAGGAAAGAAAACTAAAGACGAGAAAACAAAAAAGTGACTCAAAGAACGAAAATAAAATTAACCTTAAAGAACGAATAGATGATAAAATAGACGTAGACATTGCAGATGATTATCCAATGAAACTAAACAGAGCTGAAAAGAGAAAATTAGAAACAGATGATTTTAATTGTAAAAAAGTGAAACTAAACAGAGATGAAAAGAGAAACTTAGAAATAAATGACTTCATTAATCGTAAAAAAATGAAACCTAATAGAGGGGAAAAAAGAAAATTGGAAATAAATGAAAATGCTTCAACAATTGTCAATGATGATGTAGAAAGCTGTGCTAAAAAAAGAAAACGAGAATCGTTTGATGATGATGATACTATGATTTAATAAATTTCTCACGTATAATGATTATAATGATATGTAATTGAGATTTGACGAGTAAAGATGTCAAAATTACGTAAATCGAAGACGAATCGAAAGAAAAATACAAAGAAGGTACCTCTTTCGAAAGCAATCAAGCAAATTAAAAAACGCATACTTAAAAAAAAACCTCGCACTCTAAGTACTGCGGTTAAAATAGCTTTAAATTCATCCAAAAAATTTAAAAATAAAATAAAACCCACCGAGCGCATAGTTAAAGTTCCTAAAACAGGTGGAGTATTGCCTTTGATACCAATTTTTGCCGGCTTAAGTGCATTGGGTGCTCTGACCGGAGGTGCTACCAGCATAGCGAAAGCCGTAAACGAAGCGAGAACTGCGAAAGAACAATTGAAAGAATCACAACGTCACAATAAATCGATGGAAGCGATAGCAATGGGCAAAGGATTATACTTGAAACCGTACAAAACTGGACTTGGACTTTTTCTACAAAAAAAAAAACTACAAATTTTAAATAATCAACCGATGACTAACATTGATTTAGAAAAATGCGCGAAAACTATGAAAGTTCCACATTTCCGAGGTGTCTTTATGAGAAACGAGTTACCTAAAAAAATTAGAAAAACTGAAAGAGGAATAATTGATTTGGACAGTGCGAACGGTCCCGGAACTCATTGGACAGCCTATAAGAAAACCGGATCTCAAGTAATTTATTTCGATAGTTTCGGAAATTTGAAACCGGCTCGAGAAATCGTAACGTATTTTAATTCGAAAGAGCGCTGTAAAATTATTTATAATCATCATCCTTATCAAACTTATAACAGTTCCAATTGTGGACAATTATGTTTAGCTTTTCTTTCTAAATAAATTCTAAGTAAATGTTGTTTAGTCTTTCATTCGCTTGATAACCCTCGCCCTAGTGAAATGTCGTCATACACGTTCACGTTGTCAGGCAAAGAGTCTGTGCTGAGTGCGCAAATATATCCGCCAATTATACCAGATAATTAGAAGTCATACGTTCTAGGATTGATTGATTTTTATTCGTTCAATGCAATTCCTAACATCGATGAAACGAACAATAAATTTTATATAGACAAGTACACCATAGAAATTCCCTCAGGTGCATATGAAATTAAAGACATTGAAAATTACATAAAATCACAATTGATTGATATTAATTCAGAAAGAAAACGAATTAGTAGTAATAAGACAATAGTTAGCGCTACAAATAATACGACCGGACAAATTTTAACTACTGTAAATAAAAATCTACCGGATGATGATGATGATGATGAAATAGTATTAAAAGCAATCACCAATCATAATACGTTAAAATATGAGATAAAGAGCAACAAAATTATACATTTTGAAAAACCGAATTCGATTGCACCGCTATTAGGATTCGATAGAAAAAACTAAAAGCAAATAGAATATACAAATCTGATTTTGCTATTAATATTTCTAAAGTAAATGCCATTTGCTTTGAATGTAATTTAGTTACTAATTCCTATAGTAACAACAATCAAGATCACGTGTTACACATATTTTTTCCTCAAGTGCCCCCTGGTTTTCGAATAGTGGAAAAAGTAAACAACGTCATTTACCTGCCAATAAATACGAAATACATCGATGAAATCGTCATTAAAATACTAGATCAAAACAGGAATCTAGTCAATTTCCAAAACGAGATCAGAACGATAAGACTTCATTTAAAACAGTTAAAATAATGGTGTTTCGATATAATACTCTTCCCTATAAAGGTATTAAAAGAAAATTAGGACAACAAGGATTCAGTTTAAAGAAGCAATCGAAGGAGTTAACACCTGAAAATAAACAATTTTTATTATCATTAGGATTCCAATTATTGTAACATTGAACATTGGTTAACACGTTTTAATAGATAATTCTATTATAAATTGTGAAATACATAGTCATCCACCGTACGCAAATACCACGTTGAATAAATCTGACGAAATACGATTACCGATTCAAACGCAGGACATCTATACATTACCAGCTCAAAGTTACCTGTACATCGAAGGTAAAATACTCGATCACGATGGTAAAGTGAGCAATACGTTGAATTTTGTTAACAACGGCATCGCCTTCCTGTTCGATGAAATCCGATACGAAGTAGGAGGATCGGTCATAGATCGCGCTCGAAATCCTGGCATCACATCGGTCTTGAAGGGGTACGCCTCTTTCACGAATAACGATTGCACAAGATACAACAACGCATGTTGGAATCACCTTGAAAATCCCGTAATTACCGATTCGCAGGGAAATTTTAGCGTTTGCATTCCATTAAAAATTCTGCTCGGTTTCTGTGAAGACTATAAAAAAATTTTGATAAACGTGCGACAGGAATTAGTACTCATTAGAAGTTCTTCGGATCTCAACGCCGCCATAACCACGAAGAACGGGGAAAAACCTCAAATCGAACTTTTAAAAATACTATGGAAAATTCTTCACGTTCAAGTTTCCGACACCGAAAAATTACAATTACTTAGGTACATCGATGAAGGAAGAGATCTCGAGCTCGCGTTCAGAAACTGGGAACTCCACGAACTACCTCTCTTACAACAGACGACGAGGCATACCTGGAACGTTAAAGCGAGCAGTCAATTAGAGAAGCCACGTTTCGTTATCGTAGGTTTTCAAACTAGTAGAAAAAATGACACCCTAAAAAATATCAGTCAATTTGATCATTGTAACTTAACAAACATAAAATTATATTTAAATTCAGACGTCTATCCTTATGACAATCTAAACTTAAATTTTGAAAAACACCAATTCGCAATTTTATACGAAATGTACGCTCAATTTCAACAATCCTACTATTATAAAACTGCAGGCGAACCGTGTCTTAATTTTTCGAAATTGAAAGATTTAGCACCATTGGTGGTGATCGATTGCAGTCGACAAAACGAAACGCTCAAGTCGGGAACCGTCGACATCAGATTAGAATTTGAAACCAGTAAAAACGTGCCCGCAAATACCTGCGCCTATTGTTTAATATTACACGACGGACTAGTTAAGTACAACCCGCTCACGAATGTAGTAAAATTGTTCTAAAAATGCCCATTCCAACAAAATACGTTTGCCCTAAATGTAAAGGGGAGACCGACATACCGGGATGTAAATGTGTACCATGTCTTACAGATCAATTGTTAAAAGATCTTCATGGAAAAAAACATTGGTAATTAATGCCTTATTAAATACTTTACAAGTAATATTTTTTGAAAATATCTGTATATCTTCATTAGTATGTTTATTGTTTAATTAGTAATGTTAATGAAATTGAACCTGTAACAAGTGCTTCATCATGTAACATGTGAATATCATCTTTTTTAAATTTCTTATTTGTAAAAATTGTAACATTTGTTATATTTATATTAGAATAAGCGTGAAATAAAATATTACATTCTAACGAAGCATCTTATCAGTTTCCTGATCCCTCGTCTGACCTAGCGTCTCTTATCGTTTTACGTGACCTCTCGTCTGACCCCTCGTCTGACGTTCGAACATAGATTCCTAAAAATCTACATTTTTGCTTTTTTTTAATCAGTAAGCAATTAAAAAAAAACAGACACGAACAGGTGTCACCTGCAACAGGTATCGCAAAAATTTTGTTAAAACCTGCGAAACGTGACGCGCTTAAGAAATACCGCTCGTACTAGGAGAGTACAACGGTCAGCACGCCGCACGCTAGGCGACCTTTACGTCAACGCAAGAACTACCGTCAGGAGAAAAAAATCTCTTGCGACCTCCTCTGGTCATTGACGACTGGTCTCTTTGAGAACAAACAAAAAAAATTCTTCAGCGACCACCTCTGGTCATTGTCAACGGTCTCTCTTTCGCCTCTTCACAAGAACCACCAAAAAAATCCTCAGCGACCTCCTCTGGTAAAATTACGTCATTGAAGACAAGTCTTCAGCTACAAGAACCAAAGGGGTTACTTTATCTGCATGAAAAACCACCCCTCAATTACTTCTTCAGCACTAAAGACAACCCCTAAACATGGGGATGACCTTGGCGGTGGTCACTTCGGATGGACATGCCATCGAAGTGTCCCAGGATCCCTCTAGTATTACTACTGTTATAGCCAAGAAACCAAAATTTTCAAATTTCGTTTTTTTGTAATAACTTCTTTATTGTAATCGATATGTTTTTGTTATTTATACTTTCTTAAGGCACTTTTTCATGCAGAATTTAAATGTGTTTTTAGATTTTTGTTTTCACTTTCCGTTTTCGAGTTTTCACCCCCAACTTCAGTTTTTCTTATGGACCATCAAGTAGGCTTTAGAAGAATTGAATGCGCTCTTTTTTTTCTTTACAATGATATAAAACATGTAATACTTATTTTGACAGATAACGAAGAAAATTTTAAAAATACATTTTTTCGACAAACGTACGCTTTGTTTAATGCAAAAAATTAAAAATAAACAAATTTTCAAACAAATGAATATTTCAAAGATATTAATTAAAATTATTAAAAAGTACTTACAAAAAAATAGGTTAGCCAAGTTGGAATTCGAAAGAAGTAAACGTTTTACAGAGTGTTACTGAAAATCCTAAAACATCTGTTAGGGAAATAGAACATGACACTGGCATTTCAAAATCGACAGCACAGAGAGTTTTAAAGCGTCATAAATACCATCCATATAAGTATACAATTTTGCAACAATTTTCAACAAGATAATTCTAACATAATTAGGGAATATCTCAATAACCAGTTCTCTAATTCGTGGACTGATAATAGTGAACCTATTTTATAGCCTCCACGGTCTACGAATTTAACCCCTTTGAACTTTTTTGTTTGGGGTTACGTCAAAAATAAAGTTTATGTTCAAACACTTGCAAATATTGAAGATCTAAGTGAATCTGTGCTTGCAGCATTTCGCAGTATTTCGTGTCGTAATTTACATAATGCGTTAGGCGGCGGTTATACTGGACGCGAATTCGTACGAAATTTTATTCGTACGAATTCGTAAAGAACCATTCGTACGAACATATTTTAAATCGCGGTTATATTGAATGCGAACTCGCACGAAAATTTGTACTAAAACATTTAAAACAAGTGGTTAGCACTAAAGCAAATCGCAGTACCTACATGTGTAGGGTTGCCTTAATTGCCAAGCATTGATACGGGACGTTTAAGTGCCAAATAAAAAAAAGTGGGTAGGTAATGGTTTATTTTACTCTTATAAAAAATGAATAAAGTTTAAGCAATCTAATAAAATGAACAAGTAGAATAATAAAAAAGATGCAAATCTAATCCCTTTTAGCCCAGTGACATTTTAAAGTTGATTTTACTCTCTTAATTATATCATTTTCTTCTTTCACGTAATTATAAAATTCTAATGACAAATCAAAATTGCTTTAATTGTCTCCACTGACAACCTGTTTCTTTCATCGGACCAGTCCTGAAGTAAGTATGTAAGTTTAGGTAGAAAACAGGACAAAAACAGGACAAATAGTAATATGGGACTGAGTAGTGAAATACGGTGACAGTCCCGTATATACGGGACGTATGGCAACCCTATATATGTGTCATTAAATATAATAAATAATCAATCCAGCTGCTTTGCTTTACTTTTCCGAAACACCTTTATTAAAGTTTCTTTTACTAGAAAGCAACCGACGTTCTTGGGTTGACGATTACTTTTTATCAAGAAATGAGAACGGAGAATTTGAAAGATCATATGAAGAACTTCGGGAAAACGATCAAAATTTTTTTGAATATACTAGGATGTCACTCTCTACATTTGATTATATTTTAGTAGCTGTTGAAACTTGACTTGGGAAATATTCAAACTTTCGAGAATGCATTTCACCAGAACAAAAATTGATTGTAACGTTAAGGTAAGTAAAACAACATTTTGAATTATATATTATTCAAACTATTCAAAAATACAAATCAAACCGAATCAGACTCCCTTATGATTTGATTGATCTGGTTGGAAACTTGCAAAATATACTGTTGCTGTCTGTGAAGTAATTCTCTCTGCCCCATCCTGTCGAACTGGTTCGAGGCTATAATTGATTGAATTGAATGTGGAATCGTTTATAGGTTGGGCTGGAGATAATTGTTGTGAAAATTCTGTTGAAGTGGAACTATATCCTGGCGAAGGTGTCGGAAGTCGAGTGTACTGCTGAGATATTTGTGGGGTTACCGTTTGGCGGTATCTTGATTTCGAAATAATGCTTCGTGTTCGAGCGTAAGCAGTTCTAGTAATTTTGATCTAAGAAATAATTTTCTATGGCTTGGCAATTCTTTAAAGTATGGAACAAGGCTTAAGAGAAAATAGCAATCATCGTCTTGGTGGTGTCGTTGTTCAGTTCACTTCTTTTTTGATTTAATTTAGAAAGTTCTTTCCTGAACGTATCTCGCAGTCCTCTCCATTTCTGGCGCACAACATCCTCTGCAACACAATATTTCTGTCTACGTCTTCACAAATAATAGAGTACGTTAGATGCAAAACTCAGTATTTGCGTCAGACATTGTTTCGAGATAAAGCGAAATCAAACATATACCCATTTGAATTTCAATCGCAAATTAGCAAGCAACTAGGCAGTTTTTCAACTTAAAATCCAGTTTAGATTGTAGGCATCAAAATTTTGCGTTGGATAACTTCATCATCTTCTTTGCTTGTTTTTCCAAACATTCTTTGGATCGTAGTCTTTCTTTGATAATGTTAGCTTGATTTTTGCAGTTTAGACAAATTCGGTCCACGTTCTCATCTGCACCCTGAGGTAATGAAATGAAACATGTCTCACATGTCAGTGAATCCTGAGAACCTAAAAACGCTTTAATCGAATGCCATATCAAATTCGAAGACAATAACTCACCAAATTGACTCTCAATTAGTC
The DNA here is from genome assembly GCA_033060865.1 of Dorcus hopei. NCBI lineage: Eukaryota > Metazoa > Arthropoda > Insecta > Coleoptera > Lucanidae > Dorcus > Dorcus hopei. The sequence goes on along the minus strand of CM065426.1, from coordinate 74,481,547 downwards.
TGATAGCCTCTGTTTCTTGAAATGTTTCATCATTTTCGCTTGCAATTTCATTTGCAAAGGTTGGCACATCATTTTGGCATACTACATCATTATCACAATCTTTTGGTGGTTTTAATGCGGCCTCAACGTCCTCTTCATTGTTTAAGTTAACAATTTCATCGTGAGGAATGCCAACTGATGCTAAACCTACTCTTGCTGGACAGCCGAACATTGCTTCATAAGGAGATCTGCCAATGCCTAAAAATATCTTTCCCAGTGTGTTATGAAACAAAAAAGTGAAGGTTTACCAGAATGAAAAGCTCGATTTTTTTTAAACTGTCTTAATTTTAAACCAGAAGGCCAGTCTTTGCAATTATTTTCTGCCATCCAAGCAGCTAACATTTCTTCAATGTCACGATTAGCACGTTCCACTGAACCTTGACTTTGGCTGTGTCTTGGCTTGCCATGCACAATTTTAATGTCGCCCCACATGTTGTGAAGGTCCGTTAAAACAGAATTTACAAATTCTCGGCCGTTATCAGACTGAAGAATGGCCGGTGTTCCAAACGTATAAATATCTAGCAAATTAACTGCTACTTTTTCCGCCCTTTTACTTTTCAGTGCTCTAAGAAGCACAAATTTAGTCAAGTGATCTTGATAAACCATTATAAAACGATATTCGTGATAGGTCTCGGACTGCATATCAATTAGGTCCACTTGTACCCACGAATTAAAAGTAGAATGTAAAATAGGATTGGACACTAGACCTCTCTTCGGATTTGATGATTTTTTCTGACAATGGACACAAAGTCGCAAATACGCCATTATTGCTTCTATAGTTATGTTGCAATACTTGATTTGTAGTTCGGCAACTATTCTATTCCTGCCACCATGACCAATGGAAGAATGTGTGGAATGAATTATGTCAAATAACTCTTCATTGGTCACGTAATAAAGTACGGGTGCTGAATTATCTGCTACCGGTTTTATCAGTCGTTCTTTGCCACTAATCATTAAAACGTCATACTTTTTTTACCATCCTATAATCTTTCATTGATTTCTTTGATCCAGGTGTATTCAAAATAGTTTTTTAACGTTTAACGTCCACAAGGCGGTCATTATACTCAGTAACACTTAAAAATGCTTTATTATCTTCACGCTTCTTACTTAGCATAGATAATATAACTTCATCAAATGTTTTGCGCATATCGCCAACCTCCATTTTAATTAGAAACGTATTTATAGCCAATACAAGGTGTTTGACATAAAATTATTGCTGGTAATACGTTAGAATGAAAAGTGCCGACGATGGTAATGCAACAGATGCCCGACAGCGACAATTCTTCTAAGGTTTCTGCGAAAACAATTGGAACTAAACTACCTACTTAAAATTAAGTAAACTTCACTTAATGTTCGTACACCAGGAATGTAAAATAGGTATAGGTAACAGGAACGTCAACGTCACTCATCAAGTACAGAACGGCACATGCGCCGACACACATCATCCCATTGTCACCGTCTCCACGATAATATCCGAATTGTGTTTATATTAACGACATTTGTCATTATACGAGGTTGTTGACGATATTTACCGGTAAATGACGTTAATAACAATCGCAATAGTTCATTAACGTTATTACCCGGACTTTAACGTTATTGTCCGGATTATCATCATTCTCCGTAACATGTGTATCGTAAAACATTAAATGTGTAAACCTGGACGTTTCTTCAGGTGTGATATAAATACACTCTGGGATTTAATTTTTGCTCATTTACTATACAAAAATTATAAATGGAAGACTAAAATGTTCAAATAGTAGTGGAAATAAGGTTTCTTTTTTTTAACTGTGGTGGTTGTCCAACGGGGTCCTAAGTCAAAGACTTGTCAGGACCTCAGGAGCGGGAGTGTATTTGAGTGTGTGTAAAGTGTTCCATGACTTTGTTACTTCCAACCTTCTCGCCGTTTTAAGGGGAAGCAGTGTTGAATTTTATCCCCAACACTGAAGGGTGCCTGAAGTCGATATCGACCACCCCCGAGAAAAATCGCGAGTGCGGTTCGAACCGACGACCATGCGATTGCAAGGCCCGGTCCTCTTACCACTGGACCGTTCAGGCCGTTCTAATGAAAGAAATGCTAGAAATATAGGTATATAACCTGGTACCAGTAGAAAGCTAAGTTTAAGAACTACCCATTTCTGAAATAAAAAATAGGTCATTCCATTAAAAAAATGAGATACTGAGTGCTTCGCCAGTACTGTTTGCCCTGTATAATGCTAAAAGATATTTTAACTTTTTTCAAATTTTCAAAAAGCCCAAAGTCCTAAGAATATTTTGTTATATTTTCGTAAGTCTTTGTTATCTCCATAGTCAGTAATATAAGTTCAAAATTTGTAAATTTTTGAGGAATTTTCGAAGAAAAAATTTTTTCTTACGAAAATAGCTGAGCGAAATTAATACAGGGTGAGTTATTAAGCGCCCTTTCTTCCATAGCTCATTTATAGAACGAGATAGAATCTTTTTCTTTTACAAAGACATTCTACCTATTCAGCACTATAACCTAAAATTATTTTGAAACATACAGAGTGTTACATAAAATAATGGCACCATGCAGCGGGATTTTTTTAATGGAACACCCTCTGTATTTTCCTATAGAAAGATATAACACTCGATCCTCTAAACAGCAGCACATAAAATATTTATATTTATTTAACCAATTAAGAGTAAATTAATATTTTATTGAAAATGGTCTGATTTTCAACTTCTCTTAAAATACTAACTGTAAACGTATCGTTTGTCGTACGAAAACAAAAATAGGTAGTGTTATAAATTAAAGTATAGGGAATAACCAAGATATAAATTCATTTAGTTTCATTTGTTTTTTCAAGTGTTCAAGCCTGTATAATTGTCAGATTTTCAAATTGCCGTTATTCAATTTTTTTTTAATGCAACCCCCCCTATCTCTTTTCACGAATAGATAGTGTTCATGTTCCTCTTCAATTCTGTTATAGGTTTTCTGCATCTAATCCTTACAGTTTTTTTGCTATAACAAACTTTTTACATTTTTACTCTAAGATCAATATTAAAAAGTTATTTAACGTACCGTATTTTAATTTCTTTAAGACAGCGCCCTCTATTTCACAAAACAGATGGATAATATCAAGTTTACAATTGGTTACAGACTCTTATTACATTATAATCATACTATTTTTATTGTAATACACTTCTTTCGATTTGTTGTTATTAACTCTTAAAATTGATTCGATGTGGTTTACAACAAAAGAAAACATCAGTGTTTGCAAATAATTACCTTAATGTAAAAATTGTTGTACTTCAAAAAAAATATACAAATAATAAATTAATAATCTAATAAATAAATGAAAATCGGTGAATTTCTTTTGTTCAAGTACTCAGATTTTATTAAATCAAATGTTAATGAAGACAACTGGAGCTTAGGAACTACATCGAATCAATTTTAAAGCATTCTTAATTAAAACAAAGTAAAAGAACTGTATTATAACAAAAATACGATTATTATAATGTAATAAGAGTCTGTAATCAATTGTATACTTGATATTATCCATCTGTTTTATGGCATTGTCTTTAGAAAATTAAAATACGATACATTAAATAACTTTTTAATATTGATTTCAGAGTAAAAATGTAAAAAGTTTATTATAGCAAAAAAACTGTAAGGATTAGATACGGAAAACCTATAACAAAATTGAAGAGGAACATGAACACCATCTATTCGTGAAAAGAAATAGGGGGGTTGCATTTAAAAAAATTGAATAACGGCAGTTTGAAATTCTGACAATTACATAGGCTTGAACATTTGAAAAAACAAGTAAGACTAAAAGAATTTATATCTAGGTTATTCCTTACACTTTAATTTATAACACTACCGATTTTTATTGCCGTACGACAAGAAATACGTTTACAGTAAGTATTTCAAGAGAAGTTGAAAATCAGACCGTTTTCAATAAAATATTAATTTACTCTTAGTTGGTTAATTAAATATAAATATTTTATGCGCTACTGTTTAGAGAATCGAGTGTTATGTCTTTCTATAAGAAAATACACAGGGTGTTCCATTTAAAAAAATCCTGCTACATGCTGCCATTACTTTACGTAACACTCTGTATGTACCAAAATAATTTTGGGTTATAGTGCTCAATAGGTAGAATGTCCTTGTGAAAGAAAAAAATTCTATATCGTTCTATAAATAAGCTATGGAAGAAAGGGCGCTTAATAACTCACCCTGTATATCTCCCTCTCCGCGGGACATCCAAATTTATAAGAATATACAAGGTGTTCCATTAAAAAAAATCGCTTTGTATGCACCAACACTTTCTGGAACATCCTGTATAGTTGAAAATAATTTTAAAATGTGCCGCGTGATGTTTAGTATAACTTTCTTAATCTTTTTTTTCTCTACTTGTTATTCCTATAGGCTCCACAGAAGAAATACACACCGTTGGGACACCCGGTACAACTAGGCCTAAATAATATGCAAATTGAATAGACTCACTTTACCCTACAAGACCACAGGGATCTCGTAAACCGCAAAAGTGATACAGTGATGGTTAAATAAGGTCAAAATTGTGTAGTTAGGAGTTATATTGCATGCGTTCAAAAAAATTCAAAATTTGTTTCTGATATTTTGAAAAATTTCTTTTTACATAACCTCCAGTATACAATAAATATAAAATAACGTAGGTTTTGTTTAATAATAATAGATTGTTTTAAATCCTCTTTACAGTTATTTTTTTTCAGATACCTTGCGTCTGGTGTTTCTTTTCGCTCCTTAGCTTTCTCATTCCGAATGTCACACACCACAATAAGACAACTTGTTTATGAAACTTGTGAGGCTATATGGGATACTTTATACCAGAAACATATGACTTTTCCAACGGAATCAATGTTTTTATCGATTGCGGAGCAATTTTACAGAAAATGGAAATTTCCCAATTGTGTTGGAGCCATCGATGGCAAACATATTAGAATTAAATGTCCCGCAAATTCTGGCTCTATGTACTATAATTATAAAAAAATACTTTTTTATAGTGTTACAAGGTTTGGTAGATGCAAACTATAAATTCATAAGTGTTGAGGTTGGAAGCTATGGCAAACAAAGCAATGGTGGAATTTTTTCAACTTCATCGTTGTACCATCACCTTGAACAAAATACTTTTAATATATCTCCGCCGAAGACCCTACCAGGTACAAATATTATTCTACCACATGTTTTGGTAGGAGATGCATCATATCCTTTAAAGGATTATTTAATGAGGCCATTTTCGGGACAAAACTTGTCCCCAGAGCAAGAAATGTTTAATTATAGCCTTTCTCGAGCAAGGCGGCTTGTTGAATGTGCTTTTGGTATAATAACTTCAAAATGGCGAATTCCAAAAACAGAAATTGAAGTTTATCCCGATAAAGTGGATTTAATTATAAAATGTATTTGCTTGTTACATAATCTAATTATTGATTTGGAGGGAAGCCCCGATGTCCTGCAAAGTACTGAAAGCATGCAAACAAACTAAAAACAGAAATTTAAGTTTATCCCGATAAAGTGGATTGAATTATAAAATGTATTTGCTTATTACATAATATAATTATTGATTTGGAGGGAAGCCCCGATGTCCTGCAAAGTACTGAAAGCATGCAACAAACTAAAAACAAAAAATGTGGTACACGATGTTTCAACAGAGCTACTGCTACAGCCTACAATATTCGAAACAAGTTTTCACAGTATTTTAATCGAGTTAAATAAACATACAGTGTTATAATAAATTACAATATTTTCTTTTAAAATAACATACTTCCTCTGCCACAAAATAAATATCCGATTAGAAGAAATATTTCTTAAACTAACTAAGCGGAAAAATGTATTTATTGCTTATTTCTACGGTAAATATGTATAAATGGACTTAAATACATATTTAAGTTTCCATATAAGCAAATTTGTTTCGGCAAAAAATTAAACCGGACACTTATTTAAGGGCAGATGAATTAACATTTATAAATAAATATAATTAATAAAGAACTTTCAAAATTACCTGGCACTTTCTTATTCTCAGCCACTTCCCTCCATAACTTTTTATTTAATTCTCTGTTATGAACCTCTGTGAAGTTGGCACCTCATTCTTGAAAAAAGTATTTTTTTATTGGAGTTCTGGTAGCGCCCCGAAGAGTTCTGGAGTTCTGTGTGACAATTAAAAATAGTTCTGGAGAATTAAATATTAAAAAATGACTTTGAAAATTTGGGGTGCTAAGTTCACAAAACAAGATTTGAAAATTGGCTATAACTTTTTAATGTTTGGAAATAATTAACTTCAACTTTAAGACTTTCTTTAGAACTCTTGAGGTGCTATTCAGAACTCTCAGCAGAATTACGAAATTTTGAAAAATGTAACCACCCACAAGTTCCAGCGATTTTTTGTAGCTCGATTTGAAATTTTATCAAAGAGTGAAATGGAAATTTTTGAAGACTTTTCACGTTCTGGATAGCACCTCAAGATTTCTCACGACTATCCTTCACGACCGACGCAGTAAAGTCAAAGATAAGAAAGTTGTAGCGATTTTTCCTATTTCGATTCGAAATTTTGTTCAACTGTAAAATGGAATTTTCTTAAAGAAATTTCACGTTCTGATTGGAATTCTAGATAGCACCTCAAGAGTTCTCACGATTATCCTCCACGGCCAAAGCGCTAAAATCACAGGTAAAAAGTTCTACCGATTTTTCATGTCTCGATTTGAAATTTTATCAAAGTGCAAAGTGGACATTTTTGTAAAGAATTTTCACGTTCTGATTGGAGTTCTGGATAGCACTTCACGAGTTCTCACTACTATCCTTCACGACCGACACAGTAAAATCAAAGGTAAAAAAGTTCTAGTGATTTTTCGTTTCTCGATTTGAAAATTTTGTCAAAGCGCAAAATGGAATTTTTTTCGGAGAATTTTCACATTATGTTTGGAGTTCTGGATAGCACTTCACGAGTTCTCACGATTATTCTTATTCTTCCCGGCTGAAGCGTTAAAATCAAAGATAAAAAAGTTCTGGCGATTCTTCCTGTCTCGATTTGAAATTTGACAAAATGAATTTTTTTCCAGGAAATTTTCACATTCTGTTTGGAGTTCTGGATAGCACCACAAGAGTTCTAAAGAAAATTTGAATGGTGAAATTAATTATTTTGAATGGTACAAATGTTATAGCCAATTTTCAAATCTCGTTTTGTGAACTTAGCACCCCAAATTTTCAAAGTCATTTTTTTATAATTAATTCGTCAGAACTATTTTTAATTTTCACAGAGAACTCCAGAACTCTTCGGGGTGCCATCAGAACTTCAATAAAAAATTACGTTTTTCAAAAATGAGGTGCCAACTTCACAGAGGTCTGTTATGATACTGTTTGCTTTTCTGATCCCATAAAGATTGCCTTTCTTGTACCAGCGTGATTAATTTGTCACTATCCATTCTGCACTTTTGTCAGTTTTCGTACGAATGACTGATCAAAAACAAAATATTTTGGTCGTATACGAACAATCGTACGAAGCGGTAGTAAGCACTGTAACCGCACACATATAAATACATATATTTGATTACTTCTGTTGATTTCGTACGAACTCGTACTAATTCGTACGAATGAATTTTCGTACGAATTCGCTTCCAGTGTAACCGCCGCGTTAAGAGTAAGGCTGGGAATCATATTCGAATAATTCGAATATTCGAATACATGTGCACTCTGTATTCGAATATTCAAATTATTCGTATAATTCAAATAATTCGAATTTTCAAATTATTCGAATAATTCAATTAATTCGAATTTTTAAATTATTCGAATAATTCAAATAATTCGAATTTTCAAATTATTCGAATAATTCAAATCATTCGAATTTTTTAATTATTCAGTGAACTGAAAAATTCAAACATTCGAATATTAACTTAATCCGATTTTTCGAATATGTTTTGTAACTACTTTTCTAGTTGTCTTCATTATCGACAAACAAAGTTAATAGAATCGTATTGCGCCACTCAGAAGAAGGTATCCCTGCAATCTTTGACACAAGAATGTAGACCCTTTTTTTACGAAGTCTGGTCGGCAGCTACACGTTATAGTATTTCTCACATCATTTATTCGCAAAATATTGTCCAGAAGAGATGTTTGGAAATACTTTAAATTAAGTTTAAAATGAAAGTGACAAAATACAATGTAAATTTTGCCCGTACAGGGCAATTTCCATTTCATTATTCGAATACTTATTTAAATATTCGAATTTTTATTTGATTTATTTGAATTATTCGAATTAATTCGATTTATTCGAATTAATTCGATTTATTCGAATTAATTCGATTTATTCGAATTATTCGAATTATTCGAATATTCGAATAAAATTTCAATTGAATATTCGAATACCAAATCTGAGAAAAGTCCCAGCCTTAGTTAAGAGCAACAACTCGCAGGTCATAAAAATGTTTAGAACGCAATGGTCAATTGTTCGAACATCTTTTATAAATAGTTTAGTACTTCCCAATTCAACTACCTATTACTTGTTATTAAGTTTTTGTTTCTTGTGACTCTTTCTTATTTTATTTTATTCATTTGTTTGAAAATTTGTTTATTTTTTATTTTTTGCAAACCCATTGAGTGCGCATGTCACACATGTGTGACACAGCGGTCCTGGCTGGGGTGGGCATGGCATGCTTGTGTGCAGTGTTGCCAGTGACAGTACGTTGGTACTGAAGTCAGTACTTTTCATGTATTAATGTACGTCAGTACAACTTTTTCAGAATTGCTGATTTTCAGTACCATTACCATAGTCGCGAATCTAAATTTCGCGGGTACTCGCTCAAAATGAGCAGCGCACAAGCCGCACAACTAACAGCGAATCATGGGTAACTCATCAACGGTGAAATCTAATTTATTGTTTTTAATGAGTGATTTCTATGGTGTTAACTGCCGCTTAAAAACAACACACATTAAAAACGTTATATTAGATTTCAACGTTCGTGAGTTACGCAGGACTCACTGTAAGTTTTACGCCGCCCTCTGCTCTAACAAACCGTAGCTTAAGACAATGAGTGTTATTATATACTATTAAGGTCCAGTCTTTCCACCTCCTGATAAATTTATTCGACGATTAACTTTACGAATCACCATGGAAACCATTCATAGAAATCAAGTTATTTGCCAAATAACGTTATCGGGAACTTTATTAGGAGGTGGAAAGATTGGGCCTAAGAGCTTTAAGGGGTAAACAGAACTAACGCTGCCAAGCGTTGCTCAGCGTCGAGAAATGTCAAACCGTATAAGAGTGAACAGAACAAGCGTTGACTAGCGCCGAGAAATGTCAAATTAAAGTTGCGCGTTGAAAATAGTGAAAACTGGTGAAAACCTAAAAATGGATACATATGAAATATTTGCGGCTTATTACATGTATTATTTATCGTTTTTACATTTAGTAACTTTACATAAGAAGAAAAAGAAAAGATGTAGAAGGTAGTGGGTCAGACCAGTCAATGTAAATCGTGAATTATCCGGATTTTTTGCTGAAACATATCTGAAACTAAAGGAAATGGACCCAGAAGAATTTTTTAAACATACTAGGATTATACGATCTGTTAACTAAGCATTGCCATAGAAAACCTACTGACTATGAATGCAGATTGGCTTTAACATTAACGTAAGTTTGAAACATTGAAAATATAATTAAAGCTGGTTCTTGTCCAATGAAAATTGTATCACAAACTCTTTTAAACGGACACTAAATGGCGCACAAACACTTAACCTTTCGCAGTCGTTCTGACGAAGCTGTCGAACGACTGCGAAACGTTAATTGTTTGTGCGCCATTTAGTGTCCGTTTAAAAGAGTTTGTGATATTGAAAATATACTTCTTATTTTTTTATTACTTCTTAGGTACCTCTCACAAGGTGTATCGCATCAATTCTTGGCCTGGAGCTATCATCTTGGCAAGGCAACTATATAAAATATATCTAAAGAGTTTTGGAGCAAGTGGAATATGCCACATTGTATAGGAGCAATTGATGGCAAATATATAAATATTGAATGTCCTCCGAACTCCGGACCGCTATATTTTGATCATAAAGGTAAATTTAGCATAACTTTATTAGCAGTATGTGATGCTAATTACTGTTTCACAGGCATTGATCTGGGATCATATGGAAGCAAAAGTGATGGAGGTAAATAAATTACAAATGTTATTAACAAAATAAGTACTTTAAATGTGTTCACTCACAGGCATCCTATCACAAACTGCACTTGGCAAAGCATTGGCAAATAAAACTTTAGAAATACCACAGGATTGTCTCCTACCAAATAGTCAAAACCATTTTCCATTCTATTTTGTTGGGGACTCAGCTTTTCCACTTAAAGAAAACCTTATGAAACCCTACCCTGGAAAAAGTTTGGATAGCAGAAAGGAGATATTTAATTATCGCCTATCTAGAGCTAGGAGAGTAATAGAAAATTGTTTTGGTATTTTAGTGAGCAGGTGGAGAATTCTATTGACAACAATTTATGCTTTGCCAATAAACGCTGAAAAAACAGTATTAGCAACAATTGCTTTATATAATTTTATTAAAAAACAATCTCCACCTCAAGATTTATGTTGTCCAAATCACTATGTGGATTGGGAAGATGAAAATGGTACTCTACATTTAGGAGAATGGAGGAAAGAGGTTCAAATTCCACTAACCCGGTTAAGATATGGATCAAACAATGCATCACAAAATGCCTTTCATTTGAGAGACATATTGGCAGATTACTTCATGGCAGAAGGAGCAGTTTCTTTTTAATATAACAGATATCGTGTATAAGATGTCAATAAATAAGCTTAAATGTTTAATAAAAATTTTATTCCAAGGTGCAATGTGTTTACATCTTACTTCAATTTAATTCGGCTAAATATTTCAAAACTTCAGCTTTTGCCATATTTTTTGTGCTATCATCCAACATGGATAGTATTGTGGCAACAGCTTGACCAAATTTTTCATCTTCAGTCAATTGCATTGGTCGAGCAATAGCTTCTTGAAGTTTTTGTGAAGTTTCCAAAAATGCTTTATTAATTTCAGGCAAGTTGTCTAACTTTCTCTTTCTTTTTATGCAAGAGCTTCTGGATGCTTCACTTGATATTGCAGAACTGCTAGTGCTGGGTGTTTCTAAGGCAGGTTCCCCTTCATACACCTCTTCTGTATCATCACCCATTAGAGTTTCTTCATTACAGATTGGAGCCTGAGGTTGGAAATTAGTGATCGTCCTACACAATAATAACAATTAAAGCTGGTTCTTGTCTGATGAAAATTGTATCACAAAATCTTTTAAGCGGACACTAAAGCTTCGTTAGAAGCTGTCAAGCGACGGCGAAACGTTAAGTGTTTGGGCGCTATTTAGTGTCCGTTTAAAAGATTTTGTAATACAATAATAATAATGAAACTGCTTATATTATTTACTTTGTCCACACCTTTTGAATTTCGTGAATTTATTTAAAAAAGATAAATTGTCCATTAATTCCCAAGGAATTTTTTCATACTGTTGGGATTCACTTCCAGTTCCTCCTTCCTATTCTAATTTTTTCTTCTCCCTCGTGAAACGATCGCGGAGGGATTTCCATTTTTTTGAACAGTCTTCAGCTACAGATTTCAATGTGATATTAACATCTGTATATTAAATTGTAATGTAATACATATTAGTCCTACCTGTTAAACCCAAACGATTACCAATTTCGGTCCACATTTTTGTCTTTAGCATCACATTTTTATAATTACTGTTCTGCTTATTATATAAACATTCATACTTCCGCACCTCCTCGATTAATTGCTCCAAGTTTACTGTATTTATAACATCCATCAATCACGAAAAGGTTTGTGATTCTCAAGTATACCTATTACACTTGTATTTTAGGGCTGTGTTTTAGGTTAAGTTCGTAACGTTAAGGACCCAAAAGTTAAAAGTTGGCCAATCTCCAACGCAATCCGACGTTAGTCGCGCTTATTACCGTTCGTTCTGGTTCACTACACGTAAAGTTGCTTTCTTCAACTTTCATTTGACATTTGTCAGCGCTGCGCAACGCTTGGCAGCGTTTATTCTGTTTACCCCTTTACACTGATTACGTTTATTATCATTACAATTATAACTTACAAGGAAGAGCAAATTATGGCAAATTTGGATAAGTAAGTTTGTTTCTTACTTGTTATAACTGAAATAGAGATATGTATGAAGTTCACTTTTACAGCTTTGTTATACGAATGAAAAATAAACAAAGAAATGAAGATGGGCAAGGTGATCAAGATATGCCAAATCCAGGTGAAAATGAAAATCTACGAGTATTTGTATATGAAAATGAACAGCCAAACCAAATTGAAACTGAATGGGATGAATATCAAACAGAATCAGATTCAGATAGTAATAGACATGTACGTATTTTTTAATTTAGAATATTGGATGCAACTATTCAGCAGTATTTCTATAAGCAAATCTGTTACCATGCCTAAGTGTGGTGTGTGTGTTCAAAATGTATCAAGATATGATGACTCTATTATGTGCTCATCAAGTGCGTGTGCTAAGGCATTTCATACTAAATGTATCCAAATAACTGAGGAAATGTTAGTTACTCTCAAAACATCAGGAGACATACGTAATTGGTTATGTTACTCGTGTAAGTCCGATACAAACCCCTCCACTACACCTACAGAAGATGATGCTACTTATCAACTTGCGTCAGCAAACATACTGCCACAGGAGCGGGATATTGAACATATTGTATCGGCGAAGGTAAAATTTGCTATTAATCGAATTACGGAAGAAGTTATTGGCCTACTGAAAAATGAAATTACCAAAATGCGTTCAGTTAACTGTCATCTAGCGGACGAAGTCGATAAATTGAAGAATGAAATTGGTAATCTGCATTCGGAAAATAAAAACTTAAAGAGAGAAATTCAGAGTATCATACGTTCATTCAACGATAATTCTCTAGATGGTGCTAAAAGCATTAAAACCAGCGAAGTAAACACTCCCAATAACAACACCGATCAACTCCATGGCGAGCAAAAAACGCTTAATAGTATGAAAGATAATTCTTATAAAACCGGACATGATAAGCCTTTGGGACAAATCTTTAATACATATGCAACTGCACTAAAATCATCTCGTCTCCCTGATCCTTCTACATCATCGGTATTGAAGACCCCGAATCGCGCACCGAATATTATTGAAGGTGAACTAAACACTTTGTCCGGTCAAAGTGGAGATGAGGGATTTCAAACAATAAAAGCTCGTCGTAATAATAAGAAAAAACAACCCTTAATTGGTTTAGGCATGAATACAAAATTAAAGGCTATTACTAAATATTCGTACCTTTATGTTACAAAATTAGAAAAGGATACCACTGAAGATGACATTAAACAATATTTGGTGGAAAAGAACTTTAATGATGTTTTATGCGAGAAAATGCAATCCAAGAGACCTGATATTTACTCCTCTTTTAAAGTGGGAGTTCCACTTCAGCAAATTGTTGATCTTCAAAAACTGGATGTTTGGCCGGTTGGTGCTTATGTTTCCAAGTTTTTTTGGAAACCTCAGAAACCAGGAGCAGTAGGATAGGAAGCTTACGCCTCATGCATCAAAACATCAGATGTCTGAATAATAAATCGCAGTTACTTGAAGTGATTCTACATGATCAAAATATTGACATTATTATGTTATCTGAACATTGGCAATCTAGTATGCAATTGAATGAAATATCTATCTTTAATTATACTTTAAAATCCTGTTTCTCTAGACCGCAAGGGTTGCATGGTGGAGTTGCCATATACACTGTAAACAATATTACTTCTGTAATTAGACGTGATATTAATGATTTATCTATTATGAATCATATTGAGTGCTGTGCGATAGAAATATCTTTATTACATGATTCAATTGTATTTATCGCTATTTATAGGCCTCCAGGATCCGTTTTTGATCATTTCTTTAATCAAATATCCTTAGTTTTAGAATTGATTCAGAAAGAAGGTAAATTGTTGGTGATCGGTGGTGATTTTAATCTGAGTCTTCAGCTCAGTTACGACAATTAACTGATTTACTTTGTAGTTTTGATTGTTTTATTGTGATGGATATGCCTACGCGAATCACTGATACTTCTGTTTCTTGCATTGATAACTTCATTACAAATTTACCTCAAAATAATTTAAATCCTGGGTGTTTCGAATTTAACCTTTCTGATCATTTAGCACAGATAATTAACATTATCATCGATAAACCTTTAAAAGAAGTTGCATATATTTATAGACGGAAATACTGTATTAATTCCCTTCAGCGTTTTCATAATTATTTAATGAATGAGACGTGGCTTAGCGTATATGAAGTCTCCTGTCCTAACAAAGCATTTGAAAATTTCTTAAATATATTTTCATATTATCTAGACAACTGTTTTCCATTAGTCAAATTACCTTGTTAATAAGGTCATTGTTGAATTCCAATCAGAGAAATACCAAATTCATGTCTTGTATTCTAAAACTGTAGGGCTGGGTTTCTCAGTCCTAGTTTAACTTTAAACTCCTGTTTATTTCCATAGGAACAATTGTTTTTATAATTGCTACCATGGGAATAAACAGGAGTTTAAACTTAAACTAGAACTGAGAAACCCAGCCTAAGACTTCTGAATGTGATTTTAAAAAATTTCATACATAAATCATATATAGATTCACATGAATTCACTGAAATGAATATTAAAAATGCCAGGGAATGTTTACCTCTAGATAAAATATATTTAGGAGCAGGTGTACAGTTGCTATTATTAAAAACAAATATCTCTGATAAGGAGAACCATAATTTTTTCTTGAAATGCTTAAATTATTATGTTAAGCTTGCAACTCAAATTAAAAAAAAGATTTAAAAATTTAGATTTTTACAAACCATTTGAATGTTTAGATCCTTGCACTGTTCTATGTGGAGAGGGGAATTTGATTCAACTTTTAAATCGTTTGGACGATTTTTACGATAAACGTACTATTGAAGATATTAATACAGAATACAGACAAATATCGGAATTACCTAAAGAACTCAAGCAAACGCTTGAAAATGTTGACTTTGAGACTTTTTGGATTGAAATATATAACTTAAAAAATGGGGATAATGTTGCTAGATTTGCTTATTTAAGTAACTTTATTAAAGATCTATTGTGTGAATTTTTTCGCAGATAAACTTAATTAAAACGAAACTTAGAAATAGATTATTACCCGAAACTTGTAATGGTTTGCTACAAGCAAAGGAAATTTTAGGTTCCCAACATTGTTTTAATTGGGAACCCAGTAGCTCTCTACTGAGACGTAATGTGCAATATTAAGTTATAATAATTTTTATTAAGAAGTTGTCTAGGTTAAGAGATTTACTAATAATATAACAATAATAAAGTAATAAAATCAATAAATAGTTATTTATTAACTTTTCGTTTTTTTTTTTTCAACTACTAAGAGGATATTGCTATTACAAATACATTTCTGTAGTTATGGTTGCACAAGCCGTTCAGTACTTTTTTCAGTACTATTTTGTAGCTAACTTCAGGACATTCTGAATTTTGCTTCTGGCAACACTGCTTGTGTGACATCAGTAGGTTTGCATTTCATTGCGCCAATGTTTCGTTAGCACACCGGGTAAGCGTGTGAATTTCGGTTAGCGTGTAGCTAAAGGTTAAGATAGCCTAAAATTTACCGCCGTTCCGCAATTTTTTTTTAATACGTGCTACTTTATGGAGCCTGACCTCCCGGGCCCTTCTCGACCTAAAAGGCAAAAAAAAATAACGTTCAAAGATCCGAAACGACTCACAGATGATTAGTTATTAGCGGTGTTAGAAGGTTCTGACTCTGAAATAGAAGAATTACTGGAAGTTCCAGATACCGATGACGAGGATATTTTTGAAGCAGGGCGGTTTGAGTAAGAGGAAAGTACTGATGATGATGGCGAAGGTAGAAATTTTGTTTTTCTTTTGATTTTGTTTTATATCATACATTTTCTAACTGATACAGACTTGCCACCACAATTACCTTAAACACATATTCAATTACACGCACCAGCAGCCACTCTTGTGACTAGAAGTACTATTCTTACGTGGTCAAGCAAGCCTACAGTGTTGAAAGTGTTTCCATTCACGAAAAAAATGAACTTTTGCAGTTAATTCCGGGGAATAACGAGCCGATTGATTACTTTCGTGCAATATTTGACAATAATATTCTTGATCTAATTGTGAGAGAAACAAATAATTACGCCGAAACTATATTTCTGAGTGCGAGTACCACAGATAAATCACGGATTACTAGATGGAAACCAGTGACATCTGCAGAAATGTTGATTTTCATTGGCTTAGTGTTACATACTGGAACAATTCGCACAAACTGCCTTCAGGATTACTGGAAGGGTCATCCCCTATTCAATTTACAGTGTTTCTCTAAACATATGAGTAGGGATCGCTTTTTACTCATAATGAGGTGTTTGCATTCTGCAGAAAACGGACCTGCAAGAACTGCAACGGACAGCTTGCATAAAATAAAATCAGTTTTAAATTTTTTCAACAATAAGATGGCAGCTCTGTATTATCCCCAAAGAGAACTTTCATTGGATGAATCGATGGTGCTATGGAAAGGGCGTTTAGTATTTCGCCAGTATATACAAAACAAGAAACATAAGTACGGTATAAAATTATATATGCTTACCGAACCTTGCGGAGTGATATTGAAAGTAGTACTTGAACTTATGCAAAATTATTTAGATTCGGGACATTCTCTGTACCTAGATAATTATTACAATTCATTTGATTTAGCAAATAAATTAACTGATCGTAAAACGCATTGTACGGGCACTCTAAATTCAAAAAGGACAAACAACCCCAAGGCTCTCATAGATCAAAAGTTGAAAAAGGGTGAAACTGTCGCAGCATACTCGCATGATATTGTCGTCGGGAAGTGGAAGGATAAACGTGATGTCATATATATTTCGAATGAACATGAAAACAATATGACAGAGTATACTGATAGGCGAAATCGTGCAAGGGAAAAACCTACGCCAATATTTTATTACAAAAAATTCATAGGAAGTGTAGACCACCAGGACCTGCTCAATGCATATTATCCTTGTGAGAGGAAAACTCTCAGATGGTACAAGAAATTAGGAATACATCTCATTCACCTCATGTTATTAAATTCGTTCTTTTTGTACCAAAAATATTCGGGGCTAAAAAAAAGTCTTTATGACTACAGATTGTCAGTGATAGAACGATTATTGAATGTTAAGGCGATAAAAACTCCTCGAGTGAGGCAGACGGAACACGTACTGTTAAGAATTACAGCCAAAGGTGCGGATGGACGGACACACAGAAAAAGGTGCAGAGTTTGCCATGAGCGAAAACAGAGAAAAATGACTCTATATCATTGCGAACAATGTCCTGATCACACTGGGTTGTGTGTACGCAATTGCTTTGATGTATTTCATAAATAAACAGAAATTCATATTTTTATGTTTTTTTGTTATTTTAACGTTCTCTTTGTATTTTTGACACAACTTTTATTTTTGTCAGAATTTATGAATTTTTGTTTATTATAATCATCTATTTACTGTTACCAAACATATGTTTTTGTTATCATTCGTTTTACAGTTTTACGATAAGTATAGTAGTAGTATGTTTTCTAAGAATAAATGTTCATTTCTTGTTGTAATAACATTTTTTGCTTGCTATTATACTAAAATAAGCAAATGTCACACATGCGTGACAGTGCGCACCGGACAACAAATACGTCGCTAGGTGTGCATACTGTGCATGTCACACATGTGTGACATAATTTCCAAAAACACTAAAACCTGTTTATGAGTATATATAAACTATAAATATTGAAGATTCAACACGAAAAGAACAGTTTCATTCAAAAAAAACAAAGCCGCATATAGCGAAAGGGCGGATTCTGTGGTCGCAGTCAAAGGGTCAAACAAAGCATACGTTTGTCGAGAAAATGTATTTTTTAAAATTTTCTTCGCTATCTGTCAAAATAAATATTACATGTGTCATATCATTGTAAAGAGAAAAAAAGAGCGCATTCAATTCTTCCAAAGCCTACTTGACGGTCCATAAGAAAAACTGAAGTTGGGGGTGAAAACTCGAAAACGGAAAATGAAAACAAAAATCTAAAAGCACATTTGAATTCTGCATGAAAAAGTGCATTAAGAAAGTACAAAGAGCAAAAACATATCGATTACAATAAAGAAGTTATTACAAAAAAACGACATTTGAAAATTTTGGTTTTTTGGCTATAACTCCTGAACCACATGGAATTTTTGAACATTCAAAATAGTTTGTGACTGCCCTAATGCTTAGGAATAATTCGTCCCATTTAACCGAATTCGTATCTCTTATAATAAGCGAGATCCCCATGTTGGAAAAGTTATCTGGGACATATTGTATAGCATTTCCGAAGCATTTGTCTTATTAACGGTCCTTCGAGTATTCATCCAGATAAACTAAAATCAAACAAAAGCCAATAAACATTTTGGGTCTTTCGAGCCGGATTTAGTGCAATCAGTGACCAGTTTATTACCGAGAAGGAATCGAAGTACCACATCACCGCCAGCGTCACAGGTCAGTTCCTTCCCGTATATCCTAAATTGTGTATCAAACAAGCTTAATTATTCAAGTTTATGATTAAATAATATCTATTAATAATAGCTAGCTTATCTATAAAGATATTGAGATCAAGTAAATCAATTCATATATAATCAACTCGTTATATTTTTTATAATAGCGCGTATCGATGAATTAAAACAAAAGCGGAAAGTAATTAAATCAGCACTTACAAGACACCAAACTGTTGTAGCTGCATTTATTTACAGTAGAAGACAATTTACTAGCGATCAAAGCACGAATTCCGGATTTAGCAAAACTTTTGGACGAGTACAATGAAGTGCAATTTCAAATTGAAACTCAATCAGCTGAAGGGTCGTCATTTACTCCAGAACAACAAGACGAAGAAAATTCTGAAGAACGCGGCAAGGTAGAAAATCAATATTACAACATATTAGCTAATATAAAAACTATTTTAAGCGCAAACAATTGTAGCGTCGGGGGTTCGAATCGTTCGGGAACTAATCAAGATACAGTTTCGGTAGGATCTACTGTAATAAACGTGACGCCTACACTTCATGAAATCTCGGAACGGCTAATTACCCCTGAATGGTTACCTTTGCCCACTTTTTCGGGAAAACATTCACAGTGGTTAACATTTTTTGAATCATTTAAATCATTGGTAGACGAAAATCCAAATTTAGCGCCCGTAATAAAGTTTCGCTATCTTTATAGTTGCTTGCAAGATGAGGCGAAACGTGCGATTGAATCACTATCAATTTCTAATGACAGTTATTTAAGGCTATTGAGATTTTAAAGAAGTGCTACGAAAATAAACGCCTCATAGTGCAAGAACATGTATCTAATATTTTGCATATAACCCCAATAGCCAAATCTTCTCACGTCGAATTATAGTATATTACATATCGAGAGTTGTAAATAGCAAATTAAGCACGGTGGAAAAGTTGCGCATGAAGAGCGCAGCGGCGAATGCAAGTAATTCCACAAGTGCGTAATTGCTTTTCATTAAAAGGTAACAATCAAGCTCAATCAAAAAGGTCGGCTGCCATCGGAAATACACTGCCATCGAATCTTTAGTGGTTTTTTATGCAAGAAAGATCATAATCTAAATCAGTGCTATCAGTTTCTAAATTTATCCATAACCGAACGACTTACTGAAGCGGAGCGTATGAAATTATGCATAAATTGCCTGAGGGGTAATCATGAACTTATGTAATGCAAATCAAAATTTTCTTGCAAAGAATGTCATCAAAGACACCATTCATTATTACATATACATCCATTTACGCCTTCTGGGAGTACCAATCACGTGAGCAGCAACGCCCGACAGCAACCTCTTTTAGCTACGGCCCTGATTTTAATCAAAAGCCAATCGGGTAAGTATGAGAAATGTACCGCTTTATTGAATCCTGGTTCGCATGTAGATTTGATAATGGAAACCTTATGCCAAAAATGAAAGCTAAAACCAATGTTTCGGAATACTTGCATTTCTGGAGCAGGAACAACTCGCATAAATGAGGAGGTAAATGTAACTATAAAATCTTTCCTGAATTAATTTAATGTGGACTTGGAATGTTTAGTAGTGCCCAAAATTACCAAGCCAGTACCATTATGTACATTTGAAAAGTCTTCAATACAGTTACCACAAAATGTAACATTTGCAAATCCTGATTTCAACAAAAGAAGTGAAATTAATGGCACAAGTCTATTTTGGCGTTTACTGGACGGGATTCCGTTTCAACTACAGACAAATGGACCTTATTATGTAAAAACAAAATTTGGCTGCATTGTGGCAGGCGATTTGAATAGTCAGCCACAACAAATGAAAAATTTAATTTGTAATCTCACGTCAAAAAGTGCAGATAGTGATTTAGAAACACAGGTAGAAAAATTTTGGAATCAGGAAGAAATAAAAACTGAATTTCCGTTGTCCGCGGAGGAATGTAAATGTGAAACTCATTTTGTAAAAAATTTCAAAAGGCCGGCGTCTGGTCAATTCGTAGTAAAGCTCCCTTTCAAGGGCAATGTAACAGTCGGCCTGTCGCGTAATTTAGCACTGAAACGTCTATTTAGTATGGAGAGAAGGTTTTCCGAAAATCAAATGTTGAGGCAATCGTACAAGGAATTTATGACCGAGTACTTGGACTTAAAACATATGGAGCTGGTCCCTCCGAACCAATGCGATGATCCTGCTACGTATTATTTACCACACCATGCGGTATTTAAACATACTTTACAGGGATTAAAGATAAGGGTAGTTTTAGATGCGTCAGCCAAACCTCCGACAGGGTTAATCTCAATCCTAATCGGGGCTCACAATTCAACAAGATTTATTTTCTGTTTTGTGCCGCTTGAGCTCACCGATACGTTACATCAGCAGATATAACAAAGATGTAGAGAATGGTTTTAATGCATCCCTCTGACACAGATTATTTAAGAATTTTGTCGCGAAACGATCCAAATGAATCAATACAAACAACTGTAACTGTAAAAACTGTAACTTATAGGACCACATGCGCTCCCTTCGTAGCAGTCAGATGCATGCATCAATTAGGCTTTGAATCTCAGGCATCATATCCAATAGCAAGTGAAATAATAGTGCGTGATTTTTATATGGATGACTTATTGACTTGCACCGATTCAATAGAAAAAGCATTATTAATCAAATCTCAACTTATTGAACTTTTAAAACAAGGAGGGTTTGAATTATGTAAATTCGCATGCAACTCACCACAGATTGTCAACGATGAAGGTTACAACTCAGCAGCAATTAATCTAGACAAGGGCACCGATCTAAAGATTTTAGGTTTTTTATGGAATCCGAAAGACGACATTTTTAAATTCAATTTAACTCAAACGGCAAAAGAAAGAGTGACCAAAAGAGTAATTCTTTCCGCAGTTGCGCGAATCTTTGATCCTCTCGGTTTAATAAAACCCATAATAGTCAACGCTAAGTTAATATTGCAGTAACTTTGGGCCCAAAAATTAAGTTGGGACGAAACGGTTCCCCCTCATATTGGGAAAAACAAACGAAAGAGTCGTCGTCCTGGTGGTCAATACATGAACTCTCATATGTGAGATAAACTGTCAGTGGAACGTCAGTAGATTTACTGTTGTGTGCCTCAGTGTCAGTTATTATTGTTAGTATACCGAAAATGTATCGTTCCGTACGTTTTCTAAGCATAAACTGATCAAAAACCGAAGGTGTACCGTATTGAGGTTATGGTTATTTCACATATAACGGCCTTTTGCAGCGCCACCATGTTCTTCTGTAAGCGGGGTTTGGGGGGGAGAAGAAAGTTGAAGACTTTCTTCGATTTTTCAACCCTTCTTACTTGGGTGACGTAATTTTAGCAAGGAAGATAAATAGATTTCTTTTACCAATTTTTCCCGGGACGTTCCAGCGTTGAGGAATCACCCTCCAGAGATATTTCTTTTTTTATAGATCTGGCCTTGCTTTAAATAAACCAGGATTTCCCTTTAGGTTTAAATGATGTAAAACTTGATGTACTAGAATTTGAATTGTTTACGCTGCCACCACCGGAGTTTTTAAGGGACGCCGGACCCTAATACTTTTCCTAAGGTTAATCCTCAGTTATTTTATTTACTCCTTGCATTTGTTTTAGAAGGCGCGCGTTCTTGGACTCAGAAGTTGTTTAAAGTGAAATTAAAATGCAAACTCTACTAAAATAAAAGAAGCTAATCAGGAACAAGATTGTGTATATTGATCATTAGTACCTTATTCCAATTGGATTACTTAACAAGGGTGACAAGTTACGAGCACCTACCGGTTAAGGGGGGGGGGCTCTAGGTGGATCCCAGCAGCAGATATAGCCTCGGTGTCGGTTATTCCTCTAGGGAACCGGGTTCTGGACCGTACTCTTCCGGGGAAAGGCAACCAGGCCGGAAAGCTCGGGCCGACGCACACACCCACACGTTAGTTTTAGTCTCAATTTATTTCAATATTAATTAATTCGGAACTTCAACAATAAACATTATATTAATCAAGGAGGGTAGAAATAATGTACTTGGACAAAAAAAATAATAATAAGAAATTCAGAGTGAGCTAGGGAGACACACAACCGATTCTTAAGATTACTCGGCGAATAATCATTTCCCTTTATTAATTCCCTCCCTTCGAGTCCTCGTTATCTTGTTTCAAAATATAAACAAATTCCCCTTAGGAACTGCTGGCCTCTCTTGGCCAATGAAGCAAGTTTTGCCCACCGAAGGGAACCGGGTTGCCTAACGTTAGGGCTGTATTAGGTCCGTTTTTCGACCAGCGTGTATCGGTCCGCGTAGGCGTCAGTTTTTGGTCTCACGCGATGTTTATCTTACGATAATCTTAATGAGGCTTTATCTTAGAGGACCTCTTATGTTGAGACTAGCTTGCTTCCAAGGCCTGGGAATGTTTATATTACGATTAACTTTGAAATTCTTCGACGTATATAGTAGAAGTAAATTGATTTTAGTTTAATAAATTTTGAATTTAAATTTCCGGCCGTTTACATCCCTTCCCCCTTAGAAAAAGTGTTGACCCGGTGGTCGACACCTTTTAAGGTTTACTTGGGTGATCTGCTGCTGAGTTCCTTACAAACATAGAAATGAAAAATTCAATACAACATTTTAGATCAATTGACATGGGACAAATTTTGAAAAGAAAGCATGAGGCAAAATGGCATGAGACACAATACATTAATTGTTCATGGCACAAAGTTTCACCAATAGTTCGAGACTCCCGCTTCCTCTTGATCATGTCAGCTTTTTCGGTTGGCACAATGATGACAGGTCCGTCCTTCTGCAAATTCTCTACTTGATGACTGGGTCAGTCATTCCTCTAGACATGTGGTGAAGGTCAATTCCTTCACAGGTTTCCTTCTTGCTGGGCGGTCCCTTTTGACAACACCGTCATGATCGGTTTGATGTCGTGTCCATGTTGAGGTGAGTTGGTTTATTAGCTAACAACTCCTCCGGATCAGTGTCCTCAGGACTCAGGATCTTTTCGTGCATTCTGGCTGGGTCATGACTGTGTCTGGGGGGGGGGGCTCATCTCAGGAAGTCTCCATGTCAATGGTTACATATAACAAAAAAAAACGAGTATCAATTTCTTATAAATCTAAAGGATAGCATCTACTAAGAACTAAGGGCGGTAACTGCGAAATTAAGTATTAGATATGGACGCTAAAGGAGGAAAGAATAAGGTTTTGATTGTAATAATCATGCCAATTACATCTACTTAGGATACAATGGTTAACCATTTTCTATCCCCTTCTCTCCAACAAGTTGTTGTTGATCTGGATCAAGGGTTAGTTGTAGAGTGGATTGCGGGTTAGTTTTCAAGTCGCCTATGGTTATTGTTTAGGATCCTATTTAGGACTGACCGGCTCTTTCCAGCTCATACTCTTCCGGGTCTACTACCCCGTCTTCTTACGCCTTACGTTTGTGTGACCGGAAGTTGCTGCCGATTGGCTATTATTATCGCCTCCTGCCACGTAACATTATTCTTGGGTCAGCTTTTCCTTAACACTGCACTTACACCTAGTCGGTGTCTTGTCTCTACGGGGGGGGGGGATGGGTAGTGACTTACACGACAGTCCTGTCCTTTCAGGAATGGGGGGAGATGAATGGGGTGATTCACTCTATAATCCTGTCTTTTCAGGAAGGGGGGTTTCACTAGAGTTCACAGCGGTTATCATACTTCGCCCTGTCCTTCCGGCGGGGGGTGTAGAAAGAATCTGGCACTACGATTGTTCGTAACTTAGGGGATGCTGGTCCGGATTCTAGGGATCGTACACCCTGTACGGCCCCTTAATTAGGTGGAGGCAGGTCCTCCAGGCTTCTAGGGTCTTCTCTATTGCCTTTATCACCGTCGGTCCCCTGCCCGACAGGAATATTGCTTGCTCCGTGGTTAGAGGGAGAACCTCGCTAGGTTCCCAGGTCAACTCCCCGGCTTCTATTAAGGTTTCTAAGGAGCAGGGCGGCCCTCCCAGAGCTTAACTAGCTCTTGAGGCATAAGTAGCTTGAGAGACATTGTAGGCACGAATCGGGTCCCTTTGTGGTCCTTTTCCGCTAGGAAATCCTGGGACTGGCGGTTGATCTCCTCCACCACTCTTCTGACCGGCGCCTTTATTTGTTGGTTGGTGCCTGCTACTTTTAGAACTCGCGGTTCTTCGTCAAGGGTCCGGGGACTAACATAGATGCGAGCCCCTGTCTCGTTCTAATTGCTGTGATTCTTTTCCCTCCGGGCCCATCTACCATCCCTATTTTGTGATGGGGAAGCAGGAACCGGGCGTCTATGCAGGGTTCTCGGCACTCCATTTCGAGGAACGAGGGTAGATTTCCTTGAAATTTAATTATGATTATCCCTTGTTTATTGACTATATGGTTACTCAATTTCTTTTTGCTCCGCTATACCCTTATTCTTTCCCCATTTATCTGATTTTTCTCTTTTTTTTTCACTTACTTGGCCTATGTGAGCTATACTAAGTTTTACTATTGCCTTAACTACATGTTAATTACTAGATTACCTTTACCTCAACATTCCTCCTTATTATTTCGCATTACTAACTATAGCGTCCCGCACTCTATTTATTTTGTCGCATTACCGGTTGTCATCCTCCTCCCGCCAATCTCTATTCGTAACAACTGTTTTCAAAGACGGGTATAATCTGTTTGATGCCTCGGGTCGGTTCTTCTCTTCTTGTCTCTCCGCGGGCTTATCCTCAGTGTCTTCGTTCAGGACTCCCTTTTCAACTTCGTCGTTGGTATTGAGACGCACCTTATTCTTGGCCTCCTCCGTGTGATGCATATGTACCCACAGCATGGTAACGCTGTCTAAAATCGCTCCTATGAGTTTTAAACTCCAACCAAAAATTTCATATATCAGGACTCCATGGATTAAAGTATCAATGAGGAATTTAATCGTCTTCCCAATAATGTACAATCCCATTAGCCCGGATGTGATCGTTCCCAAAGTTGCGAACCAGGAATATACTGTGCCCCATGCCTTAGTCAACCAGGATCTCACGGTTTCTTCGTCTATAAACTGGTCGAATGTGGTCCCTTGTTTATCAGTGGAAATTCCCATCATCCCTCTGGTGATTATACCTTCTACGGCTTGCCTTTCGGATGGTAGGATCAGGTGTTGTTGTAGCCTTTCCATATCTTCCTGTGAGTATAATCCTCCACTGAACAAGTTATTTGGACTAACGTATGTCCACTGGTGGTTACGTGTGGGCTCCAACATTTGCGGAGTCGGAATTTCATGTACTCCTTGAGCGTACTTATACCATTTCTCATTAAGTTTATAGGCGGAATAGAGGAACGGATTTCAACCAGTTTCCGTCCCAAATTTTTGTAGGACGTGATTTCTTGGTGTCATGAACAGGGTTTTATTATCGTACATCACTGGTAGTTCTTTATAACATCTGTCAGTACGCCTTACTGACACTTCGACCAGTAGACATTGTATGATATGGACTATTTCTCCATAATTGACGGCGGTATATCCTGGGACCTGCATTTTTGCGAAGGCGAAGGCTTCTGGTGCTATTATGGCTAAGGTTTGCAGATTTCTTAGGACTTGTTGTTCTAGGGCGCACTTGTGAGCTATCACATCTGCGTACAAGGCTGAGACTTACCCTTGAATGTGCCTTTCTAAAAACACTACCTTTGCATTGGTGTAGGCAGTGGGGTCCATAGTCAAGACGTTGATCGTTGCTCTTTTGAAGTAAAATCTGCCGTTTTCTGATGGTTTGACGATGAAGAATTTGGGGTGGTCTGTTTCGTATGCCGACTGTCCGCAGATCATGGTCGGTCGTGCGACGGGCATGGCGAAGACTGTTTCGCCCTGGTCCACTGAGTATATAATCGTCTTTTGTTCTTGAGGCACGCTGCTGCTAGGTATTAATTTATCTGCATGCCCTTCATACAGGACGGTGTACTTCCTCTCTGAGCATTGGTTGTTGTCGACGTGTTCCCAATATGTTTCTCCAAATACCGAATCAATACAAGATTTTTCCTTATAAGGGCATTGTATCCCTCCAGGCAGATGTATTTCGTTCTCACTTATTTTAGCAGGTGAGTACCGTTGATATAGTGAGATTTCCAAGGCAGCTTGCACGAAAACGTCGTCCCATCGGCCTTTATGGTCCTCATAAGAGCTTCCTTGACAACTGCTTTCTCCTGTCATTCTTCCTGCCATTAATACGGTCGCTTGTGTAGTCCCGTTAATGATCAAGTGATCTATGTTTTTCCCATAGAAATTCACCATGCTCCTTGTGGAGTGTATCTCCTGACACTTCGTATGACCTACGGATAATATGTAGGTGGCGAGTCCATTTAGGGTGGCCGACATGTGGGAGTGCATGCCGCAATGGGATATAAGACGAGTTCCATGAATCTTACACTGGATTACTGGGAGCATCTCTATTTCATTGACCTGGAGTAGTTGGATTTCTTCTCGAGTCGTCTCTATCTGGGACGGAGGAGTCCTGCATCTTCCAATGTCGATCAAACTAAAACTGGTTAGATTCATCTTCTGGTTCTGGCAATCGTAAGCAATGAGTGAGAGAGCTGGTCCGACCGTGAGGATGACAATCGTAAGCACTAATAAATTCTGTGGCGACATTTTTTTTTCCTTCACTCTCTTACGTTCTTCTCTCGTTTACTTCACCTTGAGGCTACTCGCGCTTAGCCTTTAATGTGTATCCCCTTACCTAAGAAAGGAAGAATGTTGAGCTTCACCTGTTCCCCGGGGTCAGGAATTGATACCATCAATTATTGACCCTTCCTTAGTATTTTGTCGCATAAATACAAGGTAAAATGAGAGAAAGAAAGGAAGTATAAATGAATAATAAAGTAGATATCCCCTACTAAATTTTTGAATTATATGCATATATACATAAAAAAAGACTTTTTAGTATTTAAAATAAATCCGGGAGGTTTCCCTGGTGCTTATTTACAACTGTTGAATATTATAGATTCATAAGGACTGGACTATGCCAAGGAAAATAAAAACACATATAATGTATATTACATTTGTGGTATCGAAAACTTTTCGCTTTATCCTTGGCATCCCATCGCAACGCTCTTCTTCAACTACTAACGTCCTTGGCTTGATCCATGGCTGTGATTCTGCGGGTCCTTTACTCCTGGTCCCATAATGATGTCCACCATTAATAATTTGCTCACGTGGTCCTACCTGTCCTTCATTCACTGGAATCTGTTCTGGCTCCTCGCGAACTTCTGCAGACTCGCCGGCATCCGTTTCGATATCCTCGGAACTACCTTCACTTACCAAGTCCGGTGGTTCTTCGTCTTGTATCTGGTCGTCTTCCTGCACTTCGTTCAATGCATTGGGATTGAAGTTTACCACTCGCCGTCTCACTGGTTCTTCGTTTAATGATAACGGTGTCCCTATCCAGGGTTCTATTTCTTCTGGAGGACTTACGGCATTTTCCTGTGGAAATTGCGGTGGTGCGCCACCAAAATACGCCCTTTCCAATTCTTCCAGGTTTCCAGGGATCCTAGTGTCTTCCTCCGACTCTATTTCTGGCTCTAGGTCGCTCGAGTCCTCTGGTTGTGGGGCATCCCTCTTGTTCCTTTGAACTGGAGGGGCAACTTGAATATCTTCACTATCTTCATACCCTTTTAACCTGTTGACATGAACTATTTGTTCTTCATGACCACCTATTTTGACGATTTTGTAGGTTACAGGTCCTAACCTTTCCGTGATACGATACGGACCTTCCCACTTCTTGCTTAATTTCCTCGACAGGCCTGGTTTTACAGCTGGGTTGTACAAGTAGACTTTGTCTCCTAATTGGAATTCAGTAGGTCTAGTTTTCTTGTTGTACTGTTTCCCCCGCTACTCTGCCGACTTCTTTAACCTCTGGCGGACGACTTCAAAGGTGGAATTCAGTCTTGCGATTAGTTCTGACGCGTAATTTTCGCTATAATCGTATCGCTGTCTTGTGGAAATGAGCTCGTCGTCGTTAGGTAATCTCATGTCTCTTCCGTGGAGCAGAAAATAAGGAGTCTCTCCAATGGATGAGTGGATGCTAGCTCTGTAGGCCATTAACACGTATGGAATCCACTTGTCCCAGTCTCCTTGTGACTTCGAAACATAATGAGACAACATATCCTTAAGCACACGGTGTGTTCTTTCTATCATCCCGTTGCTCTGAGGGTGGTAAGGAGTTGTTTGAGATCTTCTTAATGCCCAAAATTTTGCAGACGTTTTTCATTAGTTCCGATACGAAGTTGGTCCCTTGGTCTGTCAGCAACTTTCTTGGCACTCCATGTCTAGCAACAACATTTTCCACGAATGCTCGGGCTACAGTGTCCGCTTTTTGGTCCGGTAAGGGTATTGCTTCCGGATATTTCGTGAAGTAGTCTTGGAACGTTAATACATACTTATTACCTTGATCTGTTGTAACTAGCGGTCCTACTATATCCATGGCTGTCAGCTCGAACGGGTACGTCACTTCGCAAAACGGTTGCAATGGTGCTGGCTTCCTATTTGTAGGTGTTTCCCGTGCATTGCATAAATTGCATTTCCTGATGTACTCTTTAACGTCATCTTCCATTCCTTTCCAGTACATCCGTTCTTGCATTAGTCTTAATGTCTTCGGTACGCCCGATGCGGGCGTGTCGCATATCCTGACCCGGAGTGGGCGTCTCACTCACAACCATACCACCGATCCGATCCCTAGAGCCTGTACCAGAACGTAAGACACACCGTTTCGGAACTACCGTCCTGCGATTAGTGTCCGTAAGACACACCGTTTCCGGAACTACCGTCCTGCGATTAGTGTCCGTAAGACACACCGTTTCCGGAACTACCGTCCTGCGATTAGTGTCCGTAAGACACACCGTTTCCGAAACTACCGTCCTGTAATTAGTGTCCGTAAGACACACCGTTTCCGAAACTACCGTCCTGTGTTTAGTGTCCGTAAGACACACCATTTCCGGAACTACCGTCTTGCGATTAGTGTCCGTAAGACACACCGTTTCCGAAACTACCGTCCTGCGATTAGTGCCCGTAAGACACAGCTTGTTAGAAGACCTGTAAATATAGACTATGTTTGTAAATAAAGTTGTTGCTAAGTGATCGACGCTTTTATTTCCGCTGAACCCGGACACCGACAAGCACACCCGAACCGACGTCAAGCAGAGCAACGATCGGCAGCAACACCAGACGACCCGAAAATGACGTACCGTTACACGTGTAAATGGTAAACTTAGTCCCGTAAAGGTAGCACCTAAAATGCTTAATGGCCCAAACAACTGCTAAGCACTCTTGTTGAGTCACATCATAATTTCTCTCAGCCTTGTTGAGTTGTCGACTGGCGTAGGCTATAGGTCTTTCGTATTTGCCTTCTCTCTGGCTTATCACTGCGCCGATAGCTGTTCCAGATGCATCTGTCGCTAGTATGAACGGTTCTTCGAAGTTGGGATACTTCAGAACTGGCGGACTGCACAACTTCTCCTTCAAGTATTCAAATGCGTCCTCTTGTTCCTGAGTCCATACCAACTCAACGTTCTTTTTCGTGAGCGATGTCAAAGGGATTGCCTTGTGTGAGAATTCTGGGATAAACTTCCTATAGAATCCTACAAGTCCTAGGAAAGCTCTAATGTCTTTCACATTTCTAGGTCGAGGATAACTTTTCACGACACTCAACTTTTCCGGGTCCGGTTTCACTCCTTCTTCGGATATAATATGACCCAAATATTTGGCCTCCCTGGCTAGGAACTTACATTTTGACGGTTTTAATTTCAGATTTGCTTTTCTCAATCTTTCAAAAATTTCGTTCAACCTTTTTAGATGGTCTTCCAGTGTCCTACTAAACAGTATTATGTCGTCGAAATATACCAAACATTTCTCTCCTGTGAGTCCCGACATGACTGAATATATCAGTCTTTGGAAGGTGCTAGGTGCATTAGCCAGTCCAAACGGCATTCTCAGGCATTCGTAATGACCGTCGGGAGTTGAAAACGCAGTTTTCTCCCTGTCTTTTGGGTAATTGCTTCAATCTTTGCTTCAATTTTTTACTTGTATGAAATTGTTTATTTAAGCCACGATATAACATATACCCCCTTTCTTCGCCTTTGTGGTACGTGTCAAGCCTGGTACGGTAATTTGGAGTGTGCTGTACGGTAATGCGCATTTAAACAGTTGGTAACCCTGGAAAGAATACACCTCACGTCATTGAACAGACACTCCACGACCACGCCATTTTGAATTATTTTCTAGTGTTTCTAGTCAATTGTAGAAGAGTTTACGCTGCATAGACGTTTTGTGATCGTTTGCATTAATTTTCATTTTTGCCCACTAAAATAAGGTACATTTTAATAATATTATTATTATTATTTTAAACAACGGACCGTACTTATAGCAGCACACTAATTTCTAATCGTTCATTCTATTTTAAGGTTAATGATCTTCCCTCCAAAATCTTCCTTCATAAATAATTCTAAGAGTTTTGATGAAATACAAGGATTTGTGTCTTGCTCATCTGTCGAAATAATTTGAGCGATGTAACGATGTAGGTACGATTTCCCAGTTCAAGTCAACTTTAAAGTGGATGATGTTTCTAATAAAATGGATTGATCTTGAGCGACCAGAAGTTATCAGTGTTTTTCCCAGCAGTATTTTTCAGTGCGCAGGCGCGAGGCGGTGACTGCGAGCCTCACTTACAATGTAGAAACGGGTATGCATTCCGTCGCGACTTTGGAATTTCACCTATATTTAAGGAAATACTCGCTCATGCGATATAAAATCATCACAAATACTTAAAATAATCTTATATAATAACGTAGCAATCACGAAAACGAAAGAAATATCGAGTTTTATGCTCCGGAATTTGCACCGATGACATCATCCTGCGGTGAGCGGGCACGCCGGGAATAGGCCCAGAGATTTACGAAAAATTGTATTTAATCTTTTATTCGGTAACGTACATATTTCTAATTGCACAAGCACTTACATCTGTACATGTGAGTTGATAATATTACGTTAAGAAAGTTTGCGCCCCTTACGTTTTTTAATTATATCGTAAAATCGAAAACTCCAATCGCGGTACGTGTTCATATAAATCACCCTAACTTGTTTAAAAAGTAACGCAGAAATGTGAAATTTTGCAGGCAGTTAGAGAAAATATCACGCTTTAAGAAAACGACGGTTAAAAAGATTGCTCCCCCCCTAACTTTTGAATTATTTCGCGAAATTTAACCCCGCGACGGCGCGCAATTTCCTTAGAGTTCCCTAACTTTTTTAAAAAGCAACGCAGAAATCTAAAATTTTGCAGAGAGTTAGAGGAAACATCACCCTTTAAGAAAATGACGGTTTCTTAAAGCGTGATATTTCCTCTAACTGCCTGCAAAATTTCAGGTTTCTGCGTTAGTTTTTAAAAAAGTTAGGGAACTCTAAGGAAAATGCGCGCCGTCGCGAGGTTATATTTCGCGAAATAATTCAAAAGTTAGGGGGGGAGCAATCTTTTTAACCGTCATTTTCTTAAAGGGTGATGTTTCCTCTAACTCTCTGCAAAATTTTAGATTTCTGCGTTGCTTTTTAAAAAAGTTAGGGAACTCTAAGGAAAATGCGCGCCGTCGCGGGGTTAAATTTCGCGAAATAATTCAAAAGTTAGGGGGGGAGCAATCTTTTTAACCGTCGTTTTCTTAAAGCGTGATATTTTCTCTAACTGCCTGCAAAATTTCACATTTCTGCGTTACTTTTTAAACAAGTTAGGGTGATTTATATGAACACGTACCGCGATTGGAGTTTTCGATTTTACGATATAATTAAAAAACGTAAGGGGCGCAAACTTTCTTAACGTAATATTATCAACTCACATGTACAGATGTAAGTGCTTGTGCAATTAGAAATATGTACGTTACCGAATAAAAGATTAAATACAATTTTTCGTAAATCTCTGGGCCTATTCCCGGCGTGCCCGCTCACCGCAGGATGATGTCATCGGTGCAAATTCCGGAGCATAAAACTCGATATTTCTTTCGTTTTCGTGATTGCTACGTTATTATATAAGATTATTTTAAGTATTTGTGATGATTTTATATCGCATGAGCGAATATTTCCTTAAATATAGGTGAAATTCCAAAGTCGCCACGGAATGCATACCCGTTTCTACATTGTAAGTGAGGCTCGCAGTCACCGCCTCGCGCCTGCGCACTGAAAAAATACTGCTGGGAAAAATACTGATAACTTCTGGTCGCTTTGGTCGTGTGCCTGTGAAGAAATCTCAGTTGCAAGAGGTTGCAAAAATAAGTAAGAAGAATTTTATTTTAAATGTGTAATTGTGTAAATGTGTATACGGGTTCCTACTACCGTACTTATTAAGGCGGCATAGTTACGCTACTACACTTCAGACAGCCACAGTAAGTTATAACTATGGAGTTATAATGTCGGTTCTGTTCTGTAGTATACAGGTAACTTTCGACGTTAGCAACAATGCTGCAATTAACACAAAATGTTGCACAATTAAGTTTCTATTTTTCGTCCGTAGTTATTACTACTGTTGGAGAGATTAGTGTTTGAAATGTGTATACGTGTTATATTACTAACACAGTACTAGCTACTGTATTTATAACTAAGGGGGTCAGAAGCCAAGGGGTCCAAGTACTAAAATGCAAGTTTTGAGATATTTTAACCTAAACATTTTTTACTCCATAAGAAATCTATATCCTAATAATCTCAAATAAAAAATGTCAGTATTTTAAGGATCTACATAGATTGCTATACAGTGAGCCTCTAAAGTATGGAATAAAATTCGTAATTTCTTTGTTTTTGATATTTCGAAAAAACGCTCGGACAGGTAAATTTTGTTTTTAAAAGTACACATTTTCAAGAGAAAATCAATTTTTGACTGTCATTTGTTTTCGAGTAATGACGTCATCGACATTTTTTTTAAATAGCAACCCCCAATTTTTTTTCTTGATTCTGATAGCTCATTGAATTCTCTATCCAACGACATCAAAAATTTATTATGTTTTATCGGAATCATTTTGAGAAAAAAATCATTGAAAATTAATGAATCTAGTACCTACTTACATGACATTTTCAACAAAACCAAAATGATACCTACAATAAAAGAAAATTTGTCATTCTTATCATTTAAACAAAGTCTTTTCAAGTCAAGTAATCATGGTTTATCATTTAACCGAAAATTAAATTATTATTTCATTTTTAATAATTTTTTTCTCAAAATTTTTCCCATAAAACATAATAAATTTTTGATGTGGTTGGATAGAGAATTCAATGAGTTATCAGAATCAAGGAAAAAAAATTGGGGCTTGCTATTTAAAAAAAATGTCGATGACGTCATTACTCGAAAACAAATGACAGTCAAAAATTGATTTACTCTTGAAAATGTGTGCTTTTTAAAAACAAAATTTACCTGTCCGAGCGTTTTTCGAACTATCATAAATAAAGAAAGTACAAATTTTATTCCATACTTTAGAGGCTCACTGTATAATAAACATAACAATATCTAACAAATAACACTATCTTGCACACATTGGCTTGAAACAAATAATAAAATATTATAAGCGCTTAAATTTCTCTTCGATAAGTGGCAGCACTAGAGGGTATTTTACACTTGATTTTCTTTGTCACCAAGTAGATTTAGATATCTAGTTTCAATTTCTGCACTAAACGCAATATTGGAAAAAATCGATTTGGACCCCTTGGCTTCTGATCCCCTCAACTATGGTAATTGTTTAACATGTATACATACTCTATGAAGCTTATGAAATGAAGGACTGAAAAATTTTAAATTGTCGACCTAACAAATAAAATTATTAATTTCTAAACATGGTATTCTTGTCAGAATATAAAATTTTTCATCGAGGCACTTTCTCTTTTGCTGAAAATTACCACAAAATATGTAGATAATTACAATGAAGGCAGACTCTTGTCCGATGAAAATTTGTGTGACAAATTCTTAATCTTTTAACCCTCTCGCTCATAGCGTACACAAATGTGTACATGAGTTTACAATTTTTCAACTTCAAAGTTATGGTAATAATGTCCATGTTTTCACTTTGTAGGTACATATTCCTATATATTACAGCAATATACTGGAATATTACTGAAATATACAGGAATATGAACAAAGTGAAAAAATGGACATTATTACCATAACTTTGAAGTTGAAAAATTGTAAACTGATGTACAGGGTTTTTGTTTACATTTTGAACGGTACCTACACATTTTATTATTAGACATACCAAAAAATGTTAAATACAAAAGTTTTAGGGATTTACCCGAACCACAAGAATTTACTATCAACTTTGTTATTTTAGATGGAACACTCAGTATATTTTCTCGAGTTAAGAAAGACATTTTCGTCCTAATTCCAAAAATATGTAGTTTGTCTATATTTGATTTCATAATTTATGCAATATTTAAGTTTGAAATTATTATTGTTCTTATTATTGTTCTTATTATTATTTTGATAAATTTATTTTATGTAGTACGTTTATTTGTTTTAGTTGTTAGTGTTTTATCTTGAGAAATGTCCCAGATGAGCAGTCTTTTAATTATAATTATCACTTGTTACACAATAACATTTTTATTAATCAAAGTAAATAAATTATTTTTAATTTCAAACTTAAATATACCAACCAAATATGTATAGACAAACTACATATTTTGCCTTAATGAACGAAGTTTAAAGAAAGAGATGATATTTGTTTTTGAAGGATTTAAAACAGCATCTTAATTTTAAAACCACATAAAATGGAATTCTAAAAAAAAATGATTTTTGGTCAGAATTTTAGCAAAATATTGTATTTAGACACTGTAGGTTGTTGATTACACTTAATTTTATCTGACTGCATCGATTCTAGAAGAAAAAGATTAATAACTTTTGAATAATCGCAATTTTTCATTTTCGGGAATTTCTATTTTTAAAATTTTCGGACACATCTTAAATGACTGGTTGGATGGAATTATGTTGTTTGTTATTTTGATTGCTGCAGGAACCAGCTGTAGTAAAACTTTTTGGCAAAAGTCAATAATAAAATTTTTTCCCATTTGTTACGAACTTTATGAAAGTCAGTGTATATAATATTTAAATTATTCATATTGGCCCGCTAAAATTAAGTTATATTAATCTGTAAAACAAAAGGCTGAGGGATTAAAAGGACAAGATTGACGAAAAACGTGAGGCAAAAAAATTTTTTTCGAAAATTATCGATTTTCGGTGGCGAATATCTCGGAAACTATAACACATATTAAGAAAATGAATATAGACATTTTTGTAGGAAATTTAATTATCTTTAATTATATAAGAATACTTTTTTCGAACGACGCACAGTTTTCGAAGTTATAAGCGAAAAACCGAAAAAAGGGAGCTTCTCCTCCCCCTCCGCGGGGATTTAAGAATATGTTTTTCTAAAATTTTTGAGAAACATGGTAGTATAGAAATTGGTCGAAAATTTTTTGGGTCGGTTTCACTCCCTTTTTTATATAAAGGAATTACCTTGGTTTTTTCAAAATTGATGGAAAGATTCCTTCTAATATACATGTATTGAAAGAGATCAAAGATGAACAATTTTTGAGGAGACAAGTGCTTATTCCAAATATGTGTTGCGTTTTCTTTGACTTCAATGTATTAATGATATTAACAATATCGTTTGAAGTGCATGGTCATAAGAAAAATGTATTTTGTGCAGAATTCTTAAACTGAATCGAATCAGTAGATTTTGGAATTTACTGAATAATAGAGTCAGCAGTTCCTACAAAATGTTTGTTGAAATTATTAGGACTAATACTTTCTCCATGAGTCTTAATATTTTGAGAATTACGACCGATTTCAGTATTTATGCATGACCAAGTCGCTTTCATAATGTTATTTGAGTTAATTGTTTTTTGAGAATTATAATATATTTGGGTATTTTGTAAAGCTATTTTATACTGATTTTTATGAAATAAAAATTCCTTTTTAAATTCTTTTTTATTAACAAGAAATTCCACTAAGAGCTTCAATTTTTCTAACTTTGGAGAAGTAAACAATGTTTGGTTTGGTTTACTTTTAGCAGTCACTTGCTTGAGTGGAAAGCTTTTCTCAAAATGGTTTGCAAATATAGAGAAAAAGCCTCCATCTTTTTATCAGCATTATATTCAGCATACACTGATGTCCATGATTCACCCTCCAGTAGTGTATTAAACAAATTTAAATTTTGTGAATTAAAAGATCTTACCCATTTTCGTGTCTGCTCTGTATGTTTATTCTTAATTTGAAAGTATAGACATTGTGGATAATGGTCCGATAATGAGCTTTTCTTCACCGCCGAATGCACATAGTCAAAATTTACAAACACATATATTGTCCACACAACTCTGGGAGTTATACATATGTTTCACGTGTTATCTCAAAAATGGTCTGCTTCATTCCATATTGAGACATCAAATTAAGCACTTCTATTGAAAATCTATCCTCCGGATTCTCAAAATGAACATTAAAGTCACCTTCTAAAACCATTTGTGGCTATTTCTAAAGCACATTTTAAAATTTTAACAAATTCATTAAAATGCTTACTTCCAGGGCTACGATACACTGAGATTACAATTACATTTTCTTTGTATAAATAGACTGAGCACAATTAACATATACGTTCTTTAGATAAGTTTTTTATTTCAGAAATTACTTTGAATCTTATGTCAGATCTAGTATAAATGGAGACACCGCCATTTTTTTTGCTGTCTTCTGTAGAATATGTCAGCTTGTACATAATTTTTAAGATTATAATTTAGATAATCTTTTTCACATAACCAGTGTTCATTGATGAGTGCAATGTTAACACCAACATCACATAGAAAATGATCTATTTCCAATGTCTTGTTTCGGATGCACTGAACATTCCAGTTAATCACAGAAAATAAATCTGTTTTTGTCTTAGTTTGTGAAGTTGACGTTGTGGTTATTTTCGAATAATTTTTGTCGGTTTCTTGTAAAAAAACTCGTTCACTTTTACTCCGACGGGCCAATTATGTTGGTTGAGTACAGACTGTAAATTTTCGCTATCTAAAGTTACCTTAAAAGATGAATATGAATTAGGAAACTTTGATTCAAGATTTTCACACAGGACATTTTCACTACAAGGAAAAACATTCTTTACATACTTCAAGACGTCTTGTTTGGATGTTCCTACATCGAGTTTAGAAATATGAACATTGCACACATCAGGTGCCTTTAGAGCATAACCTTTATCTTCTATTCTTGCACCAATAACCGGATTTTGTTTGTGTTTCTTCTTCTTAGCTGCATCTGTAACTGGAACCCATTCGTTATCCTTTTCATTACGCAACATGGTAGCAGCACTTGTATTGGTTAGCTGGTCAATTGTGCTGTTTTTAGTTACTTTTTTAGTATTTTCTTCCGATTCCAGTGGTAAGGCATTATCTACAGCATTTGCTAGTTGAGCAATTGTGACTTTTTGCGTATGTTTCATTGTTTTATTAGTTATCATTCCATTACTACCTTTTTTAGAATGCTGATTATTATTTAGGTTAGTTTGTTTACTTTTGACATTTGTACTGGGGTCGACAAAAGGCTTTTTGTCGCGAGGAACCAATTCGTCAACGGTTCGCAAAGTTGAAGTACCGTTCCATTGCCGCGGTGTTCGGTTTGAAATTTGTTACGCGGAGTGTTCCTCAACGGTTCGTCAAATTGTGAACCGGGTTGGCAGAGGTGTTTCTCTATAGTGGTACCTGAGTAAATAAATTTAACTTCCCAAATAAGAGTGTATAAAGAAATTTTAGCGAAGAATTAGTGGAAATTACATTAAATCATCAAGGTTTTGATGTAACATAACAGTAATTGTAAGTACTAATGTAGCAGAAACTTCATTGAATGGTATGTAAATTGACATCACTTTCAATACAAATTTCAAGTATCAATAAACCAAATACATCCACACAGAGTTAAACAATAATTAAATATAACCTCAACGTTGTCAGATTTTGTTTACGTTACCGGAACCGGAGTATTTTCGCGACATATCACATTAGAAAAAGATGAAATGCAAGTAGAAAAGGTAAGAGTATGTACCGCAAAGTACCGCTTCGGTTTAACCATTGATGAATTGGTACCTCGCGACAAAATCCCTAAAGTTTGAAGTTGGTACTTCAGTTGACAGAATTTGCGGCATCTGTTGGATAGTTCCGTTGTGTCTGAGATTATGGTTATAATTAGAGGTACGGCTCGCAGATGGCGGCACTGAAGGACAAGTACTGGAACTTTTCTTCGATAATTGCGATAAATAACTCTCATTCAATTGTAAAAGAGCATTAATTGCGATTTGTTGACTTTGTATAATTTGATCTTTTTCAACTAAAAGTTTATGTATGTATTTAAATTCAATATCCGTGGGTAATAGTTCACCTTCGTCTTTGGTGTCTTCACGAAATGTATCAATGTCACCAACAAGGTCGTCACTTCGCACCTTTGCACAACAGTTTATTGTGTTTTCGTCCAAAAATCTCAAATTATTTTGTTTTGCACAACTGGGATGCATAACTGCAGAGCATGTTAAACATTTAGGTCCCGACCGGCAATTTTTTACACCGTTTAATGTTTTTAACGAGACGCCGTTTGAGTCAACCTTGTCATTCGGCGCTATATTGTACATTGAATTGTATAGTGGTTCAACATGAGGTAGTGATACGTATTTTTGTTTGGTAGACTATTTAATATGATTACACAGGTTGAGTTTTTTTTCGATGTTTAGCAAGGGGATCTCGGAAACCAGCAGAGCTAGAGAGACGGTTAAATGGGAAAAGATTTGTAGTTTTAGGAGCTCAGTTTAATGCAGCTTTTGTTTTTTTCTTAAAGTTCATGGCTGGCTAGATATTTCGAAAAAACTGTTTTTTTTAAATAAATTCGTTAAATGCATATAGCTCGGTTATTTGCATTTGTTAATAAACTTTTGTTTCCATGACCAACCATATTAACAATTTCGAAAGAGAAAAACTGCCGTATCTTCGTTATTTTTTTTTTAAATAACCATATCGAATGTTACATCGTTGGATTTTTTCTTTCATGGCCTATGGTTTCCATTAAAAAAAACTGATGTGTATGTCATAACTGAAAAATAAGAGCTTATACGGAAAATTTTGTTCGACTGTTTAACTAAGAACATAATTCTGTACAACTTTTGTTTTTGCAACTTTTCTCTAAAATGAAGAATAACAGAGCTATATGCATTTAACGAATTTATAAAAAATTAGTTTTTTCGAAATATCTAGTCAGCCATGAACTTTAAGAAAAATACGAAAGCTGAATTAAACTGGGCTCCTAAAACTACAAATCTCTCCCCATTTAACCGTCTCTCTAGCTCTGCTAGTTTCTGAGATCCCCATGCTAAACATCGAAAAAAAAAAAAAACTCACCCTGTAGATATGAGAAATTTGAA
Source organism: Dorcus hopei (assembly GCA_033060865.1). Taxonomy (NCBI): domain Eukaryota; kingdom Metazoa; phylum Arthropoda; class Insecta; order Coleoptera; family Lucanidae; genus Dorcus; species Dorcus hopei. The sequence goes on along the minus strand of CM065426.1, from coordinate 74,441,488 downwards.
TAATACAAATCGAGGCAATTTTCATTGCCTGCAATAAATAATTGCGGCGATTTGTATTGCACGCATGCAATATTTGTATTTTGGTCAACTCTGGCAAGTTTTCATTGCATTGCAGAAAATAACTCCGAACCTATTTTTCTTCCATTGCAATGGCGATTCTGGGGAATTTGTTGGTAATTTGTGAAACACCAACTTCATAAACATAATAAATAGTATATATGTGACGATTAGATCGATTTTCTACCATTAACGCCGAACTTGCAATTAGTATGGACAAAGCAGCACTTATTTTTTTTCGACTGTTGGAATACATTGCTACTTAACACAAACAAATTTAATAAAATGATTATTTTTTAGTAAGTTGTAAACTTGATCTTAATTCATCAGCAATCTTTATTGCAATCTGTAGTGTTCCGCAATAAAAATTGCTCAATTTTTCACTGCTGCAATTATTTATTGCCGGCAATGAAAATTGCAAATTCTAAAGCGGCCTTGAAGCGTCTTAGCTGCAATACAAGTTGCATTCGGTAAAGTCTGCTTAAGAGTTTTTTTTAATTAAATATAAATTATTGTAAATAAAAAAATTATCTTAAAGTAAAGTAGCTCGACCTATTAAGAATAGTTATTTGTTATACAAGACGGTAATAGTATATTGTAGACCGAGGCGGTAAAGTGCTTGTTTTCCAGGTCAAGAGAAGATATGGACAGGCGAGGCAGAGCCGAGCCTGGCCATTTCTCGAGACCTCGAAAACTGCTTTACCGCCATGGTTTACACATTATCTTTTTTCCTACACATTATAATTAATTTTGTTAATATCACACAAACGTTCTTTTTCTCGAAGTAAAAATATTAAAATTGAGTTACTATTAAAATTATTATAGATGTTTTAAAACACGGTGTTGTATGTATTAGCGTGGCCGAGCGGTCAAGACGGTCGTTTAATACACCAGTCTCTTCGGATGCATGGGTTCGAATCCCACCGCTGCCGAGTTTTTTCTTTCTTCATAATTTTAATCCTTTTTAAAACCAAATACCAGTGGAATTAAATAAAAAAAACTTACGTTTGTTAATATTTTAAGTCGATGAGAATGCATTCCAGAAATTATTATCGCTCCACCTAGTGGTAAAGCCTCGTAAATTATTTTCTCGGCTAGGCATTTATGTTCATTTTGCCGGGCTAGCCGTTAAACGTTTGCTTTCTCCTCTCTGATGAGCCGGTAAAATTGAATTTTCTACTAGTGTAGGAAAAAAAATTATTCTTTATCGACGAGTGAATTAATTTTCACGAGTTGATAATTAAATTTTACCGTCGTGTGTAACATTCTATTTTTTTCTATAGCGAACGTTAAAGACAAAACAAATAAAGAGAGCAATCACGTCTCAAAATCGCGTTGTATGATCATGATCTCAATAATTAGTGTGGGTTGTTGCTATGGTTATTAAGAAAATTGTTACTTTATCTACCCTTGCTGTTAAAATTCCGTTTTATCGACTGTTTTGAGTTGATAAAAGCACATCTTAACGTTCGCTATAGAAAAACATAATTGTTGCAATTTTATAATTTTTGGATGTGCATGAGGGAAAATTTATGTATGTACCAGACCACGTAGTCTTTGGAACCAATTAGTTATTAATTGGCCATTCCGTATGATAATATTTACATCAAGTAAATCTAGTGAATTATAATTTTTTTTACAGCAAATTCTCATTTATTATAAAAAGAGTTAAAACTACCCATTTCCGGTCAAGCATATACAAAGAAGAAAAATCGTTAATTTTTATGAATATTTGTTGATAAAATAATATTAATGAGACACTGAAATAAAAAATAATCAAAATGAATATTAATTTTTGCAAATAAACAACGTGGCGCATACGCAACGTTGGCCGAACATATGAACTCTATTCTTTAGTTATGGAGCTGATACAAACAACTTGAATGTAAATGAACATTACATTTTTAAGTAAATAAATTGCCTGGCTTCAAATATAATTATTTCTTGCATATTGTAGGGAGTAATCGACAATCATCGTCAACAGATCGTCGTCAAAAAACACAAAAAGTAATTCTAATGACGACTTTCCTGCCAACTTCCCTTTCAGCTCTTGTAAAATTTATTCGATTCTACTAGATGATTATGTATCATATCTTTTTTCGCCATATAATGTAAAGTAACTCCCTGGGTTTGTTGGACAAGTAATTTTGACTGCATTACAAAAAGAGGTTCGTTATCGGAATCACTTTCAGAGTCGACTGTATCAATCGACTGTACTACGTTTTACTTCTATTTCAAAAATACTAGCTATTTCTTTATTTATTTTCCTCCGACGTAATCATATCCACATCTATATCTTCCTTATTTGTAAGATCATCAACTTCAGGTGGTAGGAAGACTGCATTCACAACTCAGAAAGTAATATATAAATTATACAAAAGTATATTTTCTGTTTCATTATACATACAGTGCAATTATTTTAAAATAATTGCACTGTATGTCAAGCACATCAAAAATAAAGAAAAATAAACTCATCATTTCTTTTCTCTTCTAATTCTAATAACACTTCTTCTAAAGCTTCCTGTAATTGTTTTTGTGTTAAAATTTTAGTTCCAGCCATTGTAAGTAGTAACACTAGAAAACACCCTCTCCAACAAAGCAAGAGCAATCAAATAATAATAAAAATCCGCATGCAAGAAATCTTTAAAAGAAATGAACAAGAAACTTTGCGTGTAACGAACGAAATATTCTTCCACAGGAATTTACCCGCTGACTTCGCACATTCGGCAACGCAACACAATCTTTTCAAAGTTTTTTTCTGTGAAAGATATTTTTTTACTGATGAGTTTATACAAAATAACGCAAGTATACACTCTCAAACGAATAACAAGAAGACGAATTTGCTAAATTGTTAAACATATCTACCAATTTTTATCACTTTTTCATACATTTGCATATATTCCATATTTAGATCATTTTCAAAAATTTTTTTCAGGAGTGAATAACTTTTCAAATGCGATAAATAATTTTTTATGCACATGTGAATACCTAATTAAATCATGTCTAATTAGATTTTCGTGATTGGACGTCTAAACTACAAATTTCGTATTAGGGGCACATTAGCTCTAAAATTTGTAGTTTAGACAGCTTTCCGTTAGAGGCGCTGTATTACGACGATATTTCCCAAAAATTTTGAAGCTGTTTTTCTCAGCTATTATTAAATCCACAGAACTGATTTTTTTTTAATATGCTGTAGAACATCATATCTAGGTCTCACGTTTTCGTTTTTCTCAAAATTCCCTATAGTTTTGGAGATATCGATTTGATCTTTCCAAAAAAAATTTTTTTTTGAAAAAATGTCAACGTGATACCTACATAATTATCTCATGAATACGAACTGAAAATTTGAGCTTATAATTTCCAATGGTTACTCAGAAAACTTTTTTAAAAATTAGCGCTTTGTAAAAGGCCTCTTAAAACAAAATCTTTTGTCTGAAGGTAAAATCAATAAAATGCCATCTACACAACAAAAGTATCAAACTAAATTGAAAGGTAAAGAGTTAATGACATTCCTGCATAATAATTCAATTCAAGCAGGAGAACCCATTGTTGTAAGGAAGATCTGATTATAAAATTATCATTGATGGTAAAATAAGATGTTTCAAAACATAGAGAACAACAAATTCTAAAAAAGTTTCTTTGGAAATGTCTGTAAAAGCTTTAATCTCTATCCACCTATTCTTATTATTCACCTATCCTTAATCCTTCTAGAATGTTAGTAAACATAGAAACAACATCTAAGAAAATTATAAAACAGTTGCTACAACTGTGTTTCTTGGTTTTTTTTTACAAGTTTAAAATAATTTTTTATGAAGTATTTTGATTTACTAGTAACTTGAGTAATGATTTTTGAAACAAATTTTGATAAGATATAGAGAGAACTACCATTAGTAAAAGTAAGAATTAATAGGACAAAGAGATAAATTAAGTTTGTGAGTTTCTGGAAAGCAGTGTAATTTAAAATAAAGTGGAATGTACTCTAATAGGTATTACTGCCAATTTGAATAGATTTCTTTAACTGATTAATAAAAATTGAAAGTTGAGAAGATTCTATAGGATCATCACTGTTATTATAGTTTTTGTTGGCTATGGAGTCAAATTTTATTGTTTAAAATTGAAACAAAACATTAAATTCGTAAACAAGAATTTATTTGTTGTTCAACAGTCAATATTTCAGATGTTAATTCAACGATACGAAGTAAGAATCGACATTTATGTTTGACTCCATAGCCACTCTGGACTACAATAATTGTTGGACACGTTATTATTATCAGACAGTATGATTTAAATTTTTAAAAAACAATCAGTTTTATCAATTAAAACATTAAGAATGCTTTTGCTGTTCTGACAGTAATGTTAGGATTTTCTTTAAGAAATTTTCTACAAGACAAGGTCTCTAATAAGAATTTTATGTTTTGATTTTTCAAAAGTGCTATCATTTCTAATACAATATATTTTTTATTTGTATTTTGGAAGATGAATCTAAGGATTTTACACCAAACTCTAAGCTGCATAAAACGTTAGAAAATCTATTTGTTTCTTATTAAAATGGGGTGAAGAATTTTTTTTCCTAAAACAAAAATGTGATTTAAATTTGACGTAAGACTCAGTTTTACTGTAATTTAATAGTCATTATTTATTACATTTTGATAAAATTTTATGTAAAAATTCTTATTTCTAATAGGAACATGATTATCTAACTTTTTAATCCGTATCGACTGAATTCTGTTATACCTTTCATTAATTTCTAAAATTTTATTGCAATAGAATCCTCGAATAATGTATTTGGTGTATTTCTAATATTGTTTTTCTTTTGTTTGCAGAAATTCAAATTGAATGACACGCTGATCCACAACAAAGATGATGCTTTAGACTAGCCAGGAACAGAGGGATTCAAATAAGGAAATGCATCCAGAGCATTTTAAAGTTACTTAAGGACAATAATTCTTTAATACTTCCATTTTCTATTAATCATATTGGATTATGAACTTTAGATGTCATCATTTTTTAGATTTTTGAGTTTATTTTTTGGTAGTGCATTCATCTAGAAGCAATTTCAGTTGGGTAGTTTTAACTGTCTCCAATATCAGTGCAAAAATAAATTGCAGTTAGTATATAAACAGCCTCCGCCACAAGTAACGCACCTTGAGGTGTAGTAAATGTGAAGTTTATCATGTAAAACAAACATATAGTTTTTTTTTGATATCCTGAAGTCTTCTAGTTTCCACCAGTCCAGAATAAGTTGAGATGTCGACATTTTCCTACTCTTCCAATATATTATTCTTCAATTAATATTTTGAAGTACATTTATGTTTTTAATATTAGTTTTAAGTAACTGCCACAAAAATGTTCGATTGGGTTTAAGGTCAGGAGATTGAGGTGACTAAAGCAAAATATCAAATCTTTTTTTTTTTTCTGAAGCTCACGCTTCCCCAACCCTGCGTCGCATAAGTGGTTCCAGGAACTTGAAATAACTGAAGGAATATTAGAATTTTAGCACATTTTTCAATTTTTTTTAAAAATTAAGTGAAGATACTTTTCCTACCGTAATTATTGAAATAGCTAACAAATACACATAATAACAATTCCTACCTTAATACAACGTGTTCATTAATGTTTGAGACGGTCGGTTATGCAACCAAACATCGCTTATACAGGGTGAGTCATAATGGACGGAACAAATTTTACCAGTATGTAGGAAAGATTTTTTTTATGTTAAAAAGTTCCTATAAACCTATGTCCTAATCCACACAGTTGAGAAACTATAACAAGTCAAAGTTGAGTGAGCCATAATGGGCGGAACAAATTTTACCAGTATGTAGGAAAGACTTCTTTAAGTAAAAAAGTTATTCGTAGAGCTTGTGCTAGTATTAGAGCTCAAGGAGCACAGTTTGAACAGTTTTTGTAATACTGTGATTTAATTGAACATTTTTTTATACAGTTTATCCAATTTTTTAACAGTTTTCACAGTTACCGTTATTATTAAATATTTGTTTAATACAAAACTTTGACTCCTTGTAGTTCGCCAACTGTGCGGATTAGGACATAGGTTTATAGGAACTTTTTTACTTAAAAAAGTCTTTCCTACATACTGATAAAATTTGTTCCGCCCATTATATTGTAACGTTGTAACCCTGTATATTGTAACGTTACCTTCTTGGTAATCAAGTTTTTACCAAGAAATAACGTATACTTAAGGGGTTGCAAGGCGTAGTCAGAATTAAGATACCACAAAATACATAAGGTACATTTATTGGGGTGGCAAATACACTTACATGACCAATTGTAGTGGCACTTTACTTAGGGTGACATGAGTTTACACACTTCGTGAAGGATATCGTCGGGCTCTTCCCTGATTGGAAAATCTATTTATTTAAATGAGTTGACTTGACCTACTTTCCACTTGCGTAGGCTGTGCAGGAGTCGATTGTTCTTGAAAAATCCCGATGACTCATTTTTCTCTACTGCCGGCTTCCGCCATTATGTACTTCATGTAGTTGATAAATATATGAATATAGGTCAAGGTTTGCTTGTGATATATGGATGATCCTACGTGATTATTTCTTCAGTTACACTTTCCCCTCTCGGCGAGAATACGAAGTCGTAGTAATTTGATATGAGTCCGAAGGTATGGTACAAAGAAGATTTTTAAATCGAAAAAAGTTGACAAAGAAGATATTGTGTAGGAGTTCTGGTAAATAAACAATTGTCTTGTAAGGAATAAATTTGCAATAAAGTCGAGGAAGTTATGGAGCTTGGAAAAAATTCGCGAGGTAGTTTAGTAGGAATCGGCCGGCTCACCTACTTTGGTTGCGGATATTGTTTCAGGTTGTCCATTTTTGGTTTTGTTTTCCTTCTTTTTCCGGGAAAATCATTCTTTCGGGCATCATGCCGGTGAAAATCATTTTTGGTGGGACGAATCGAAGACCTATTTTTGCGTCGCTGGGTGCGGAATTAGTTGGGTTTCGTGTGTGCGGTATTGCGAATGTCCGCACGACGGTTCCCCAGGAGCGCCTTGAACCAGGGGTTGCGTGGTATTCAGCGGTTCTGCCGGAGTGCTCGACAACGGGTTCCACAAAGGAGAGAGTTTGATGAGGTTCGCGCCCTACGTTTTGGTGGGTTTGTTCGGTGGTATGCCAATTGTTGCCGGAGGTTCCATGAAATCGCCAGAGAAATAGGCGAAACTCATGGGGTGATCAGGCGCCGAATTCCAAGGCGGGGCGTGATGCAGCTGCTGTCAAGATCCCGGGGGGTCTGTGAAGGACAGCAAGTACCAAGGGAGGAGACGAATGCATCACGGTTTCCTCAACCGGATACTTCAGGGACGCACGTCGCATCCGAAGGTCCTTCGCTGGTGATGAGGGGTCGTCAAGTGCGGAAAGTTGGCGACTCCTATGAAGTAACCGTGGACGTTGCGGGACCTTCAGGTGTAATTGATTTAGAGGATGCGCCCGATGTACCTGACTTATTGTTGAGGGAGCTGTTGGAGGCTCCACCGTTAGAATTTACGGACGAATGGATCGTGGATGAGATCGAACGCCTGATGCGCGGGGATGAAGTGGGTGATGTAGGCGAACGAGAACAAAATTGATTTAGTGTTGTTGAGAACACAAAAGTTTATATGATAAGTAGTGTTGCACGACCAGCAAGATGGCGGAAAAGATTTAAACACTTCTATTGTTACATTTATGTTTGTGCATATAATAATAAAGGAAAGTTAAAAAATTAATCTATTCCGCACTTGATGAAAATTCATGAGCAAAGATAAACAAAAACAAATTTCCACTAGATTGTAATTACAAGAACGTAACAATTGTTTCGGCAACACAGTGCCTTCATCAGACTAATACTAAAGTAAACAGAAATTGGACTAAATATATTCACGAAACAAGTCTTATTCTGAATACATTAAGCAGCTTAACCTTTCTAAGAAATGATCGCCCAGTTACGGGCTTCTAAAGTTTAATAACGGAGAATTGTTTAAATCTATTTGGTCATTTAGTAAATTACTTGTATTTTTTAATTTATTGATTTCCAGACATTCAAGAAAATTTAATTTCTTACTTTTATTGTGTATATGTAATATTTTGAAATGATCATCAAATTGATGGTTTTCTGAAATTAGATTAGCATAATTGGAGTCGTTGTATTTTTTGTTAAAACTTCTTTTGTGTTCATTTATTCTTTCTGCAAATGTTCTTCCTGTTTGACCGATATAGATTTTCGGACAATTTTTACAGTTTAATTGATAAACTCCAGATTTGTTATTTTTATCGTTTTTACTTTTGTTTATTTATTTATTTATGTATTTAGAAAACAAAAGAGGCTTAGCCTAATTACAATGTTTCCTATATAGATTTATACCAATTATAACATCCGAGATAGGTAGTAAATAGCAAAGAATATAAATTAATGTGCGTTATAAATGATGTAACTGAAAGTTTTTTGTAAATACTCTAAATAAGTATAACACAATAATAATAATAAAATGTTCCTAAGTACTTATGTAAATATCTTATTAAAAATTAAATTTGCCTAAGTACTTATGTAAATATCTTAAACACTACGACAATAGACATATCAAAACAATAAGAATTCATAAATCAAGGAAAAAAAGAGAAATAAAAACAAACACGCGTTAGGGGTGCAAGATTACATTTCTAATTTGTTTCAAGAAGATACCAATGGATATGCCAAAAAGCTCGATTGAGGAGTAGTATTCGTTATATCAGCGCCTCAGAAGTAAAGTATGTTAAGTCACAAAAACATAATTTTTCAGGAGACGTGTTTTTATGATATTTAGAAACTACCGTACCTTGAAGGATGTAATTATGTTATTTAAATGATTAACGACATGCTGCACTTGAACAATTAGATAACAAACTATAATTTGCTTAAACAAAAATTTTTACTTTTCCCAAAATTATGATTTTGATGTGACTTAACGCTTTCTACTTAGCATCATGGTGTGACTTAACTTTATTTTTTCATTTTAATGTGATTTAATACTTTTTACTTAACGTCATATTGTGACTTAATTTTGCAGTGTTTTTTAATTATTTGTTATTATTTAAAAGAAGAGACACAAAATACACTTTACTCGCATTTTTTATTATAATGAACTATAAACTAAACAATAACTCTTTAAGAAGAATTATTAATCGTCGTCATCGACGTTCTCTGCATGCACTAAATTCTGGTAGAACGGATGAAAAACTTTAGGAATCCATTTAAGTAGACCTAGTAGGTGTTTATGTTTTTTTAGTACTTATCCCTTTGAATGGGGCTTGTGGCAGATTTTGGGGAATTTTTGTCATCACCCTGCGATTTTTATTTAGATCAATTTCCGCAAAGTCATTATTAAATGTGTTTTTGTAGTATAAAATACCTCTATTCTTGGCTCTCACTTGCAAATACACAACGGTGGAAATTAAAAATTGTTCGTTTGTATTCGATTTTTTTCTGATCATAAAAGGAGAATTTGGACCTTCATAAAGACTTTTGATATTTATAAAATCACCCTTTTCCATAGAAATTACGGTAAAAATTACGGACTTTTTCTGCTACACATTCTAACTAGTTGCTGCCAATCCCAGGGCACCATAATTTTGAATTGCGTTTGTTTCTTCCATTCTCTTTCAATGACTGAATGAGCCGAGTCCGCCTCTAGGTGCGTATGTCTTTGTACTAAAAATTTGTGTTCTATGGTTTCTAGTTGTCGATATTTTTCAAGGATCATAAAATAGCACATAATCATGCCAAAATTCCTGTTTTGAGAGGGGCAGTTATCCGACCAAATTGTCAATTTTTTTAAGACAGGTGGTAAAGTAATTGAAGCAATCCATTTTAGAATGCAAGAGGTCATTTCATTGTCACCTCTGCCTGCCACAGACTCATCAAACATGCAGCAATATGTTTTTCTGTCAGTAGCATCATGTATTGTGTAGTTGAAGGTCCAAAGCTTGAGTGAGTAAAAACTTTGTGCATTAGTAAGGATTGGCGTTGGAAGGCATTTTTCCAAATCGACCATAATAACTTTGTGGGTTGGATCTTGGCGAGACATATTTTTGTCAACTTTTTTCAGTTGATACCTATTAGTGGCGTCATCTAAATGAAGATTATATTCTTCTTCCAGTTTTTGCTTCTCTTCGTTTGTGGATGCATCGCGTAACTTGATAACTTGTGTTTTTTGAAAGCATAGTTAAATTCGTTGTTGAAAATTTCATTGTAGAGCCACATTTTTCCAATTTCATCTGGATTAGTATTCTTCTCCTGACACTCTTCAACATACAACTCATGCATTTTAGTTATGTTTAAACTACAGCTGGCAACGGATAACAGATTTTGGATATTCGCGGTGTACAGCATGTCACTCATGCAAATAGAGTTGCATGAAAAACATTTTTTCGCTTAGATTCACATTCAAGTTATGCAACTCTATTTGCATGAGTGACATGCTGTACACCGCGAATATCCAAAATATCCAAAATCGGTTATCCGTTGCCAGCTCTAGTTTAAACTGCTGTCCAGGTATTTCTTTGAAGACGTACTGCGTCTGTAATAGGACACTTCAGTAGGAAATCGTAAAATGTGTTCTCGAATATTCTGGCGAATTTCATCGCTTATTTTGTTTGGAGGAATATGGTATCCCCTTAAATCTGCAGAAATGACTCCTCCTTCGGAAGACCTTTTTGATAACGCAGTTTCTACGTATGTTTGGGAAATGTTTAATGTATTGAGAAAAAATGATTTGCATACTTTCACGGTTCTATTGTTTCTTAGAAAATGATAATGCAGTGAAGTGTTTCTTTGTTTTTGTCCCGTTCGTATACGTCTTCTCTGAATTGCTTCTGCTTACACAAGAGGCCACAAATTGCCTTTTTACGTTATTATCGGCGGCTTCTGACCAAAACTGCTTGAAAATTTTTTCGCGATCTTCATTTGAAAAACTATGGGGACACTTCCATTTACATGTGTCTTTACAAACACCTTTAATTTTTCTTTTAGGAATAATTTTTTATTCGTTTGAATTGGCTTCCGGTTGGAACCGCGTCACGTTGACTTCTTCTACTGCCGACGTTTCGTTCTCCGTTGCAAAACGTCGGCAGTAGAAGAAGTCAACGTGACGCGGTTCCAACCGGAAGCCAATTCAAACATGGACGACGGCCGCGGAAGCCTTCAAGTTAAATTAATTTTTTATTCTTTGCAATATATTCCTCTCCGGCAGCTCTTTTGCATTTTCTCTCATTGCAGACCCATGTTGTTGGCTTGCATTGGCGTTTTCGAGATGTTTGCACTACTGAAACCATAGTTTCCAAATTTTCTTCCTCACTGTTGGCAATCAAATCATTTACCCCTACATTTTCTTGGTTGTCTTCACTCGTGACCGAAGTGGAGTCAGTCTCTGGTTGGGTATAATCACGGTCCAAATCTGAATCATCAACATTCCTCTCAAATTCTTTCAGCTCTTCTGATGTTGATGTAGAAGAACGCACCGCCGTTGACGTATTACATGCAGCATCTTCCAAAGTGGACGAGATTTTGTTTGTAACGCAATCAGCACTTTCAGCACAATCTGCGTTTTCGTGATTACTTAACGTAATGTCAGAAATAAAATTTTCTGATATAGTCCCATATTCAGGAATTTCTGTGACAGGTAACTCACAGGTACTGCTTTCCTGATGGTTATCTAAGCAGTGACAGTTTTCTGATGCGGTAATATTGGTAATAACATCTTGGTTCTCTAAAAAAAAAGTTTTACAAAAGGTATAATAATTTTACTTTGGGGTAAATAATGTTAAGTCACAAATAACTAAAAAGACTAGCAAGTACAAAAAATAACAGAGTATTAATGATTGGACTAATGAATTGCAATAGTTATCAGTATGACTTAACATTTCTAAAGTTTAAAATATTAAATTAATAAGACAACGTACCTCTTGTTTTAGTAGAAGTTGAGGTTAACTTGCTACAATCTCTTCGAGATGAAGAATCTTCCTTTGCATGAATGTTTCCGTGAAACACTAACTCACACATTAGTTTTCCTCTACTCATACTTGTTTTTGTTACAAAACTTTTCACAAAAAATCAACAATTTTAATTATAGTTATAACAATGTTCTCACCATGCACGTAACACTATTTCACCCACTACATCTGTGTTTGTCCACAATGTTATGTGACTTTAACATCATTTACCTCTTAACTACTGTTGGACTTAACAGTGTTTACCGCCATCTATTGAGAAAACTGCGTAACTAACGACATAACACTGTTTACCATAATAAAGATTGAAACTCTAGATATTTATTGTTGCATGTAACTCAATTGAAAAAAAAATGTGACTTAACATAGTAAATCTCTGAGGTGCTGATATAGTCTGCAAATTTTACTGACAGGCGATGTAGAGCTGCAATAGTTATGCATGGGAGGCCCTGGTCTTATCAAGTAGTAAGGCACATGCAGTTTAAATAAAGTAAGTAAATATGAATTATCAATATAATTATTATATATTTTAAACAATTGTAAAAGCATGAACATATTGCGTCGTTGCGTTAAGCGAGGTAAAGAAAACTTTTCTGATGTTATTATAAGGGGTTATGTCCGTATTGTTTATAATAAATAAATTTCAAGAATTTATTTTGTACCTTTTCGAACATTTTCATATCACATTGTTGGCTAGGATACCAAATAGTACTAGTAAATTCTAAGTGCGATCGTACAAGAGCATGGTAAAGTAAAATTATTGGTTTTATGTTATCAAATTCAGCAGTGTTTCGTTTGATGAATCCTAAATTTTTGTATGCCTTGCTTGTTATAGCCGAAATGTGTTTATTAAATTTTAAATTGCTTTGAAAATGCACCCCTAAATCTCTTATTTCAAATTTTCGCTCCAAGGTTGTTGTATTCATTGAATAAGGTGAAAGAATTGGCGACTTCCTGCGAGTGTAAGTGACGACATAACATTTTTTAACATTAAAACCTAATTTATTATTTACACGTGAAGAAGTTAGATCTGGTTCCTTTATATGTTACGAACTGTGTTCTGTTTTTCAAGTAAGATGCAACTAAAGTGACTAAATCGACAGATAATCCAAATGTATATAATTTGCTAAGTAAGATGTCGTGGTCCACTCTGTCAATTGCATTAGCAAAGTCAGTATAAATAACATCCATTTGGGAACCACTTTCAACTGCATGAGACACTTGATGAGTGAAAACCGTCAAATTTGTCACTATTGATCTTTTTTTAAAGAAGCCATGTTGATTATCTGTGATTTTTAATTTGGCGTAACTGTAAATTTTTGAAAATAGTATTTGTTCGTATATTTTACTAACAGCCGATAAAATTGAAATTGGACGGTAGTTCTCAAATGAGGTTGGATCACCAGTTTTTAAAATTGGAGTAACTTCTGCTTTTTTAAACTCACTGGGAAATGTTCTTTGCGATAAGGACATATTGAAAATGTACATCAAGGGATAGAGAAAGGACTCAGCACACGCTTTGTAAATGTACGGGGGTATATCATCTGGTCCAGCTGATTTTTTAGATTTAAGATGTTTAATTGGATGCATAATATCATCAATTGTTATTCTCTTAATAGTCAAATTGTCGAAGGAATTTCCGCAGAAATTAGTAACTTCATATGATGAAACGTTGCTCAAATAAACAGTACTAAAATAATTTGCAAAACCCTGCGCAATTTCATGGCTATTCACAATTTCAGTATTCGAAGAAAAAGTAACGTTGGGTGTCAGAGAGTGTTTTTTTTGATTTTACATATCTCCAAAATTCGTTAACATTTGTAGAAGTGATTGAATTTTGTACGTTATTTAAGTACTGTTGGTGTGCTTTTTGAATTTTATTTTTAAGGGTGGTTCTAGAATCTCTATACCGGATCATCATGTATTCATTTAAATGTTTTCTTCTACGAAAAACTCCTTAGAACGATAACATGAGATTATACCCTCATCAAACCATGGTGGATAGTTTTTATTTTTATTGATTTTTTGCGCATGTTTTGGTACATATACGTCTAGTATGCCGTATAGTAATATAAAAATATAGTACTCACTCGTCTACAGAATGACTGAAACCGAGTATTGACCAATTGTATATATTCAGCAAATGACATAATAAATCAAAGTTAGCATGTTTATAGTTATAAGCTGTCGGACTAAAGTTATGCGAGGCGCTAGTTAAACCAGTACGAGGTAATAACATCTGTAAACTCAATGCAGGATGAGACCCGTTCTCATCAACCAATTCCATCGCTCGTTCAACCGATAGAAAAACAGTAGATAGGACCAAATCCAAAGTTCTACCGTTAGAATTCAATACATTATTGTATGACCGTAAACTATTTAGGTCTAGAAATGCAGAGATAGTACGAGCTATTGCCTCCCCCCCCCCCCAGCAAAGTCATACAACTCCCCATCAACCTGTGGAATATTAAAATCTCCAAGAATTAATATCCGAAGATCATACAAAGTTGCAATGACATTTTCAAAAATGTCAGTAAACTCAATATACGCTTCTACGCTCGAGAGTGGCGGAAAATAAACTGTGCCAAGTAAATAACGATTAGCATTAAATGTTATTTCCACAATTAACATTTCAATATCAGAATCAATTTTAATTAGAGATGAAGAAATTTTTTTACTTACTGCGATAAGAACCCCCCCTCCTCTTCGAGCTAGAGATCTATCTCTTCTGTACACAGCATAACGTTCATCAAAATATTCGGCATCAAAAAAATTGTCATTAAGCCACGTCTCAACCAAAATAATTATATCATATGAACTATTCAAAACATTTTTTATAAAGTTTACGTTTTGCGTGCGCAGTCCCCTAACGTTTTGGTAATAAATTTCAAATTTCATGTGTAATTAATTTAAGAAAAGAAAGTAACGACAAAATCAAGTATACAAAAAACTAAATCAGTAAAAAAAAAAGTTGTTTTTAATTAAATGACCTAACGTGTTACTTGTTCTAAATGCTACGTTTATGTGTAATTTGCGGAGGTGTTTAGCTACTGTATTTGTTAATTGACCTGTGTAAGTTAACGTTTTCCAAGATGTTTTTGTTTCTTTCTCTGTTGGATACATTAATCTTAAGACATTTCGGTATTGTTTTTTATTGATTAATTGATCTGGCAATGGTTCATTGTATCCATTACTTAAAGCTATCTATTGATTATATTGATTTCTTTTTTGTAGTTCTCCTGTGACATGGGGACACTGATTAATCTATGTATGAAACTGTTATAAGCGGATATTTTTTAGCCGAGTTACTCTAGCAATATTTTCCAGCAATAAATCATAGAGATCAGTTTATGTGTGATTATTAATAACTCTACCGCCAACCGCTTATATATTTTGGATATTGCCTAGTGTCAGCACATAAAAAGACAATCTGAACATAAATTCGTTTTATCGGTGTTGGGGGCGGCGCGGTACTACGTAACTTTTTTATTAGAGATCCTGCCACTTACATATTTTGCAAGTCGCTTCTAAGGAGCAACTAGAAAGATAATCTGAGCACAAATTCGTTTTATCGGTATTGGGGGCGGCGCTTTACTACGTAACTTTTATTAGAGATCCTGCCACTTAGGGGAACCTGGGTAACACTGAGACACTTTTATTTTATTTTATGGTATTTCCAATTTTATTCCAACCAAAATTATGTTTTCTATCGTTACCTTTTAAAACATATCTAAGTAACGAAATGTGATAAACGATTTACTAATATTATTGATTTAAAATAATATAAAATTTGTAAACTCTATAGTTGACATTTGTCTCACTGTTACCCACGGCTGAGGAACAGTGAGACACTATATATATTTTTAACAAAAGATGAAAATAAGCGAGTCATTTATTAATCTAACTGAATTTTAGTTACATAATGTTATAAAGTATTAATTCAAAATTCATATTTATCGAATATCGATTAAATGAAAATTTATTTCGAACGAAAAATAAGAGTTTTGTCTCTTCGTGTGTCCATAGTTGACTGGCTTGGGTAAAATCATTTTGATATCACTTGTTACAATAGTTGCAGTGTCTGGGATTTCGGGAAAATAAAATTTTCCAACTTTTTGGCTTTTTCTTAGGAAACTGATCTCAAATTCATTGTTATGGGCCACAGCTGACAATAATTTTCCAATATAATAAACGTTTTTAGCTTTTACATTTTCTGGCTTAAATTCTACAAGGACGTAATCTCCAACATCAGGAGTCCTCTCTAACTCCTCAAACGCTGTGGGATCTACTTCGATCTCGTAGTTGTCAGAAGAACCATCAGAATGCCATTGTTCCTCTACTTCTTCTTCTTCTTCTTTGTCTTTGCTCTTGTAAATTTTTCGTTTCACTATGTTATTGCTTCGTTTTCCTGATGTAGATGGCATGTTTCTGTATCTTTCTTATAATTCATTTTTTTCAGGAGTATCAGTTGCTATCATACTTTTTCCTTTTTTTCGACCTTTCCTTGTTTCCTTCCTTGCTTCAGCTTTAGGATATGCGCGCACCTCCTCTGGACTTACAAATTGTTCAGCTACATTTTGTGAGGTTTCTTGATCGAGCAGATCTTGAGGATCTTGAGGAGGAGTGTGGTGACGTAAAACATCAGGAGCCGGTCTATCGGTTACCGAACTTGGCAAAAAGTCTATTTCTGTAAATATGGCTCTGTCAAATGGAAATATTCCACATTTTTTGAAGGCAGATGTGATATTTCCTGGTGTCATCGCTTTTTTAAAAGCTTCTCCAACACAATCTGCAACTTCATATATTGAGATCGGTTTTCCCGGATGCTGCATCAACCAGCTATCTACGGAGGCATTATAAGCTAAACTGAATGGCTTAAATACCCCGACATCTAGAGGTTGCAACTTGTTTGTTGAATGCGGTGGAAATGTTAGTATCGTAACACCGTTTTCTTTGGCAAGATTCAAGACGTTAAGTGATAAATGACTCATGGTTGTCATAAAGCAGAAGGGCAGGGTTTTCCTTTGAACTACAGGAATGTTTGATGAAATGCTCCATTACTTTAAAAAATAATTCAGAGTTCATCCAACCTGACGGTGCTGCTAGCCCTATAGTACCAGGCGGAGCTCCTATAATCATAATTATGTTCTTTAAAGTGAACCCGTGGGAAGACCATAGCAGGTGGAAGATGACTTCCTGCAGCATTGATGATCATGCATGTTGTGACTAGCACCCCTTTTTCACCACTAGTCACTTTATTGACTTGCTTCACACCTTTAGCAGCTAGGACCTTAGCTGATTTTTGAACAGTCACTGTGGCAGTTTCGTCTAGATTGTAAATACGTGTGCCATCACTAAATCTTTCAAGGCGATTAATTGCATTGTATAGATTATCAAAAAATTTATTCACGTTGTGTTGATTAAAGGAAGTAGCACGTGAAAGACTGCATCCTTCTGGTGTTCTAAGGGAAATTTGAGGATTTCTTCTCATAAAATTTCTCATCCATTCTTCTCCAGCTATTTTGTTTGTTTTCCAAGTCTTGGGCATTTTCAAATCATTTCTTAACGCCATTTCATACTCCAATTTCCTACAGTCAACTAGCGGTAACCCATAAAACATTTGAGAACATTTGATTATGTAATTAGCTAAAGAATCCTCTTGCTGCTGAGTGAAGATTTTGTTCACTTTATAATTAGGAATATATCTAATTTCAACGTTGTCGTTGCTTTTCTTCTTATTTACGTATCTGTAATCACAGTACTTCTTCACTCGTTTATTAATAATTAATGTCGAGAAAACTATAATAATAAGGAATTTAAAATGCGTTACTCCTTCCACATTTTCAAATTAAATTCCTTTTCATTATAGTTTTTTCGACATTGTTAATAATGAATATAAAGTTCATTTTTTATTTATATACCGATCATATATATCTGAGTTAAGAAAATATATACGACGAAATGACTTGACGTAACAAAAGCTGCAAGTTCTTTGACTTATCGGTCGATCGGCATATAGTAAAAAAAATGGGCGTAGACGAGTTCGACCATCTTACCTGAAATAATCCGCACGAGGCAAGGGTTGCGGATTATCTGCAATACGAGTTCGACCACCACCATCTCCTGACAGGTAATCTGAATCTAGGCATTAGAAACAGGAAGGGTGAAATAAAACAAACATGTGTTGAAAAACAAATCAATGTACTAAATTTTTAATTGATACACTTTTTAACAAATTGCATTTTGGTAACAGATTTGTGAATGTAACATTTATCAATTTCCTCTTGCAAATAATCAATTTTTCTTTTAATATCCGGCCTAATTTTTTTAACAAAATTGTTAGCCGTATGTATTTTAATATATACTTCACTTTGAAAATTAACTAAAACGTCTACAAATTGATGAAAATTAGGATGTGAATTGTAAAAATTTTCATTAAACTTAGCATGGAATGATTCATAAGCATTAGTGGTTCGGCACATAGACGCAGAATTACATGCCCAAATAGCGGGAGGAAAAAGTGCATCTTCAGTAATATAGTTTTCTAACACATAATGACAAGATTCAATTACTCTTTCGTTATGAGGCATAATTTCAAATAACTCTAGAGCATAAAAATCACCGACATCTTGCGAATTCAAGTATGGGAGACCAAAAAAGAGTTTTAAAAATTGGCCAATATAAGAGTTATCGTTCTCATAATCTTTTGACAATCCTAAAGCTTGAATTTTTTTATACCAATTTTGACAAAGATGAAATTTACAGCCATTTAAAACAACGTTGGGCCACGTTACCCGAATAGCATTATGAATTGCTATTTCAAAATCTACAACTACCTTTTTTGGTTTTAAATTTAAATCAAGAAGGGAACAATGATGCACTAATTTTGTGAGAACTTTTAGATAAGTTTCTGTCTTCTTGTCACGTAACAAACAAAAAACTAATGGTACATAGTGCCCTAGTACCGGTAGTTGCTAATTTAAAGTATTAGAACTGAAATAGCAGAATAAAAGTAACGACCAACCATCTTCTAATTTTGCAATCGCAAAACCCTTCTCTCCTTCAGAAAGCACGTGATTTGGCATTGTGTTGCTACAACTTTAGCATTACATTTGAAATCTGACGTTTAAAATGATTATTTTTGACAAGCCGTCAAAGAAAGCCATATTTACAGCGGAAAATTAAATCGTGCGAAATTATAAGGCCGCGGTAGTACATCAGCAAGAATATTTTGTGTTAAAACTTTCGGTCTATCAGTTGATTTTCGCTTGCAAATGCAATTTCGTTTTTCAAAGCGTTTAACCACTTGATTCTTATGATGTACGAAATTGTGACGATCAAATTCAAGTTCTGGAAAGGCTTCGTTGAATGGACGTATCTCCTAACACCTGGTCTGCGCGCGCAACTTGTGGCAAACAGGTGTAAATAAATTTGACATTTCTGACAGGAGCGATTTTCATTGACGAATTAAATATTTTGTAAAACTGAAAATGGTTCAAAATTGTTGTGTATCACTGTGTAGAAAGAGAAAATTACTGGGTGACAGTACTGCTTTCCATAAATTTCCAACTAGTGATTTAAGGTGCTTTCCTTTTACCACAAATCTTACTTCAGATCACTTAAACATCATTTCCGTTAGCACGAATAAGTGAGTTTGAATTGAGATTTCGACTTCCCACCTTGCCGCTCGAGCACTCCCATTAGTTGCTAGATTGAAATATCTATTCAAACTTACTTGTTCGTGTTAAAGGAAATGATGTTTAAGTGATCTGAGGTAAGATTTGTGGCAAAAGGAACGCAGCTTTAATCAAAATGAAATGGCTTGCTGCTGTTAATAGAACAGATGCAGATCTTCTAAAGAATAAGGATTTAAGAGTAAGTAAATAACTCACAATTGAAATGATAGCTTGTATAACAAATTAACTTTGTCCAACAGTTGCACTTTTTAGGGGTTTTTACGTTAGTTTTGAGTGATTAAAATCAAATTTCAATCTCTAGTGATTGAAATTTAATTCTAAGGCGTTTTCGTTAATTCGATCGGAACGCTATTTTTCTCACTCTTACGTGCATTAAGTCTCTCAATGTTCTCTCTCACATTTCTACTCGGAGCGAATTTTCGTAAACGCCTTTAGTCATTCCATAGTGTTTATCAACAAGTATCCATGACGACCGACCATGACTGCTTGACGTTTTAAGTAATGACACTTCAAAAATATCTTTTCAAGATTATTTGTTGTTAACAACTGTTGTTGCAACTGTTGGATAAAACGTCGTATATCACACGTGAGTAGTAGTGAAATAGGCATTTAATTCTTGAATGTGGCTTACAAAACAAAATTCTTGTTACACGTTAGGCCGTAAAATCTGAAATTTGTTCTAAATGAGGATAAATTTAAGTTTTTATTGTAATAATTAACACAACTACATATTTTACTTATATATTTTTAATGTATGAAAAAACAGTAGAATAGTTTAACAAGAACTAGAACTTTTATAAATTCACTGTGACACTAGACAAGTAAACAACACAAAATAAACATTATAGAAGTAATAACTAAAGTGTGTGGCATTTAATTCGAGACGGCAAAACATAAAAAAACTAACGGCTAAAGAAAATTTTAAAAAAATATTTAGATAAGGGGAGGCTATTAAAAATAAAATCAGAGTCTTCAGCACATTTAGTTTGTCATTTGCTTACTGACTCCTGTCAAATTTGTCAATCGTTTAAACGCTCTCGAGCACTGTCAGCAAGGAATTCCGCGGCATTTGAAATTGGTCGATGTCATATTAAAGAGTTTCAACAAATCCTTATGTATTCAATCAGAAAATTTAGGAAATTTTTCTACTGTCGTCAAATGTATCTTGACGTTTCAGTTTTGACAGATGGTTAATTGTATCAGTTAAGCTAAGACTCTGATTTTATTTTTCATAGCCTGCTCATATCTAAATAATTCTGGATCGCACGGTATAAAAGAACTAGCGATATTAATAAATCAACATTTTCAACATTCAGTTTAAATTTTATTTTAAATGCCTACTAGGAATAGAATGCACCTAAGAATAATAAAAAAGGCGTTTTATTCTTTTAAATTGTAAGAAATAAATCCAACAAAGTATATATTTTTTTGAAAACAGAAAAAAATTTCTATTTAATGATGACATTGCCTGCTATGATTTCCATTAAAAAAAAATATAACTTTATGTTATAACTCAAAAATTTAACTAAATATAAAAAACAACTATACCACTGAATTCTATTCGAAAAAGTGTCCTAATAATGTCAAAACAGTTTTTTAATATCTGTAAAAATAAACGAGATATGCGCGATTGATGAAAAGTCAGAAATGTCAATTTTTGCTTATAACTCGAAAAGAAAAGAAGATGGCCAATTTCTGTTTACACTGTTGTCTTTATCTCTAAAAAAGAGATCGAGACTTGGCCACTAGTTTTTTCCTATCTCTTCTAGCTACAGAGATGCCCGTAAGAGACATCGAAACTGTACATCTCCAGCATCAATTCGAAATCGAAGAAGTGCTCGAAAACAACCATCATTGTTTTCTACTAAATTAAACTCCCCGTCTATCCCAACTAGCGGCCCGTCATCACGATGGCCTCTGAGTGGAATATTTTGTTGGTCATGTAAAACAATAGTTTTTAAAATGGGTTTCAATCTTTCTCGATTTTCGACAATTTGCTTTATTCTTTCTTCATTGAGCCTATTTCTAACTCAGGGTGTTCATAAGTAACAACAAACTCTTTTGCTAAAATTAAAATGCTTATATTAGACTAAAGAAACTCTTACGTTTTTGAAACTTACCTTTTTTAACAGACTCAGCGTGGTAATTAGTGTTCTCGTGAGTAATGAGGTCTCCGTCTTGGCCAGTAAGTTTAGCGTAATTTGTCAGAGGAACTTTGACCAATTTTTGTGGTATAACAGTATGTGTATGCCGTCCACCAACTAAAGCTTCAGATAAAAAGAGTGCACAGCACTTACAAAATAATCTCATGTTTTCATTAGAAAAAACTAACCACTGGCGTTTTTCAAAATGTCTGTGATTAATCCGACGTCGCTCTTCGCGTTGTCTCTTTTTGTGAACAGAAAAGGGAAATTCAAAATATTTTTCCGGAACCCAATGATTATTTAGTATTTGATACCGAGTAGTATTGTCAATACTATTAATTGTCGATAAGTATAAACCAATATCGTAATTTGCAATATTATCAACGTCAGTATTTTGGGTTTCTAAACTGCCGATGTTGCCTTCTGGTTCTGATATTTCTGTAAGTTCATTATCTTTTCCCAAGTTTGTGGATTTTTCAGTCACATATCTTATCTTCTGATTCGTTTACCTCGTTTACCTCGTTTACCTTCTTTTAAAATAATTATAAAGATTATTTGTGTTAGTGGATGCAGATCGCTTACGTTTTTGAGTTAAATCAGACATAATTAAATAAAGAACATACACTAAATAACAGTAAGTAAAGGCCCTGTCACATCGTTAGTCAGTTTGATCAAACTGGATTGACAAACTACATCAATGACGTCAAGACTTATCAAATTTGTTATTTCGTCAAACTGCGCTGTCACACTAGCACTAGAAATTTGACCAAACTTTGAGGTTAATTTTTTTTTGAAATCGTCATTTTAAAAAAATTACGCAAAAATAGATAGAAAATAATCAGTGGCAGTGTTAGCCTTATAGGTTAGGTTAGAGTTAGACTTCCGTTTCTCGCCTCTTCCTGTGCATTTAAATCTACCAATCATAAGGCAAGTGTGATCAAACTGACTGATGGATATAGAGGCGCCCCTAAAATTTAGAAAATTTGCTCAAACAGCTTCCATGACGTCATGTGATGTCATTAGTTTAGTTTGTCAGTCCAGTTTGATCAAACTGACTAATGATGTGACAGTTATTAACTGCTGGATGAATGATAGTGAAATGCACGTCAAATTCGAAAGTAGAAGGGCGCGCGCGAGTAGCAAGTGGCGTGACGTTAACCGTCAGTGGAAAGCCGTAAAGCAACGAAAACAAACGATGATATTCACTCCTATTCCGTAACTTCATATAAATAGAAATCCATTTTCCAGCCATAACTAAGTTTTTCCGCGCTGCAAATTAACAGCTAAAACAGAAATGCCTTCAAATGTGATATATTCAATTTAACATTTTATTGAATTGTAATAGTTAGGTAAGAGATCTGATTGACGATTCAAATTGAGACCACAATCAAATCATCTAGAAATAGTGTAAATAATATTTATTATAATTTCTGTAGCTTTCTTAATTATACTAATCTCCTCAACAATAATAATAATAATCTCCTCCATCCTATCAAAAAAAGTATTTAATTTTAAGAATCATTAAGAAAAAGTTTCACAGTTCTAGGGGGAGGCGCTCCCCCTCTAAATCCGCCACTGACCCCAACCCCACTCGTGTTACAATAAGCCTTCTTGTGATTGTAAAATAATATACTATTTGACGGTTTGTTCAAGACATTTTCTTCCTTCGGATTATATATGTGGAGGGAATGTGTAAGAAAATTAAAAGCAACTGCTATTCCTAATGTAAACTTAAATGCATCAAATAAGTAAAATATTATTAACACAGTGAATAGCATAAACGTTGCAGATATTTCAACTCTACAAGTTTCAACAGAAAAGAACTTCAACAATGAATTATTTATCTTCAAAAATGAAAAACAGCAACTGATAGCAGAAATTATACATTAAGAATGATGAGAACCTCCATAATCTCACCTGGAGAAGTCTGAACTTTGGCTCGCTTAAATTGAAACGCACATGGCATCTTCATCACTTCCATACATTTTCATAAATAACATCTGTCTAACCAAATTTTAACGTATTGTACAATCGTGAATTGTACGAGATAATAGTAGGACTTATTTTGTTCCAATCTTCATTGCTAATTTGCATGTTAAATTTTAGCGATTTTAACAAAGTGTGTGAATTATCCATTGACCAATTGTATCAAAATTGTTGATTTTCTCTTTTATTCTATCTATTAAACCACATCCACTACACAATTACGTAGTCTAGTAGTCTTTTATGAATTTTATTTTTAAATGTCAAAGTGACAGTACAGGGTGGGAACTCTCAATGTCAAGTGAAATCCAGTTATTTATTATAATTTAGAAGAAAATTCTTTTGGAGATAAATCGGTGAGTAATTTAATTGTAATTTAATTTTGTAATGTATGTCTAAAAATTCTAAAGAAACACAGGCAATTTCGTATTTGCCAAGTGTTGTTACCTGTTATGCCCAATCGCAAAACAAACAATAAAATTCCTATGATGCTTTAGACTTTTGTAACGTTTAGATGTAGTGTGATGTTGAATTAGAATTTTTATTATTATAGGTAGAGTCGTATTTGCCAAGTGTTGCTACCTGTTATGCCCAATCGCAAAACAAACAATAACTCTTTTATAATAATGAGGATTCTTTGTATATGTGTGTTGATAGTTCAAATGAGTGATGAATGACAGTATGTGTTATATCGACGATGTCAAGTTAAAACGACATAAGCGACAAAAATTCGAAAAATGAGATTTTCCTTGATTTGGAATAAGTGATAATGAATAAGAATATAATATGTTATATTCGACAAAAATTTTCTCACTGAGTTATATCCACTTGAAGTTGCATAAGCGCCAATCAAATGACTTCACTTAAGTTCGTAGCCGTGTTAAGCGCCATTTTTAGAACGAAGTCAAGGTACTTATGTCTCTTTAGTTTGACATTAGCGACGAATCTTTCACAAAGACGTTTTACTAAAATAGCACAAGCGCCAAAATATGAAACTTTTAGTTAATTTTACCTAACAAATTATAGATATTGCTTTACAACTTCGTAAAATTAAAGAGGAAGATAAGAGACGATTAACAGAAATGTGTAAAATCACTAACTTTTCCATAACGGTAAGTAATTTCAATAAATCGTTGTAACACAAAATCTTGTTTTTGGCACTTATGTCGTTTTAACTTGACACCGTCGAATATGTAATGTGTTCTTAAAACCAAAAGAATTTCCTTAAACGAAACACTTACTTCAGCGTTATGCTGTGAGACATCCCTGGATAGATTTCTAATCTGTTATTGGTAAATCAAAGAAATTGAAATTTTATAAAGTATATTGTGAAATTATAAAAGCAAAATTTTTATTTGATGTTTATATTATGGTTGCTAATGGAAGATTAACGTTTTGTGTTTATTTGCTCCCCATTACACCTCAGTTTGTTTATTTTCCTTGGTGATCAACCCCTCCATATTATTTATAAATACTTCAATCAATTTGACATTTCTTTCACACAAAACTTCAATCTTGACAGATAACTTAAATATTTCAAACCTAATGTTAAACTAAGTAAGTATTCTATTAACATTTTAATAATATCTTAAATTATATAAATTATTAATAATCTAAATATTTGAATTATAACAAATTTTTAATTTATAGAATGCTACATCCTGAAGTACGCTCCATCTTGTAAAATGCTTCATCCTGAAGAACATTGCATCTGGTAGAATGTTGCATCTTGCAGGACGCCTCTTGTAGAATGATGTATTTTTGAAGAATGCTTCATCTTGTGAAACGTTGCAGTTTTGGGAATGTTATTATGAAGAAAATTGCTTCTTGTGGAACTTTGTATTTTTGAGGAATGTTGTATGAAGAACGTTACTTTTTGGAAAGTTTTGTAAGATGCGAAGTTTGTTGGAAACAGCATACAATGAATACATTTCTGATGATAGGTAAATATCACTGCAATACGTATTGTGTGACTAGCATGCTTATGCCTATGCAAAGACTTCATCCAACATAATAATAATAATGAACGGGAGCAAGAGCAAGCCTTAATGACAGCTCTTTGTTTTCCTTATTAAAAACGCTATCTGTTGGTTGCTGATTTTCGCGAATCGACACAAACTAATAATACCAACACAAAGTTTCACAACAATAAAAAACTAAAAACTTAAGCTGCTTGGCTTCAGTGTCAGCATTTTGAACAATGTTTTCGAAAAATTGACCTCTACAATAAATCACAAGATTTCTCGGTTTTATTTTAAGAAATCATCAAAAAAAGCACTAAACACTAAATTAAGAAAAAAATCACAAACTTAAATTAAAAACCACTAAATTTAGTGTAAAAACCACTAAGTTGGCAACACTGGTTCGCAGCAGAACTAACTTCACATAGATCTCACATCCATATTCGGCTTAACTGATAAGGTGAGAATGGCGCCACACTCAATACTTGAGGGGTTGTAACTTCTTTATAGGACAACTACAAACGAAAATTTCTGTAGTACAAACCTCTGCGCATTATTTAGAGACGGTTTACCGATTATAGCGTGTGACGTTTCTAAATAACCACCATATGTTTCTTACTATTTATTAACAATTTATTTAATTTAATTACAAAAAAATCCACCTGATACATCAGCACTCCACAAACGATTTGGCGGCAACTGACATGATAGGTTTAACGGTCATTTAAACGCCTGACTAACTAGTCTTCCCATCGTACATCTCCGTGAATTGTTTGAATATCCCGCGAAATTTCCAATTTTAAAAGGATTTCGATCTTTGCCCTGAAGAATCAATTCTTTCTCTGAAGGCGAGCCTCCATTTTTCACTGGCAAAAGACCTCGTGGTTTAACATAAAATATGTAAGTAATCCCTTGATTTATTTGCCCTCTTTCTCATCATAGCTATTTCTTAAATAGAATCAAGAGCTTGCACAGGCAAATTTCCTTAAAACGCACATGAGGGAACTTCCATAGAGAATCTCCTGCCAACAATAATTTTTCAAACAAGAGATACTGCAACACACATTTTATTACAAATTCAACTTACAAATTCGATTTATTAACTCCAACTAACGGGAAACATCATCCTACCACAGCCATCTTTACATACTAGCCATGGTGAGAAATGTGGCAACAGCGCATCAGCTGCAGGAGGTCTACTACAGCGAATAAAATATTATATTTCATTGCTCTACCGCTGTGTGCCTCGAATTTTCAGGACTGCTGCAGAATTTAATGAACTATTATCTAACAACACTGAAAAATTAGAAAAAAAAATGTTTTATTACATATTATGCATGTAATAAGTAGTAACGTGTCAATTTAAAATCGGTCTTTTCATCTACCTGTTAAAGTTATTGGGCGAATAACTTGATTTTTTTGGAATGGTTGATTGATTTTTATGAATTGTATTCATGGTAGTTATCCGTCACCCAGTTTATTAAGAAATGGAAAGACCCTTAACGGAGTTGCTATTTCATCGTTGATAAATTGAAATAATACAGTTAATTTTCACACCACCCGAGAGGTTAGTGATGGCGTTTTACTTCTTTTAAGGGGTAGTTCACCTGTAGTCCAAAGGGCCAAAGCCCTACTTCCCAAACAAATAAAGTATTATTCAAAAAATAAATAAATAAATATAAAACGTTTGCTACATAGATGCACCTGAATATCTTGATGGTATCCAATCTTTGCCACTTGCCAGGAATAGAAGTTATCAATTTTTGTAGCAGATTCTCATCTTTCAGAAATAGAAACACACAAACATAGAAATAGGAACACTTGGGAACACTCAATGTGCTACTGTGGGAACACTCAAAGTGCTACTGTGATTCGACTTGCAGCGAGGCATTTTAAAAATATAAAGTATGTGTGTAATTATAAAACAAATTCCACTAACAATAAGTGAACTGGAGTATTTCTATTTCATTAAATTACACGAAATAATCCATAGGCATGAGCTGTTCTCCATGACATAACCTCCACACTTTCATTTACTATTTCAACAAAGAAATTAATCCAATTTGGCACTAATACCATTTGCTGTGTTCTCAGTAGTGATTACCACACCTCTGAATGCTAGAAGTAATCAAAAACTAAGTAAAAAGCAATCACAATAACCAAAATACTTCACTAGAACGTCCTACAAATCTAGTCTGATAGACCTCCCGCAGTGTTACCGCGTCGACGCTGCGCATGGCTAGAATATAAAGACGGCTTTGATCCTACGTGTTGTCCGCAACGAGGCAACTGCCCTTTCGTTCATCGCCTACCAGCGGAACTCAACCCGTCTTTTTTTCTTCTTCCGGAAAACTGGATCACACATTTAGTAGTAAGTCGCTTAGTTAGGATTAGTATTAAGTAATTTTTTTCCATTTCATTCATCTCCATTTAATTTTAGGTCGCAGTATTCGATAGTTTTTATTTAATTCAGATTTGATTTTTGCCGAATTCTTGATTACCTGAAGCAGTTTTATTTACATTAAATCAAGTAGCATGCTAAAGTGTTTCTCCTTTATTTCCCTCAACATCCTCTTCTTTCAACGAGCTGCAATAACCTTGGCCTGGCTTCCGGAAGGCTCACGGAGCAGAGCCTACCCCCGCATTTAACCAACACTCGTCACTACGCAGCATTAAACGTCAAGAATTGAATTCTTCCAACCCAAGGGAGTGGAGCTTGTGATAAGAGTCAGCCCCTCTGCAGGGGTGGAAATAATTCCACCCTTAACATTCAAGGGGTTGTAACTTTTTTTCTGGATAACTACAAACGAAAATTCCTTCACTACAAACAACTACAAACAATTTGCTATCGATTAGTGCCAGTTAATCATCTACCACAGTACTATCTGCTTCTAAGATCAGAAGTGCGCCATTGATGTTCATTTTTTCAGAAACTGCAAATACGAAAAAACATTTATTAAGAATTGAATCAGATTTTACTCCTCGTACAGCGTCAGCCTTCGTTAGTGCCAGAAGCACATCATGCTCATGAGTTTCAACCGTTCTGAGAGGAAAACGAATTGTGTGATCTCTTTCAACACATTTTTTATCTGCGAGCTCCAGTAGATATACTATGCCGGTTCTGCACCAATTTTCCATAAAATTTAACATAGGCCTTGAAATTGCAATTTTTGCGCGGATGTGGGTCAGGGGAGTGAGGTAAGAAGGGGGAGGGGGATCGCGCGCAAGCGGCAGCAGAAGGGCGACGCGGGCAAGCCGGAGCGGGAGGGGGAGACGCGGCAGTAGATATCGAGATTCGCGACCTTGGTACATTTTTGGGCATAGTTACAGCGGTTTTTGGAAACGGAGGGGTGTTTCGCGAATTCTACCATCAGTTTTGATTTTTTTCTTAACCCCATCTTATGTATTAAATAGCGCGTCGAGTTATGACCAGCGCTAATAGATGTTTATTTCAAGATATTTCTAAACGACGCGCGCGAGCAAGCATCGTTTCACATATCCATCTTAGTTCGGTGTAAAATAAAGCAAAACGATATCATTGAAAGACTATATCGTGGGCGTGCTTGTACAGCGCTCGCGGTTTCTTATCTCTCTGACATACGTTTTTCTTTTGCGTGAGATATTTCTGGAATGTTAAGACTTGTTGAGACGCGTCAGCGGATAGCGACCTTAGTACAATTTTTTTTTAACTCCATATACATTTTCGGTTTAGTAAATTGAATTACATCTTACCTATTAAATACCACTTCGCGAATCGTGACCTTAATTACAATTTCAACTCGCGCACTTCCGCGTGCCAAAGTTGAAGAAGAAGAAGAGGATTCAAAATTCCCTCGCAGCAGAGTTATCGTATGTAAAGGCCTTTTTAGACGGTCACATTTCTTGTAACAAATTTGTTACGAAGTGAGTGAGAAGTGCCAATTCAACCAATCAACATTCAGTGTGGTAGTTTATCTCTCTCACTTTGTAACAAATTGTTACAAAAATTGTGACCCTCTAAAAAGGCCTTAACTCGAAACGTTTATGCAACGAAATATAAACAATGGGCCAGATGAATAAAACGAAGCATATGCTTGTATAATCCAAATGTTATAACTGTTTAATAATGATTATTGTTCTGCTATGTTAAGCAATTTACAAAATCATCAGAGATGCTCAAGGTATTATGTTTCTACAAACGGTATAATGTTTGAAGTATATGGTGATTCATACGCGATGGATCAAAATAAACAATAATATTTATTTATTTATTTATATATTTATTTTCTACTCTACGGGAAATCCCAAATGGTACAAAATACAGAAGTGTATGCAACAATGGTGCAGCTAAGACTACTACAATTAATTAGTCTACATAAGAAAAATAGGAAATAAAATAAAAATGCACAAATTAATATGTATGAAAGAAAAAAAATATTAACTAACATAGCATAGCAAATTCAACAAGCCTAGGTGACTAACGCCCGGTTGCACCAACAAAACTTAAGATAAGATTTTATCTTAAGATCAAAGTTTGAGCTTAACTCGTTGCACAATCCCAATATCTCAGCTTAAGCTAACGAAAACCGTCTTAATCTTAAGAGGTCGCCGCTCGGCACTTAAGATCGCGTGTGACAAGTAATTCTAACCTGAAACACGAACGACTTCAATTTATTGCGTTCAAAATGGTTCAATATATAGGTTACCTACGCGGCGTCGTACAAATACAAAATAGCTAGGTACTGCTCTTATTATAAATGGATATCATACATTTTGTTGATGAATTGAACCCGGATGCCGTAAATTATGCAGATGTAGTGGAGAATATACCAAGACCACGAGTAAGATACCAGCGGTCAAATTATTTTGATTACTACGATGAGGGTAGTTTTTTCAAAAGATTTCGGTTAACCACATTAAATATTTGCGAGCGAATTGAACATAGGTTGGAGTATGTTAGCAACAGGTACCATCAGTATAAAACAGTGTATTTATTAATGTGACATATATTTTTTATTTGTAGGAATAACTGTATCAAGCCCATCGACCAGCTTTTATTAACTCTTCGAGTATATGCAACTGGTGGACATTTATTAGCAGTTGCTGATTACATGCATACTGATAAAGCTACAATTTCTAGACTGATAAAAAAAGTTTCTATAGCATTAGCTGAGTTGACACCAGAATATATTAATATGCCGAGAAATGATTTGGAAATAAAGCAGCAGCAAAATGATTTTTATAATATAGCCCGATTTCCAAAAATTATTGGAGCCATAGACTGTACACATATCAAAATACAGTCAGTTGGTAAATGATGCATTTTACAATAATTAGGTTTTGGTTAATATTATTTTGTGATATCAGGAGGGCAGGATGCGGAAATTTTTAGAAATCGCAAGGGATGGTTCTCCATAAATGTACAAGCAATTACAAATGCTAATATGCAGTTTCAAGATATAGTAGCACGATGGCCAGGGTCATCCCATGATGCCACAATATTTAATCAGAGTTCAGTAAAATTTCGATTTGAGAGAGGAGATTTTCCATCTGGGTTACTACTTGGTGTGTATTAATTATGTTTACTACTAGAATATGAATATGAATAAATGAGGAGCTTGGGAGAAAAACATGTTAACTGACAAAAATCATAATTTTCAGTTTATTGTATATAAAAAATATTAATTACTTAAGGAATCTTTTTATGAAAATATTGTCACGGTTTTGTCAATAGATGTCATCAAATCAAATGATGTAAAGTAAAACGTGTTAAAATACTTAAAGTATGGGCACATTTCAGAATTAATCGGTTACTCCACCGGTAGACATTTTAAAATTCTAAAATCCAATGTAAAGCTATAATATGTTATTATAGCTGTAATAAATATATAATAATAATACAGTCATAATAAGTTAATAACTTATTCTAGCTAAAATAACATATTATAGCTTTACAGGATTTTAAAATTTTAAAATGTCTACCGGTGGAGTAACCGGTTAATTCTGAAAAGTGCCCTATATATTTAGCATTTCTAAAAAACCGTGCCCTGTAAAATTTGTTTCTCCGCACTTAACAGGTTTTTCTCCCGAGCTCCTCAAATGGTAAAATTTGTTTGATATCTAATATAGTTTAACGGAAAGGTTAACGTCAGGAAAATACAATAAGTAAAAGAAGTAAATAGCGGCTTAGCTGGCATGGAAAAGTAATTGTCGACGTACGTTTCGGTCTTATTAGACCTCATCAGGATAGTATAACCAAGGTGTAAAGTGTTGACACTTGGAGATAGAAAACAACAAATGAAGCAACAGACCAGGAGACCGAATGCACATTTGCTGCAACCACTGAGAAGACCCGCATTTCGAGGGCAACATCACAGTATAGCAACGGAGGCAAATGCGGGTCTTCTCAGTGGTTGCAGCAAATGTGCATTCGGTCTCCTGGTCTGTTGCTTCATTTGTTGTTTTCTATCTCCAAGTGTCAACACTTTACACCTTGGTTATACTGTTCTGATGAGGTCTAATAAGACCGAAACATACGTCGACAGTTACTTTTCCTTGCCAGCTAAGCCGCTATTTACTTCTTTTACTTAATATAGTTTAACTGATATGTGTTCTATTTGTAGGTGACAGTGGTTATATGTGCAAGAATTACTTGCTAACACCATTTCAGGAACCACATACTGAAGCTGAGACACGTTATAATAATATACATGTACGTACTAGAATAAAAATAGAACAGTTGTTTGGGATCTGGAAACGAAGATTTCCGATATTAGCATATGGTTGCCGACTCAAATTAACAACAACATTAGCTATAATAGTAGCCACTGCTGTGTTACATAATGTAGCTAAATTGAATGGAGAACCTGAACCACCTTTGGATGAGGAAGCAATCAATAACCATGAATTACAAAGGTTAATACAAGAGGGCAATATACCAAGGCCTGCACTCCAACAAAGAAATGTTGCAGGGTTCCTCCTCCGAAGAAGTCTTGTTGACACTTATTTTGCTCGATTGTAAATTTTAATAATTTCAGAAAAATAAAGTATGTAGTTTGTGAGATTCTCCTTATTTTTTTAAAGAAAAGTAAAAAAATTACTACTTTTCACTACTGATAATTTATTATCAATTTGTTATTAATGTTGATAATTGTTAATTTAATTGATATTAATTTTGAGTCAAGTGGATGGTTTACTTCATCATCATCATATTTTTTTTACTATTGTACCAACTTTAGCTTTTGTAGTTTTTAGGCTTTTATAACAGAATTGCCCATAGCCAGTCTATGGTCACTTTCCCGTTTATTGCTAAGTTCTTTAAACTGCGAACGCCATTTAAATAAATAATAGTAAATAACAGAAAAGGTTTATTTGGATAATAAAATAAAACTCAAATTCCAAAATGCAAATAAACCCAAATTCCAAAATGCAAATAAAGCCAAATTCCAAAATACAAATACAACAAATTCCAAAATGCAAATAAATAAATTTAAGTCTAATAAATATTAACAACTAAAAAACACTTATCGTCGTTGTTACTGCAATAGGTCGTTTGTCAAAAAATAGCCGTTTTCAGCTTGAGATGCCATTCCAACCTAAATAATCAAGTCTACTGACAAAATCTCGTCTACCTACTGACAAGACCTCTTATTAGGAGGTTTTGTCAATAGGTGATTATTTGGGTTCGAATGGCATCTCAAGCTGAAAACAACTATTTTTTGACAAACCATCTGTTGCAGTAACAACGTTATAATACAAACTAAACTGAAAATAAAATACTCTTTCATTAATTTATTTTTAATTTACTTCATTGTCTTTTTTTTAAATTCTAAGTCAACTTTTAATAGTTCTAATTTACACTGCATTTGTTGCTTTTCAATTTGATGCAACAATTTTTTATGCTCCAGTTCTTGTGCCACAACATCTTTTTGCAAGTTTATAAGCTCTAATTTGGCTTGCGTTATTTGGTCCACTTCTTTTACAAGTTTTCTTCTTGAAGAGGATGATGTAGCTATTGAGTTTTGTACAGTAGGAACTGGATCATCTGGAGCCAGTTCCACTCTTGAATTTGTTTGGATCTCTTCAACTAAAACACACAAAAAATAATTAATGTGTAACTTAAACGTAAAAAGAAAGGTTCCATAAAACACACTAAACAGTGTAATTGTCATATTTTTAGTTACTACAAAATATACTCAGAAACAAGTGAAATGGTTCTAAATTACTTTAATTATATTAAACTAGAATAAAATCCTATTTCACTTAAAAGCCATTTCAATAAAATAAACATTGAACACAGTGTACTTTCTCCTAACGGATACTCCTCATGTAATTTACATGCATTTGCACCTCTATTAGGCGGATAGAACCCGTACAGGATCCCTTGACCTCTGAGAATGTCTGAGTAGATGTGTTATACTTGTGGGCCGGCTCCGGCAAGCGAGATTTTGTCATCTGCGCGTATGTTCTCGGAGGTCAAGAAATTCTGTACGGGCTCTACCTCTAATCGGACAGTTTTCTGGTCACGATAGGTGTCCACTTGAGAGAGCGTACACTGTAGATACTATTATTTTATAAAAATAACAGGAACTTACAATTTGTTGTTGCGTCTTTCTCTACTTGGCAATCACTATCAAATGGATTCGATAGCCCATTAACGGTTTTCTCATTAATAATACTCAGTAAAACTTCATCATTTTCTGCAAATAATGGTCCTGGAGCTGGACCTCCACCAGTACCGAATCGATAAGCCTTTTCATCAGCAGCCTTTTTGCGAAGATCCTGCTTCATGTTTGACCAGTACTTTTTTAGTGACTCCATTTCGCGATATATGTTTATTTTTCTTTCATTAAACGTGTTTGCAACAAGTCTCCATGCTTCTTCTTTCTGTTTTAAAGTTACACCATTTGTTCTTTTATTTTCAATTATGTGTTTATAGTTATTCAGTCAAAGAGTTAACAGCTGCCTTTACTCTGCTGTGTAATTTACACGTTTCAGAGACATTGCACTAATGCACTTTATTAAACAATTCACAATATACACACAAAGTTAACCTCAACACACTAATCAGTTGTAAACTCCGAACAGCTGATTCATTTATGCGCCATGCGGGCTTTAAATTCAAAAGAACCAATTGAAATATTTCACAAGATTCTGTATGCAATGTTGCCAGATTAACGGTATGCTTGATTAAGAATTTACCTAAACTAGGTTGATGCAACGTAATCAAGCAAAACTTAAAATCAAATCTTATCTAAGCTAAAGTTTAAGAAACATTGGTGCAACCGGGCGTAAGAGTCTAAATACTAGATTACTACAAATAATACCATAAACTGATTTTCCAACGCGCAAAAATTTAGAAATCAATACTAATAACTAAATGAGGGTAATAAGTTTACGGTAAGTGCAGTGTGCTCTATCTAAGAGCACAAGTGGAGATAATTAAATTGATATTGATGTTAATGAAAACAAACAAAACAAAAATGCTTGTAATGTGTAACTACAGAAACCATAAACCTATTTTGCCGCACTATGATAAGCAACGCTGAAAACCAACAATAAGAAAATAAATGAATATAAAGAATTGTACGCCCAACATTCATTTAAAGATTGAATGGCATATAACGGATAATGTCATAACTAACTTTCTTAATGGTAATAAGGTTGGTATTAAAAATATCCACAACAGCTTGAGTTTTGTTCAATGCTTGACATAATCTGTTAATTACGAAATGTTGACCATAGTTTGTCCTAGAAAACGTTATGTTCATAATTTCGTTTGCGCGAGTACGTCGGAGTGGAACATGAAAGTCCATCATACCCAAAATTTCAGGGCAATCCACAATATTGTTGACGATCTTATAAGCAAACAGATCCTCGGAAACAGATCTCCTCCAAAGTTCGGATACCTATTAATTCACATTTGTCATTATAATGAAGGTCCGTTCCTGAAATATCAGTTTTATATAATACGAAATTAACTATTTTTTTTTTTGCACGCGTTCAAGTCTGTCAATATGAACTTTGTAATGAGGTGACCATACAACCGAAGAATATTCTAATATACTACGAACAAGGGAATTATATAACATTAAAATTGCATGTGGATCTGAAAAGTCACGACATTGTCGAATTAGAAAGCCACACATTTTCAAGGACCTCTGAATAATGTGATCGATGTGGGTAGAGAATTCACACTTATCATTATATTTTATTCCTAGGTCATCAATAATTTGAACAGGAGAAATCTTGTTACCAGATAAACAGTAGTTATAACATATGGGATATTTACTCTTACTGAATGTTATCACCTTACATTTAGATATGTTAAGACCTACAAAATTAGCAGCACACCAGGATTGAAAAGAGTTAAGGTCATCTTGCAATAAACAACAGTCCTGAATCGATGAAACATACTGAAATAGTTTAAGGTCATCTGCAAACAACAAATATTTACAATTTTTCAGTTTTAATGTTACGTCATTAATGAAAATTAGAAACAAGACAGGACCAAGATGAGAACCTTGTGGCACTCCTGAAGTTACCAGTACAGGGTCGGAACGAAAGTTCAAAGCTTTGACAATTTGGACTCTATTAGTGAGATAACTCTTTAACCATACTAAAAGTTTGCCGCAGACACCAATTGATTCCAGTTTTTTAATCAAGAGGTTGTGATGTACACGATAAAAGGCTTTTTTGAAATCTGTATATATTGAATCCACTTGAAAACCATTAGCTAATTTATTATTTATAAATTCCGTGTAAACTACCTTACCAGATTGGAACATGTCGATCTGCCTGCCATAAATCCGTGTTGTTCGGGGATAATTAAATGCTTCATTGCTTCATACAGGTAGTCTTTGACTAGCGATTCAAAAATCTTGGCAATGATACATAATATTGATATAGGCCTGTAATTTTCATTATCACGAGGTCCAGACTTATACATGGGAGTTATGTATACCATTTTCCATCTACTCGGGAATATACCACAAGACATAGACTGATTGAAAATCAAGCTAAGAGAGTAAGCCAGAGTTGGACTGCATTCTTTCAAAAATGCTGATGGTAAATTATCAGGCCCACTACCCTTATTGGAATCTAGTGACACAATTTTATTAAATACATCATCACTTGAGAAGCATAAGGTTTGGAAACCGATACCAATAATGTCAGTGGATGCAGAATGGAGTACTTCGTTGTCTTGTACCAATTTGTCTGAATCCGCATACACAGATTTAAAATATTTACTAAACAGATTCGCTATAAAGTGACCATCAGACGAGACAATGCCGTTATATTGCATAGACTGAGGAAGACCATGTGACGATTTCTTTAAATTAACATAATTCCAAAACTGTTTAATATTTGTATTAATTATATTGGACTGAACTTCATTTATATACCGTTTGTAGTCAAGATTGATTGCGTTCTTAGATTCAGCTCTAAGCATTTTGAAGTGCTCCACTGATACAGGGGTCCTACATTTTTTCAGGGCTTTATAGGCGCAATTTTCTTATTAATGAACTGAATGGTACTCTGTGAGAACCAATGAGGATACTTACGCTTCTGAATAAGTTTTTTAGGAACAAAATACTCAATTGCTTCATTCAAAATTTCGTAAAAATTAGAAAGAGTAATATTAACATCATCATTAATTATAGAATCCCAATTTGTATTACCAAAAAAATCATTCAGCAATTCATAATTTGCACTACTGAAACACAAGCGCCATTCCTCAAAGGCAGTCAAACTTTGAATTGGCAAATCCAGGGGCAAAACAATATCAAGAGGTGGATGAAATTCATCGACCTTAGTTAAGACCATGTCAGATTCGCTAACCATAACATTATCTATACTCGAAAATACTAAATCTAAACATACCCCGTGTGAGTTGGCTACGGCGTTGAATTGATACAAGATTAAAAATTAAAACCGTCTATAATTTCTTCACTATTCTGGTTCATGCCTGTCCAAGATGCTTCCATATAACCATTAGGTGTCTCTTTCCAATTTATATTTGGGAGATTGAAGTCCCCCGCAATTACTACTTTGGCGTTCGGATTTTTATCAACAATAGATTCAACTACACTTGTAAATTCGCTGTACCTGGCAGTCTGAGTCGATGGCGGAATATACACTGCTCCAACAATCATTTTAAGCACATTTAGGTCAACTTCAACCCATAGCTGTTCCAACTAAACTTCATTCAAGACAATTTCAGAGGCTGACAAGTTGGAACGCACTGCTATCAGAACACCACCTCCCTTCTTCTTTATACTGATAATATCCGAACGGTCCTTGCGAAAAACATTATAATTAACATCAAAAAGCTCAGAACTCATAATACCATCACACAACCACGTTTCTGTAAGAATTACAATGTCATAAGTACTATTTATTAAATTGTTATAAAATTCTACAGTTTTAGTCCGCAAACCACGCACATTTTGGTAATAACAACTGACATCCGTGGAGCATGGATTTTCGTTTAAAAGTTTTTTGAACTGGATATTGATGTAATTTTAGGAACATCATTAATATACTTAATTGTTTTATCATGTATACCACTCTGTTTGAGTTTCACGAGCTCCTGCTGCAATTTCTTATATTGTGGCTGTTGAAGTAAGGTACGATCTGAAGAGATTTTCCAAGATGGATCAATTTTGCTTTTATTCTTCATAATATTTTTAACATCCTCATTATTTCGTAATACGACTTTAATAGCTCGAGCTTTATTGTTACTCGGTTTACCCAAACGAAATACCTTGATATTAGCAACGGATAAATCTTCAATAACATTTACAAACTTATTTATAATGATGGCTTTATCGTCGGCAATTTTTTCATGGTGAGAAGACTTTGGAGATTCAGGTAAATCAAAAATCATGACATTACTAGATCTAACCTGGCGTTCATGAATTTCGTTTAAAATTTGGTCATAACAATCGAGGGAAGGATCGAATTGTCCTTGATTTTCAGTACCGTGATTCGCCAGCTGTGTTTGTATATCACTATATCAGTAACCTGTTTCCGTAAATCGTTTCAGCGCCCGCTCTAGCGTTCACGTCGCCCCAGACAAAAAGACAAATTGCCGCCTCTTAAACATATGTACTTTTTAAAAATATATAGGCAATGTCACCATTAACGCCTGAACGGTCCAGTGGTAAGAGGACCGGCCTTGCAATCGCATGGTCGTCGGTTCGAACCGCACTCGGGATTTTTCTCGGGGGTGGTCGGTATCGACTTCAGGTACCCTTTAGTGTTGGGGATAAAATTCAACACTGCTTCCCCTTAAACGGCGAGAAGGTTGGAAGTAAGAAAGCCATGGAACACTTTACACACACTCAAATACACTCCCGCTCCTGAGGTCCTGACAAGTCTTTGACTTAGGACCCCGTTGGGCAATCACCACAGATAAAAAAAAAAATAGAGATTTTTTTTTCTGTTTTCAAAAATATATACTTTGTTGGGTTTATTTCTTACAATTAATAGAATAAAACGCCTTTTTTATTATTCTTGGGTGCATTCTATTCTTAGTAGACTGGTTTCAACAAAGGCCAACAATTTTTTTGTTTCTTTTTATTAAATATCAACTCTTGTTCAAATATTTTGACAGTTGCAGCCGCGTAAAGAGAAAGAAAGATAGAACGAGCATCCTCCAAGAGTCACAAAGATTACAACAATACCGATACCATGTGGTTTGGGTCAAATTCGAAATTATGTAACTTCATTTAATATTTAAGTTTAAAACGCATTTTTTTCGATCAAATATGCATTTCATGGGATAATGAACTAAATTATATGTATGAATTAAAAACATGTTAAAAATGACACTTTTTTGAATACAATTCAGTGGTGTAGTTGGTTTTTTGATATTTACTTAAATTTTAGAGTTATAACATAAAGTTATATATTTTTTTTAATGAAAATCATAGTAGGCAATGCCACCATTAAATAGAGATTTTTTTTCTGTTTTCAAAAATATAACTTTGTTGGGTTTATTTCTTACAATTAATGGAATAAAACGCCTTTTTCATTATTCTTGGGTGCATTCTATTCTTAGT
This sequence comes from Dorcus hopei, assembly GCA_033060865.1. NCBI lineage: Eukaryota > Metazoa > Arthropoda > Insecta > Coleoptera > Lucanidae > Dorcus > Dorcus hopei. The sequence goes on along the minus strand of CM065426.1, from coordinate 74,401,617 downwards.
AGGCTGGTTTCAACAAAGGCCGACAATTTTTTTGTTTCTTTTTATTAAATATCAACTCTTATTCAAATATTTGACAGTTGCAACCGCGTAAAGAGACAGAAAGATAGAACGAGCATCGTCCAAGAGTCACAAAAATTACGACAATACCGATACGATGTGGTTCGGGTCAAATTCGAAATTATGTAACTTCATTTAATATTTAAGTTTAAAACGCATTTTTTTCGATCAAATATGCATTTCATGGGATAATGAACTAAATTATATGTATGAATTAATACTCACTACACCATACAATTTCAAACACCTCACAACATAAACTAAAAAATTAACAATAAAAATACATCGTCACCATGATGACAAACTATATCAAAATTGAAATTACCGAACCATCACACTAATAAATTAAAATTAGTCGCTACACCGTACAATTTCAAACGCTTCACAAGATAAACTGAAAAAATAACAATAACAGTAATACATCAATACCATGATGACAAATTTTAAAACACTCAATTTCTGCATATTATTTACGTTTTCAGAAAATGATTCGACAAAGAAAAAGAAGACAAGATTTATACCAACCAAAATGAAGACGAACACAATTGTCTACGTTGAATCGGCCCAAAAGAAAACAAAGAATTAATCTAAGACGTTAACATTTTGTTCATTTCAAAAATATTATGTAAACGTTTTCATAAAATCATGTCACTGTGAATAAATAACAATAATGTGTACACGCACCATTACAATTAGATACAATAGAGTTATTTAAAATAATAATGTACATATATTTCTTATAATAAGCAACAATAATATGAAAATAATGACGTAATAAGACTTAGATATACTGTGTCTTATATTTTCTGCAGTCTCGATTGATATCAGCATGTGAATCAAATAGCAAATATCTGTGAGTATGTATGCGACGAAAATGTCACTCAAATTCTATGTCACATGACTATGGATGATAATATTTTTTAAATGGTTGTATTTACCATCCTGCTCTTAAGTAAATATCAATTCCTCTTTGTCGAAAGAAAATCTAACCACAATCTAATACATCATTGGACTCGCCATGATAACAATATAACAAACGGGTAAGTAAGATTCGTACTCTTATATTATTACTATTATATTATTACTAGGTACTAAAAAATTATCGCAGTAAGCTGACGACTACCGACTTACATGTTTTGAAACAATTTCAAATTGAGGGATTCACCAAATGTAAATTTAACTTGCCTACATTCAGTTGTCAAATACTCATACCATTTCACTCACAACTCATTATTTGTATAATTTATTTAGATCTCGTCTTGAGCTACCCCTAACAAATAGCTAAAAACATGTGACAATGCTGAATGGTACTTTAACTTTTACACGACACAACTTCTGAAGATAACCACCAAAGAAGGAACATCAAACGCAAACACCCTCCATAACAACTGTCGATACTAAGAAAAATCAAGAACTGTATTCGTACCAACAACAGTACAAATCGCATTGAGTCTTCCACCAGTGAGAATTCACAATCAACATGAACATAAAGAAACAGCGCGCACGATAAAGTCATACAATACACGCACACAGACGTAAGTAAAACTAATTTTCCTTTATTGGTAACAACACATCCCGAGCATATATCAACAAGCTGCGAAACGATTAACATAATTACCAAAAAACTTCACAAACACGTTACATTTTCATTCGGTATTGAATTTGTACACGAAAAAGACATGCGAAACAAGTAAAAATTAGCTTCAACGAGTTAATGCTAACGGAACAAACTAATGCAAACATATCTTAAGATCGCCAAAATAAACTTCTCTTTTTGTTACAGCTGAAGAAAAGAAAAGCAACTTGAAAACGCAAAGACAAAAATGTGCCATCGTATGACATCATCAACAAAATTGCCCCCTTTACGACAACGATCAACGACAGGAACTTACCTACCGGCACCTGCTCATCGACCAGTCACATAAAAAACTCACTTTCCTTGATGCGTACACCGCCTTCCATTTTCATCTGCCACCCTCCGACTTGCTTCACACATTCAACTCAAATTATACGTAAAATTAACCGATTGACATCTCAGATTAAGGCACGCGTTCTATTGAAGCCCTCAAGTACCAGAAGATTCTTTTCAAATAGCCACAATAATCTTTAAGTTACTATTTTTAATAAAAGCTCGCTCTCTCGCTCAATTTCAACAACATAAACATTTAACCAAAATTTACTTCGTGTTTGCTTACGTTCAGAGAAGAACAGCAAAATAATAAACTATAAAAACTGAAAAGACAATACGTCATATTACGACCTCACCATTGATTGCACTTTTGAATACTGAGATTTCAAACGATTATTTTTTATCAGAAGCCAGAAGCAAATTTACAGAAAAAAATCAAATCGCACGAAATTATTCACAACATGACAATACAGAGTCGCCAAGCATGAATTTTGGTCGTCAATAAAGAAATAAATTCAAATGCATAAATGAAAACGTTTCAAATAAATGCTCTAATTTTTAATAAAAAAAAAGTCGAAAATTAAAATTTTTGACATTGTTCCCAATACCCGAAACTGAGACGTCAATGCTTGAAACTTTAATGAAAAAACGCCACCTACTGCAAATCTTCCACACCAAAAACGACCAAAATTTATTACTCGCGACCTCCGTACATGTTATTCATTAAAGTAAAATCAAACGCGTTCGTTAATCTTAAACTTATTTATTAAAATAGAAATTCATGGTGATCGTCCCCTGAGGGAACGCCACCGGCGGCACCGCCGACCCTTGCGGGGGACGATCACCATTTTCCTTATTTTTTTTCTCTAACTGTCGCTTCCTCTTCGCGTTTTTTTTTTCTGCCGGTTTAGCCACCGCCTATACTTCAATCCCACCTCATCTTCCGCCTCTCGAGGTGGTTGAGGCGGTGGCGGCGGCGGCGGCGGAGTCGTGGTTCTAAAAAAATTGGCAGGAGGCGGCGGCAGCGGCGGCGAGGGAGCCCTCACGGGGCTGTGCTTCCCCCTCCGTCTGTCAAACAGACAAAAAACTTATTAAATCTTAATAACATTCTTTCTATTTACGTTCTAATAAAGACATTATTATTATTATTATTATTATTACTATTATTATTGATCAAATCTGCTAAAAAAAAAAATTTAAGGCAAACCTAACATCACAAAATGTAATCAAGTTCCAAAAACACCGAACAAAATTCAAAAGTCGAATAAATCGAGCGAACAAACAACAATAATTGTCGAGCACGATTTTTAAGTAAAGATTCATGAAAATACAACAACAGTTCAAAAACACTTACGCTTGCACGCCGTCCCCGCTTCCCGTCCTCCGGCTGCCCCTTTGTTGATTAATTCTATTGAAAAAAAGAAAAACAAAAAATGAATTGAAAAATTAACAAACGCACATCATACCAAATACACGCAAGCTCTTGAACCAAAAAGCCGCTCGAAAAAATTTCAATAACATGACTACAATTTATTTCGCCTATCTTTTTCTTTTTTCAAACATACGTTTAAATTTAAAATGCGATTGTTGCAAACTAATTGCAACTTTAAATCGATCGCGACAACGAAGGACATCCTCCGAAATTTTTGTACATCCGTAAATCGTTATGCCGGCAGTACACGCTCGCCGAGGCGACCCGAGTACGAGACATCCCGAGGCGAGATGCCCCGAGGTGCGAGACCCAAGAGCACCATGTACACTCTCGCGAATAAACCTCGGATCGGCTCTCGCCAACGTCTCGCGCGACACATTTTCGAGCACTCCGAGTAGTGATGAAGATGATCCCACAAACAGGGTTCCCTGTGATAAAATTCTAAAAATTGGAGAGTACAATCGTTTGTTTGTCCACTCCATTAAAAATAAACAACGAAATTAAACACCGAAATGAACTACGCCACAACTTCCAACAGTTCAAGAGACGAACGTGTACCGAGAACGCAAATGTTTCCCGAGAGTACCGTGTACACTCTCGCGAGATCCCCCACTTAACGCTCTCGCTTCTTTTGACTCGTGCTGGAGACCGCTTCTAGACCAAGCGCTCCGAGGGCGAGGCGAGAGGGCCTTGGGTGGGACGAGAACATCGGGTACACTCTCGCGCTCGGTTGGTCTCGGGTCACCTCGGCGAACGTGTACTGCCGGCATTACAGTCACGTAATCACCGAACACGATTCTCGCCGTCGGCTTAAAACAAACGTCGTGTTCTTTTTTAAAAATTTCAATTCAATGCGGCACACACACCAAACGAACGTTGGAAAGAGGGCACGCAGTTTAAACAAAAAAAAATTACATTTCACGTCACCAAACGTTTATCCTTTGCGGTCTACAATTCCAAATAAATTTACTCATGACAATTAACAACAAAATTTATCAGAGAAAACAAAAGTTAAAATTGTAAACGAAATGCTTTCTATTTTTTTGTTATCCCTCAAAAAACTTTCAGCTTTTACTTTCACAAAAAATCAGCAATTCAAACATTAAGTCAACCCGAACAATTAACTGCGATTTTCTCGCTCGAATTCGAAGCAACTTCTCAAAAAGTTCGAAATTTTCCGCAAAAACGAGAATTTCCAGCATGCCCGGCGACACTGCGCGCGAAAATTTCCAAACAGCGCCGGCGTCACAGTAAATGCAACTTTTCGAATCAACTAATAAAAAGTTACGAGTTTTGAACACAGAACCGAAGAACAAAGCCGATAAGGATAACGATAAACTGAACGTATATTAAACGCACGATAAACTTTACAAATTCAAGAGCTTGGTAAAACACGCGCAGAACTCCGAAAACATAAATCGCCCGACGCACACGCACCCGAACGAACAGCAAATTTCAAATATTACCGTCGCGGAAGAAGAAAATACGATTTACAGCTAAATTTCGCAAGCAATTCACAATAAAGACGAAATTTACATACCTTCCACGCTCCATGGCAAATCAACAATGAAATAATTTTCCGTCGTCTTGGCAACCAAATATTCTTTTGTTTTTCAAAACTAAGCGCCACTTTTTCGCCAATGCCGATTTGAAATTCGGCGGCAAATACGTAAACGAAATAACGCAATTTCAAGCAGAACTTCAAGTCACGCAGCGCTAACTATCCATGATATCATTAGTTTCGAACGTTTCATCCAAAACGATAAAATTACTTTACCATAAAATAAAAGGAAAAAGAAATTTCAACTTTAAAATTTATTATCAGCAATACGTACAATTTCAAAATGTGATTTCATTCCTAAACATATATTTTTTAACAACCCGACAATACGTTGCCCCATTAAACGCAAATTTAAAAAAATAATCCACCGAGTGACATTAATGTTGCACTTCGATATTCAGTTGGTCACACTGCAATTAACTTTTTTACTTAAGTTTCAGCATAAGTTTTAGGTTAACAGTCACGTCATTCGTACGATAATTGAATAATATCCATTCACTTCAATCAAAAATACCTAAGTGTATTGGTAAATTCATAATTTCCATACACATTAATACAATATCTATTAAGTAGTAAGACAACAATCACACGCAGAAAAATTCATAAATCCAAGAATATATCATCAACAGGTAAGTATCCATCAACGACGACAATTACAACGTTATATTTTCATCTTATTTCAGTTGGTTATTTTAACCGTTACACACACACACGCACACGCACACGCACACGCCCACGCCCACGCGCACGCGCACGCTCTGTGTGATCAACCAGCGTACAGTGTGGCCGTTTGCCTACAGTGTACTTACTTAATGATCGTAATTAATTAATTAATCAGATATTTGGGGAAGTACGTGATACAAAATGTCGCCCAGGCGATCAATTTGCGAGAGGATTAATAGTAATCGCTGGGTTTTTCAAGGGAAATGGCCCTACTGTGTAGGCGCCGGACCCGATTCTGTTTCTAACCTAATAAGGCGGCGAAGGGGGAGATTCTCAACCGCGCCTATCGCCAAGAGGTGGAGGTCCAGTGACTCTCACTTCATTTGTTAACCTCTGATTGCGTTGTTTTCGACGATTATATAACCCTATACGCAATGGCAAGAATTGACCGTTTTATTTGATACTCTACTATGGGTAGTTATGATCTTTCGGTCTCTCAGCGAATTACTTCTAATTAACCCGCAAATCTCCTGACAAGGACTACACTTCGGTCCACACACAGGGTGTGAGAGAAGCTCGGTTAAGAAGATGGCTATGAATGTGATTCAGAATTGTTTGGCCTCGTAATTTTACGAGTCTCGTAACGGCAACTAATTGGCCTTGATTTCGGGAGTTAACTTGTGCTGCTCACACTTGATTTTAGCGGCAGATCTAGACTTACCTTAGACTAGTGGTACAAACAGTCGACTTCACTGCGCAAATCGAAAACCCCTTGCTTGAGTGTTTCCAACTTGCCAGAGAATATCGCCAAGGGATTAACTAATTTTACAAGAGTACACTGTATATGGATTGCACTATAGCTTGAAAGCGTCGTTTGACTGCCTCTGGTCGATTTAATGACAGAACGCCAAGCACTAGTCTAATAATTTATACAACAATAGTCAGCTAACTCCCCTAATGTGGGTGCAACTTATTTACCTTTAAGCTCGGTTAGGGTGCAAATGAAAATACTTTAGTAAAAAAATGCACAAGCCAAGCAAGTACTGAAATTTACAGATTATCTGGCCACAAATGGCTGAGGGAATTAAAATGATTTTAAACAATTTATACCACCAAGTATGTAATGAACAAAATACAAATTAAGTCAGATTACCTAACTCCGCGTCCGCGAAATTAAAATCCAATACACTCACTGCACTCAGTTTAACACACTCGCGATTTATTTACCGTGCGCGACTTGTTTAGTTTTTATTGAATTGCCTCTCAAACACTAGAATTTTAGGCGTACCGATATAAAATGATTTAACTCTACTGTGAAAACTAAATCAGAGAAACAAGTACAAAAGCAATTCGCCAAGCCCAAATAATACGACTGATGGTTTTAAAAGCTCGGAGCTATCTGTCTGTAACTTTAACTTTCATTTTTCGGCTGGACAAAATTAATTTCCCTTCCTCCTATTAGAAAACCAAATTCAAACACCCCCTGACCAATAGAGCTGTGTTTTGCGTTCAGAAAGATAACGCCCTCCGATTCCTGGAATGCCTTGTTTTTTCCTAGGCTTTTAACGACCACCCTGGGCCTACATGTGCTGTCTTTTCAAAGTTCACAAGAACTTCTTAACTACAAGTACCCTATTGACATCTTTATGTTTTCCGTTTACAGGAGAAATTCGGCGCCCGACTGCTTTTTGTTTAGAAGCAATTTAAAAATCAGCATGTTATTGCCCGTTACTCCCTGCGGTACTTTAGTTTTCAATAGCAGTATTCTTTTACAGAAATTTAAACGTGTCAAATGGTATAATTTCTAAAGAACACCAGATGACCCTTAGAAACTCGTATGACAGATTTATATGATATTCAACTCAAGAAAAAGTTTAAAGTCCCACAGTGTTACAAGAATTTATGACCCACCCCTGTTATATTGCCTATTGACAAACCGTTGTAAGGACTGCCGAGGCCCTGGCGATATTGCTTCCGCTTATTTGTTATTTTAAAATTAAAATTACAACAAGATCATGCTATTTGTTTTATAAACAGATTCGCGACCGTTTCAACTGTAAATACGACCTAACAAGTACAAACATGATACAAACGTCGAACGTAAATTAAGTATCATGAAGAAAATAAAACAAAACGTACTCATTGAATTCACACGACCAAATATTGAAGAATCATGACGGCTGCAAATGATACACAAGCTAATCGAAAAAGCTTACACATCTTGGAACTAAGATTTTACTATCGAATAACGACATTTTTCAAATATCGATAATATCAACTAATCGATATATTGATAATAATATCAATAAAATAAATTAAATAACGACTTAGACGGCAAGGAAAACTAACTGTCAATGTACGTTTCAGTTTTATTAGACCTCACTGGGACAGTATAACCAAAATGTAAGCTGTTGACACTAGGAAATGGCAACATCACAGTACCTACAGCAACGGAGGCAAACAAGGTCAACCTGCGTTACTTTTCCTCGCCAGCTAAGCCACTATTTACTTCTTTTTTATTTTTTAACATTTCCGTTATTATATTATATCCCGATAATAATATCGACATATCAATGAAATTATCAATGTATCGATAAAATTATTGACATTCAGTAATAGATTTACATATCGATATTATCGATATTTTTGCACAGCCCTACTTGGAATACTTTTTCTCCTTCCCATCCCATATGCACATTTCTTGATAAACGACTCTATTACTTTTTGCTTTAAGGTATCTGAAAAATAATATATGCCAAACATATGCGGTGGTACTTACACACCAGCTTTCTTCAAGACAACGCACAACAATTTAATAACATCAACTGAAAACGCCATTCCTCACCTGTACAACGGTATCATCGACGGCCGTGACAAACTGAAAATGACATCAGCCGGAAAAGTTTCATCTATTATACGTCACACGTCTAAACATTCTTCGGCTTCAAATTTGTATATTAAGACGTAAATATCAAAAATGGAACAAATCATCAGTCAACGATCTAACATGTACGATGATACATTGCATGCATTTTGAAAAACTGAATTCAATATTAAACATTTATCATAATGAACGTCGTTTCTTTGTTAAAGGTTCGATAAACAGCAATAGAAATGACATCTACGATGAGTGCTAAACATGTTCAACGAAAACCAATGATCATAAAAGAAATGAACGAAAACGCAACATAAAAAACCACACTTGAATATTTTCCACAAATAAAATTTGAAAGCATTTCAGCATAATTATTATTGATTAAAATCAAAAACAAAAAAATTAATCATACACCGTTCTGACAACTAACAAATGATGATGATGATGATGATACACGATGTCAACGAAATTTTTTTTAAACGAATTAACTTTAAAAAGCAGTTTTAAGCAATTGACAAAGTAGCATACCTACCGTTCATAATGCTTTGGAATATAAACGAATGGTGACGCTCATTCCTGCTGAATATTTTATTCGCATGTCTTTACCTTGGAGGTAAAGAATCGTAACTCCAGTTTTTCGTTAAATTTCTTCACATATTTTTTTTCCAGCAGAGCATATTACTGCTAGTTGTAATGTAAAACATGTTATTAGGTACTTAATAAAATAATCCAGACGTTACATTGCTATTTTATTTTTCATTATTGTAAAAAATATTGCATTTTAAAAATTCAAATTTCATTTTCTCTAAATCTATGAATCTATGATAACGGAGATACGATTCTTTACCTCTGAGGTACAGATTTATCAATTAATTTTTTTTTTCAATTCTTTTTTCGACGTTCAAGAAATGAAAGACGTCCACAATTAATTGCAAACATTTGTCTGCACATAATCGTACAATTATTATCATCGCTGCACCATGTTGACGTTTACGAGAATAATCACAAAGGCAGTACGATTCTTAAAGACATCTCATGTACCACTCAGTCGGTCTTCCCATCTTACCGCCAAAATCGTCCATTGAACAAATTGATATTTATTAACGGTCGATTAATAAATATCAATTATCAATATAATTATCCTCACTAAAATTATCAAAAAATGGAAAGACCACCCTTCAAACGACAAACTTTAGAAAAACTTTCTTTTTTTTCTATCACAAGAAAATTGACGCATAATTGAAAAATAAGAAAACAAAAATAATTATAGGAAACATTTTTTAATTAGTTCTCCGGCGGGATGCCTACAAAGAAATACAAACATTAATTTCAACTGGAAATACAATTCATCGCAAAAAGAAACTCACGACGTCTCCCACCGGAAATCTCCAAAATAGGATCAGGACTAAAAAAATTACAAATTAATTCGGCACATAATTTCTTACAAGAATAACTTACAACCCTCGCGCCCTACTTGACCTCCCCCGGAGGTAAATCTCCTCGCCCCTGTAAGAAAATCATCATTAACTCAATACGTCGAACTTCCTAATAGATACTTACGCCACGTCTTCTCCGACTACTTCTTGCGTGAACGACATGGCGCTGAAAAAAAAAAAACATTTTCAAAAACAAAAATCATTTTTGATATCGAAAAAAACTTACGGCAACACCCCAGCCTCCCTATTCACAATCGACCTCACCGCTATCAGTCTAGAAAGAGAATTTCAAAATTAATTTCAAACAAATTTTCTCATTACGAATATTACTTACCGGCGGGGCGGGGGGAGGGGGGTTTCGTTCTGAATTGCACTGTCAATGAAAAAATAATAATTTACACAAAAAATAACGCCTTCGCATTTACTCTTCCATACATTTTTAATTAAAAAAAAGCAACAACCACCAAAATCAAACACTCATAATAAAATCAACCAATCCAATGTTTCGTCAAAAAAATTAAAAATCAATCTCGCACAAAAGTAATCGAAAAAAAAACTTACGGGGGCGCGCCGTCAACCACCGGAGTTGCACTAGAAAAAGAATTTCAAAATTAATTTCTAACAAATCTCATTATGAAAAATACTTACCCCTGACGAGGCGGTCGAGTGTAAGATGTCTCTGATGTGCTTCTATCAATAAAAAAAAAATTAATTTACACAAATTACACACGTTTCCTATTCCATACATTTTCATTAAAAAAAAATCGAAAACAACAAGCAACACAATCACACATTCATAATAAATTATATCGTTTCTATATTTCATGAAAAAATTCAAACTCAATTTCACATATAGTCGTTCGTGAAAAAAAAAAAACTTACGGATTTGGCGACTCTCTTTTTATTCTAAAAAAAAAAAAATAATTAATAATAATAAACAATAAAAAAAAAACCACAATCCTATTAGAAAAAAAAAAAAAATTGCAGAAAACGGAAAAAATTTAAACACACGAAAAAACTATAAAATTAACACTTCGACGGGTAAACAAAAACAATTTTTTCGAAAATCGCAAATGCTCGGAACCGCAAATGCTTGCAACCGCAGATCGTTTTCGATTTTTTCAACTTTGTACGCCTGAAAATTTTTCCCGTTTTTACAATCAATTTCCTCGACAACAATTAACCAAACAATTAAGCAACCTAATAAGCAATCGAGCGCAATTATTTCCATCAAGCACGAAAATTTCCCACAAAAACGCGAATTCATCGGACATCCGGCAACACTGCGAAAGAAGAGGGACGTTATCGGAAACGCAACTCTTCGAATCGAACGAAATATCGACGTTTTTGCAACGGAAAACCGATCATTACTGAACCATCGCAACGCAATTAACGCACACGAAAACCAAGAATTAATCGCGTTTTAATATAAATCCAGCGGTACATATTCAAAAGCGCGGTCATCTCCCGACCGAAGCACATACGATAATTTGAATTTATACTGCAGAATCGCGCGCGCGCGCGCGTCGCAAACGAACGACGAGTTTAAAAAGAAGGTGGACAAACGATAATTCACAATTTCGATTCGAACTTAACAAGGAAATCAAAAAAAATTGTTTATAACAATCAAACACTCACCTGCTCGCGTCCATGTTGCAGAATAATGAACTAGACAATCTTTTTTTTTTAGACGCTAACAAACGCGTCCCTTGATTTGGCGCGAAATTTCAAATCGACCGCTCCATTTTAAATTTCACACATCGCCAACTGAATACGTCCCTCCAAATCAACCTTATAAATCCAAATAAATTAGAAAACGGTCGGTGACATCCGTTCGTTGACATCCATCTTCAATACAAACAATAATTCTTCAAAATTATTGAAAACAATTCGCCCTTAAATAAAAACAAGTAAGTATTCACGTATATCTTTTCAACGTACGAACGAGTTTACCATCACTCGATATCAAATTAAATGCTCATCGAGAAAGTTTCCAAAACAGAAATTAACGTTTCTTTATTCTATAAAATCAAACATCCGACCGCTATTCTCAATCAGTTCAATCAATAATCATTACAGCGATTGCAAATATATTACATTATTATTATTTTCAGAAACTTAAAGTGAACCATATACAGAAGCACAACCTACCTTCTTCTCCTGCGATAATGTCCTCTCCGGCAATCGAAACAGCACAACAGTACAAGCAACCGTGTACTGACTATCGTGTTATGCAAACGCAGCCAAACGCAAACACTGTATACATCGAATACACATGTTAATCAAGTACAATCGATGCGACCTAAAAACGTAATCTATTCAAATAATTACAACTTCTCGAAAGCAATTTGCTTTCTTCACGTTTAGTACTTTTAATTAATTTCAAACGTTATCTTTCAGCTACCCCCACGAAACCTCTACAATAACAAAATAACAAAGTTTCCCATTTATATAATCCAACCGAAGAAAATTTCACGCTAAGTTCGTACTTACACAGACAAGAAGACAAACCACTTCTATGAAATACATGGCTCACATACGAGTCTCCTTCCTGTTTAAGGTAAGCGATTAAATTTTACAGAAAACTACTAATATCACGTCTTTGCTCTGAACATTTATCGCTTTGTTCTTTTACAGTTCATGAGAAAAATTTACATTCAAATGAACAAGTCTCATCTCACGTCTAACAAATTTCACGAAACTTAAACCCTATCGGAAACATCAGCAGCAAGTGCTGCTGCTGCTGTATACATTCCCCGGTCTGAAGAACGAGCAAAAAATAAAACACATCGATAGTACTTTCCGAATGAAACAAATACATTTCCAACGACAAACTTATTCTACACTCGAACTAATACATCCGATCTGATGACTCGCATTCATGATTATTACACATTAAAACACAACAATTACCACAACACATTGTCATGGATTCCAATGGAAAACGCACGTAAGTAGTAAATCGTCTCTGCAGGCAATCGTTAAACGACTTCATCATTATTAACACCTGACAATGTCACCCGTCAATAAAAAAATTAAACCAAAGTTTAATACATTAAATACAAATTACGAATAATAAATTTAATTAATTACGACTTTGTTCGCAGAGATTCAGAGGAAACCATCGATCCGATATCCAAAAGTACCGAGAATGCTTTCGAAAGAGCAAATTAAACTCAAGTACATTCAAAATGCAATTACACAACAATGGAACAAAAGAATACCATCTCTGAAATATTAAATCGCAGCATCAAGAGCACAAGAGCAACATAGATGACATCCCGAAATGATAAACGCAAAACTCAGAAATCTCAACAAGTCAGTATCAATATTACATATACAATAACGTTCACTTATTATTACACACCCAGTTATACCAAACTGATTCGATGGTATCTCGAAATTCGTCACAAACAAACATGGCTATAGCTATAATTGAAGTGAGATTTTCAATAAACACGTTCATCTTAAAAACCATACATTACCAGTAATTTTGCAACGTAAATTCATAAAAACAGTTTGTACTTTGAAACATCTCGCAACAGATTTTCGACCAAAAATTTTACAAATTTATAAATGACAAATTACCAAAACATTTAAATTTTTCTTCTTTCATTTATAAAAATAATTTCAAACATATAACGCTTTACACAGTGTTCCATTCCTAATCAACTAATATCATTTTCATAACTTTCTCTAACAATAAAATAAAAAACATCTCTCTAAGTTCCAGAACCTTCATCAAGAGACAAAGACACCGAGCCCTCAACAACACCTCTTTCCTGTCATTCCTTCACAGGTCAGCTGCTATTGTTGTACGATTTTTCAAAATAAAAAATACATTTTTATAGACACCTTATTCGACATACACTTGCAGTTAAAAAAATCTTCTTCTTTATTTTTATATAATAAGATTATAAATCAACATAAATTCAATCTTAAAATTACAAACATTTAAAATCAAAAACGATGATGCTATCAACAAATATATTCCCACAAAAGATACATAAAAATTGTCGCGTATAATTAGATAATAAAATCAAACGAAAACAAATCAACAGCCATCTCAATAAAATATTGAAATTCAAAAAGACAACACTAAAACAAACTCAATGTTCACATAAAACATAAACAAGCATGCATGTAGCGAATCAAAAGAAAACTATCGACCAGTATAATTCGACTATCATACTGACGACATCTTAAAATCAAACATGTAAACCAATTCACAAATAAATTACCAATATATTAAATTTTTTATTTTTTTTTACTTTTAAAAATAACTTCAAACATGTGTCACCTTCATAAAACAAAAACAAATAAATCAGTCGTGTAGCATATCAAATTAAACGTGCCGGCGAGGCGAACTCGACCGTCTTATCGACGCCATCTTGGAATCAAAGACGACTGACTTACACGGTCGATAAAATGTCCCTCAAAAGATAAGTAGGTCGTACGACCACTCAAATTAAACGTGCAAATTAATTAAACGTAAAAGTGTACGAACTACCAGGCAACAAGGAGCCTGTTAACTGGCTTGTTGACCTTGACATCATTGCACCTTCATCTTCCGTTTGTTGTAGTAACTCCTCCTCCATAAGCATTTTAGCGATTTTATATTTAACTAATGTTTGACGTCGCGCCGAAAACTTTTTAACTGTTTTGGCATATCCCATAAACAGCAAATCGACTTCGTCGCTATTGTGATTAATCGATGTTCTCCTTTCGAGATATTGCAATACCTTTTCAACAGACGTAGACTGGGATGATTGGGATTTTACTATACGTTGTTTTTTTGCTGAATTCCCACTTTCATCGAGTACTATTGAAGGTGATTGGACAGGCGTTTCAGTTCTGAGAGTAGGTACACCATCTTCCGTTTGTATGTTGGTTGTATCTTCATTAATTCCTACATTTGATTCTGTACTCGCAAATTGTAAAAATGGTTTAAAAAAGGTCATCTGTTGGGCCCATGGTCACGTTTTATATCTGTCGATAGATTTAGCCTTTTGCCCTGTGTGAGACTTCTCACTTCTAATGTGCTTAGCAAATGCATCGCATAAATTATTCCACTTTTTTTTCACATCATCTCCTAAAAAACGTGATGTAAGAAAACGTATGTAAAGGTACTGTGTGTGTTAAATGTTACTTTCATTTATATTATATTTTTTTGGTATATTAATTTTTATTTGCTTATTCTTGATTCAAAATTTATGTTGAAACATAAAAATAGATCAAATTTTCTCTTGTTAGTTCTAATACAAAAGATTGTATAGAATTGGACGAATTTTTCGTGCTTTCAACCTAAATTTGTAATACTAGGCTTAGGTACCGTATGATTTTTTTTTTTAATTTTAGATATGTACCTATATGGAAGCATTCATAAGTGAATCATATTTCCGCAGGGTGTTTATAAAAATGTATCAATTTATGCTATACGTCTTCCTCTCCTCTGTCTTCCTTTATCTAAAATTGTAAAAATTATACGGTATATTAACTTATATATTTTTAGATGTCTGGCCACTGGAGATTCACATGCAACTATAGGACACTGTTTTCGTGTAGGATTTTCCACAGTCAGTGTAATTGTCGAAGAAGTATGCGAAGCCATTTGGAATCGATTGCAACCTTCATGCATGCCTGAACCAAATACGGAAATTTGGGAGAAGTCGATAGCTGGATTTCAAGAAAAATGGCAATTTCCTAATTGTTTGGGAAGTATCGATGGCAAACACGTTGCCATCAAATGTCCGAAAAATACAGGATCTAATTATTTTTGTTATTTAAAAAAGTTTTCAATCGTTTTGATGGCAATAGTTGATCCTTAATATAAATTTATCTGTGTTGACATTGGAGGCTATGGAAAGAACAGCGACGGAGGAATTTTTGAAAGATCAAATATGGGACAAATTTTTTTTAACGGAACTATTAACGTACCTAAAGATAGACCATTGCCGGGACAGAACGAGTCTACTCCATGCGTTCTAATTGGAGATGAAGCGTTCTCGCTAACACAACTTTTAATGCGACCATTTCCGTACAGACAATCCAGACATGACCAGACAAAAGATAAATATAATAAGAGATTGTGTCGAGCTAGAAGAGTAGTAGAAAATGTTTTTGGCATTTTAGCTCATAAATGGAGAGTTTTTTTCAGGCCGTTAGAGATGAAAGTTGAAACTGCAATAAAAGTAGTGAAGGCTTGTTGTGTCTTACACAATTTCTTACGAATAAAGAAATGTGATGATAATTTTATCCATCTGTTAGGAGTTGAAAATGTACAAAAGATGTTTTTCCAAATTTGGTTGTTGATGGGAGAAGAGGACTAAATTATGCGTTTAATGTACGTCAAAGATTTGTTAATTACTGTTTCAATTAGAAAGTAATAATAACCTGTGAGCAACTAAAAATCAGATTAGAGTCGGCGGTGCAAAGAAAAAGTATGTCTGTTACTAACGTGACGAGACGTTAGGCTGATCTGACAGTTCATGAATGTATTTAGATTAATTACCTAATTCAGTTAATCACAAACATACATTTTCTTTGCACCTCCGACTCTAATCTAATTTTTAGTTGCTCACAGGTTATTAATTCATAACCTGGTTATTTGTTTCATCTACGTGATAAATTTGGTGTGGTTACAAAGATTTTATTTTACTTATTTCCTTCTTAATACTAAACTCAGGTACCTCCTACACCTAATGATTTGCCTATATCATCCCATACTTCATTTTTCTTCCGCATATTCTTATACTCTCGATGAGACAAATCAAACAAGATAGGATGTAATTTTACTTCTTCATTAATTTGCTCCGTTATTGACGTCATT
This sequence comes from Dorcus hopei, assembly GCA_033060865.1. Taxonomy (NCBI): domain Eukaryota; kingdom Metazoa; phylum Arthropoda; class Insecta; order Coleoptera; family Lucanidae; genus Dorcus; species Dorcus hopei. Next base: position 74,384,855 of record CM065426.1, on the reverse strand, counting down.
TTTACCGCGATCAACGGCCAAACAGAGCAATCTGCGATCTGCGCTTGGCCGCCGCACAGTGGGGCCGAGGAGGAAAAAAACCCATTTTACAAGATGGTTAATTCGTTGATCTAACTGACTTTTCTTACATTATTTTAGTCGTAGAATTTGGCTGTGATAATGATTTTGCGTTAAAAATTTGCTTTTATCTAATATAAGGGCTTAAATCCCATTCATTGAGCCATTAAGCCTTAAAAAGAGTAATGTTGTATAATTCCGCCAGCTTCATGGATTACTTTTAAAAATTACTCCATTATATATTTAGTTAGTACATACTAACAGCTTTTTGTAAAAAAATAAATTACTCTTTAAAGAAACTTTAGACGTGACAATTAAGCCGGAATTAAATTTCTGGGCGTAAGGCGAATTTTCAGTAAGCATACAAAAAAGCTTCACTTTCCTACGGTTTGTAATATATTTTTTCTGAAAGCTATAATATTGAACTAACTACCCTAAAAATTTCATAGCCGCAATCAACCGCATGCGATATATACTAATTGAGTACGAAGTTGAGTAGAGATGCGGAAAACAGCACCAGCGGACCGTATAAACATGATTTGTTGAATCAAGGAGGCTAACAGAGCTTCCTCACTGTCAGTTTGTAATACATAGAAACGTTCCGCACGTGGAGTAAATACATATTTAATATGTAATGTATTTAATTATATTTTCTAAAATTTCATAAATAACATACCATGCTATTTTCATTACTTTTCTACATATTCTTCCAGAATTTAAAGAAAGTAGACAAAATCTGAAAGCACTGTCGGTTCCAGCACAGCGTTAAATTCTCTTAAAAATAAACGGTCACTTTAAAACATCGATGAGTAAATTTTCAAAAATTTTGTTCAAATTTGGGTAGTCCGATAATTTTTTGAAACTTTGAGAAAGTCAAAAATTGTTATTTAGTACCTTCTTGAAGTTTCCTGAGTTTCACTTCAATCGGACAAAAATTCTGGAAATGAGAGGTTTTTTCCATAAATCCGGCATTTGGCCCCACTGTGCGCCGCCGCATATTAGAACGCTGCACAAACCGCGTTTGCGAGCGCTAAACCGCGTCAATGTGGAAGCGCTGTTAAACATACATGTGCCGCGTTTGAACGCCACCGCGGCCGCTTCGGTTTGTGGAACCCTTAAATTGGCCATGCTTTTTTGCCCAAGGGGAGTAAAACAGCCACATTACTCCCTCAAATGAGGGAGTAAAATTGCTCATTATATAAAGGTCGTGCAAAAAATTATTTATTTACGACCACTACTGTAAATGACGAATTACGTACAATACATAAATTAAGTAAGCGGGTGTTTACAAACGTCGTGCGTAAAGTAAGAAAAACGCACAACGCATCTAATTTACGCATGCTTGTAGTTAGATCTACGTAGCCGCATCACATTAGATTAACAGTCGTCGAAATTGCAAGTGTCATTGCTGATTATTTTGAACTTGACGAGCGCTTACACGGTAACTCGATAGATGGCGCTGTTGACAATACAACGAGATTAACAAATGTTATAACAAGAATAATAAGGTAATTTTTGTGGTCGTAGATAAAGTATAGTACAAAACTCGGGTTGTAAAGCAATTACGCACTTGTGGAATTACTTGCATTCGCAACTTTTCCACCGTGTGTAATATGCTATTTACACTCTCGTTATGTAATATACTATTATACAACTAACATAAATTTAGTACATGACTTACTGTTTCAAAAAAGTTCTAGCCAAACGTATACGCTTTCGTTGGCTCGTTTTATGTGAAGGGTATGAACACTTTAACCCATTCTTTCTCGACATTTTCTTGCTATCCGTATACACAGAGAACAGTTTAGATGTCTTCACAGTTATACACAATCAGTAGTTTGTTATAATATATGTACATATATGTACTATTTCCACTTTTAAAATATAATTAAACACAAAAACAAAAACACCCTTTTCACAAAATTGTTTATTAAAAATTAGATGTACATTTTGTACGCAACGGGTACACCGTCAGTAGTAAACAAAATAATTACAAAACTTCGCAATTATATATAAGGGTAAGACAGACTGTCTTTTCTAGGAACGGGTGAAAGGACAGGGGTGAAAGTGTTTTTTATGCTGGTTTTTTGAAATCTAAAAATTTATTGTATAACGGAGATAAATCATTGTTTAGTAATGAATCTTTATGTTTTTTCATATACAAGCAATGTATGTATATGTGAAAGATTTATACCTAACATATTTCATTAAAAATAAGGAGGTTTATGTCTTAATTTTGACTATTGGGATTAATCTCTTAAAAATTTAATTTATTTTCGACACGCTTTTGATAAAAACTAGGCTATTTATCTGAAATATTTTAATTTCTAGAATTAAAACTCACGTTTTGACTGACAGTGACGATCAAAATTTAATGCTGGCGACTGTACGTATTAATAATAAGTAATAATTTGCTAAATTGGAATTATTGCAAATAAATTATAAATCATTTCTAACTGTTTTTGAAAATACCTATTAGGAAGACCTCAATGACCACTATTTGGGGACAAATTAATTTAATACGGGCATAACCTACACATTGTAACTGCAATAAATTTTTTGTTTTTAAAATAAACAGTATATTTATTTAGGCAAAGTGCGAAACGAACACGTGCAATTTGGTCGTCTAGCAGCATAGCGCCAGAAATCCCGCGTTAAGAAAACGAATTCATTGGCGACCCCCGCCACTCTCAATCTGCGCGGACTAGGGAAATCTTATCTATTTTAGAGATGTGTCATTCGTTCATTTTACACGGATCTGATCGATCGGTGATTGACATCCAAAAAGATCGAATCTTTTGTATCTATCATTCGATCATTTCATTCGTTGAAAGCCCAGACACGATGCACGCAGCTCTCCCCCTACTCACCACAATGAACGATTGCGGATTGTCGTATTTGAATCTGAATCTGTCGGTATCGGTATTAACGTATCGAAGTCGATATGCAATTGCGTTCGTATAGTCTTTAGCGTGTGTAATTATAGTTTTTTGTGATTACTAACTTAAAATGTAAATACAGAGACTAAATGATTGCTAGGAATTCTTGGGAATATGAGCAAATATTATCTTTAATAACAAATTTTTTAAAATCTTTTAACGGACAAATCGAAAAATCGCACAATCGCGCAACGTTTCACGATTTTTTTAGTGTCCGTTTAAATATTTTTAAAAAATTTGTTACACAAATTTTCATTAGGTAACAGCCTACATTAATTATTGTATTTTTAAAGCTTCGTTTTAGACAATTCCCGCGCTTTCTCATTTACTGGTTCTCATTTGAAATTTAAAGCAATAATTGAGTACCTACAATACAAAATTGGTTATATGCGCATCCACTATTCTAGAGGGCTCATTATTGTCAATTGTTTATTTTTCCAATATTTTTCAAAACAGAGCTAATAAAAAGAAAAGCGTAGAGAACATAACACCATAACATAATTATTAGTTCATATTCCCAAATGTAACTTACAACTGCATGGGTGATGGTTTGGGATTATTTATTTGGGTGTTCGGTGTTTATTTTTTTTAATAGCCTGAACTATTTTATTAGTTTGACTTACTTGAACTATGTCTGATTCATTAAAAAATAAACGAAGTGAAATTTGGAAGCATTTTACCATTGTGAGTGCTGGGAAAGCTAAATGTGGGTATTGCAACAAGATCCTTAGTTATGGAGGTGGTGCAACAGGCAATTTGGTTCGTCACATTAGGTCTGTGCATAAAGCGGTTTCTATTTCTATTGATAAAGATACCCATGGGAGCGAGAAGTATGCTGTATCTGCAGAAGATGAGTTAGACATAACAACTATACAAAGTACTTCTAGATCTTCTCAGCCGACTCAAAATTTACGCTCTACAGCCTCTAATCTGGATGAGACAAGTATACTTAACCCATCATCTGAAACAAGAGCAATTGCCATGACTCAAGGAAAAATTACAAATTTTATAAGAAGACCAATATCAGTAAATCGGTCTAAACAATTGGACGAACAATTGATCCGGATGATTGTGAAAGAATACCAACCATTCAAAATTGTTGAAGACCCTGAATTTAAAAAGTTTGTAAACATGCTTTCACCCGGATATAGCATGCCTGATAGAAAAACTATTTCAAACAGTTTAATACCAAGAACATATATGACTGTTAAGGAAATGGTTAGAGATAAATTAGCAAGGGTTGATGCTGTATGTCTTACAACAGACGGGTGGACTTCAATAAACAATCAAAGTTTCATTGCTATCACGTGCCATTTTATCGACGTTGATCAGGGCAAGAATTTTCTCAATTCTTATCTATTAGGTTGTCTTCCTTTCAATGATCGTCATACAGCCGAAAATTTAGCTCAGCAACTAAAAGACCAAGTGAATGAGTGGGGGCTTATTAATAAAATATCCTGCATCGTATCTGATAATGCTTATAACATAGTTGCAGCTATCACCAGAACTCCATGGAGACATTTTCCTTGCTTTGCGCATACGCTAAATTTAATTCTTCAGGGAGGAATAGGTGAGATTAAACAGCAAGTCGATAAAGTTAAGGCAATTGTGGAGTTTTTTAAGAGGAGTTCAAGTGCTTTGACAAAATTGCGAGCTATGCAGGTTCAAATGGGACTAACAGAACTTAAGCTGAAACAAGACGTATTAACCCGGTGGAATTCTACATACGACATGCTCATCAGAATAATTAAAATAAAAATTGCAGTAGTTAGTTCTTTAGCGATTGATCAGCCTCAACTCAATACCTTATCGCAATCTGATTGGACTGTGTTAGAAAAAGCCGTTGAAATTTTGAAAATATTCAATGACATCACCGAAGAAATCAGCGCTGAAAAATTTGTTAGCATTTCAAAAGTTATTTTATATTTTAATTCCATGAACAAACAGTTAAATAAATTTTCAAATGATCTACATAATCCTCCAGAAATTACAAGCCTTTTAACAAAATTAAAAGTCCAGATTAAAGACAGGTTTAAAGAAATAGAAACACTCGATATTACTACTCAGGCTACATTCCTTGATCCCCGTTTTAAAAAATATGGTTTTTCTTCTGATTTTAAGTACGAAAGCACGTTAAAAAATATCAAGTCGAAAATATCCACATTTAATGTAGATAACATGCCAATTAATTCGATTGCAGCAACATCTTCATCGAATTGTGAAGACGAGAATAAAAAGAAATCCTCTATCTGGGACGATTTCGATGAATCAGTTCAAAACGTTTTGACTGTTCGCAATCCCACAGTTGCAAGTATAATTGAAGTAGACAAATATGTGAACGAGCCATTGATCAGAAGAAACGAAGATCCGTTACACTGGTGGGAAGAAAGAAAATCACTATATCCTCGACTGTATAAATTAATGCGACGAAGACTATGCATAACGGCTACGTCCGTTCCTTGCGAACGGATATTTTCAAAAGCTGGACTTCAAGTTCAAAACGCAGCCGCCTAAAATCCGAAAAGGCTTCTCAGGTCTTATTCCTTAATCACAATCTGTAAGGCATTGAAGGCAATTTGTTTTTTTTTTTGTTCACTATACTCTTTCAAATTACAGTTTCTTTTGTATGACCTACGTATTTGCTTTATTAAATTTTTGCATTCAAGTATTCTTATTTATTACTCTCCTTACTTATTTATCGATAAATCGTAAATAAAATTTGTTTCATAATCTCATGAAAAAAAATAAATAAATGAAAGGCTAGACATGCAAAATACGCTAGCTTGGAGCCCAGTCCAATAATGAGTCAGTCAACACAACAGTGGTATCGATCGAGTATCGAGTGCATCTAAACGAGTTTGTTCGACGATCGTCGCTTCAATCGTTCATGTGTATTACAAGATCGTCTAGCCTAAACGATCGAAGTCGCGATTGACCGGTTCCGCTAAGAGTCGTCTGACACGAGACTAGTTTTAGTAGTGAATTCAGTACTGAAGTTGCGCGCACAGATTTAGTTTAAAAATTAGTAGAAACAACGGAGTTTCTGTTTGAGACGTAAGTATGAAAATAATTATATGAACATGCGCGTTGAACATAACAAATGTCAAAATACCTGTCAGTTTTAACCTCAAAAATATTTAGTAGGAGCAGAAGTGAAATAATTGGAATACAAAAATATGGATCGGAACAAACTGTTGCTAGCAGCAGCCACAAACGTAATTACAATATTAATTATTCTACTTTATAAAAGAAGAAAATCAAGAAATCGTCAAATAAAGAATCGAATTTGGGGGAGAAATTGGATAAATCGACGGCTAGAAGGCAGAGGCTTATTAACAATGTTAAATGAGGAATTATTGATCGAAGACCCGTCTTCATACAAAAACTTTCTATGTATGGACAATAACTCTTTTGAAAAATTGTTTAACAAAGTTAAAGTTAAGTTAACTAAACAAGATACTGTTATGCGGGAAAGTATTCCGGCACGATCTAAGTAAGAAATTATTAAATTTTCACGATAGTTTAAGTATTAGTATATAAACTAAATTTTAGGTTAGAGGTGACCCTACGCTTTTTGGCAACAGGTGAATGTTACCGATCGTTGATGTATAACACGAGAATTGATGAAACTACCATTTCACGATTTATTCCTATCGTCTGCGATGTTATATACCATTTTCTCAAAGATGAATACTTGAAGGTAGGTCTTATTATAGTTTATTGATATGATTAAATAAAATAATTCTGAATATTATAGACACCTGATGACAAAAACACCTGGCTTAAAGTGGCTCAGCAGTTCGAAGAATTATGGCAATTTCCTAATTGCTTAGGCGCACTTGATGGACGTCACATAAAATTTAGACCACCTGTTTCTGCAGGATCTTATTACTATAATTATAAAGGCGATCATTCCATTGTGCTTCTTGGCTTAGCAGATGCAGTGTATAAATTCACATATTATAATGTGGGGGTTAACGGTCGCATAAGTGATGGTGGGGTTTTTAGGGAAAGTGGATTATGTAAAGCCATATCCAGCAACAGTTTAAATTTTCCTGATGATCAGGCATTACCTGGACAGACATCAAAAACTCCATTTGTGATTGTAGCCGATGATGCTTTTCCTCTTTCGAAAAGAATTATGAAACCTTTCCCAAGCAGAGGACTTTCAAATGAACAAAAGATCTTCAATTATCGACTGTCCAGAACAAGAAGAATGATTGAAAGCACGTTTGGAATTTTAGCCAATCGATTTAGAGTACTGTTGAATCCAATTCAACTGTCACCAGACAAAGTGGTAAAAATAACACTGGCATGTATTGCGTTGCACAACTTCCTAGCTACTGAAAACTGGAGATCATATACAGAGTTGAATGAGGATGAAGACAAGCACCTTCCGAACTTAGAGCAACAATGTGGGAATCGATCAACAGTTATTGCACTCCAAGTGAGAGAAAATTTCAAAAACTATTTTAATAGTGAAGTGGGTGCCGTTGAGTGGCAAAATAATGCAGTTTTAAGACATAATATGTAATGTAGTTTATTTTACAGATGATCAAGTATGTTGATTACTTTAATTTTATTAATAGATACAACAAATAAAACTACATTTTTGTTTTGAACTTATTTAATCAGTAACATTAATAATAAAAGCTCAGAAAGTTAGGCAAAATAAAATCTCAAAAGGGGAAGGCAAAAATAAAGGTTTCAAAAAAGACACTTATATCTGGTATTTCCATCAGTGCTTAAACCAAATAAAAAAGTAATTTAAACAAAAAATTCTTTAAATATATAAAATCATTGAAAATTCAAAAGGCAAAATAATAATTACATTGTACGCCTGCAAGCGAAATTTTAAATAGATCTGCCTTAAATTTGCCCACTTATTAAAAAAGGCATTTTGCTTAACTTTCCTAGCTATAGTAACATCTTACATTAGTAATACAACAATCTCGAAAGATATTTAACTGCTGTGTCTTTCTGTGCAACTACATTTTTTACGAGCAGTATATATTATATTAGAAATCTCGTGTTGAACATCTAAAAATAAATTTTTATCACGCTCTTCAATATACGATAATTGCTTGCTCATGAAATTACCAAAAAACTGACTTTGTGTGACGTTGCTCTGGGTTTCACTATTGGTAGTGGTGTTACTAACATTGCTTCCAATAATGGCTTTTTGAATTTCTCTCAATGAGTTGGCCGCTGTTTCAATAATTGCATTTTCTTCTTCTACTTTTCTCTTTTTTCTTGAGCGTACATTACCTGCACTGTAACTTGGGGTTCGTTCCTTACTGGTACTTGGCTTCAGGCAGTGAACTGAATGAATTTTTATTTTTTCATTTGCTTCTTGATTAGGCTGAAATTAAAAAATTGTATTAAATATTTTGTATATACTACATTTCAAGTTACATTACATACCCAACTGACCTGAAAGTTATTTCCAGTCAGTTCATCTTCAATAACAGGCTCCTGCGAGTCCATAGTAACAAACTGTAAGTCCGAGCATTCTTCCGGAGAGTATAACACTTCTTGATGTGACTGCGAAGATGAACTCGAACAAATCGAATCTACAGATTCTCGTGATGTTGTATGTTCCACGACAAACATCATGGCATCAAAATACCATATATTTGGTTTGTAAATCTATAATTATAGAACCAATGAAATGTGTTGTGATTAAATATTGATTAAAAACCTACCTCATCTTCACTCATTCCACTGTGGAAGGAACTTGTATATTTTCTATATTGAGCTAGAAAGTTTGTTCGTATGTTATTGAATTTGTTTTTTATTTCCACAATTCCTGTCCCTGGTCGAATTTTTTCAATTTCAGAGCAAATATGTGAAAGGGCGTCATTTCTTGCATGTTTGTTTTTATAATCTTTATGCTTTACCGCATACAAACAGGGGTACGTCTTGTACAGATCGATTAATAATTGCACCTGTACTTGAGACCACGACATTTTTAGTTGATAGTACTTTAACTTTTAACAATAATTATTAACAGTAAATAACACTTATTGTTCTGTCCTACATAACCTCTAATTTCGTGTGTAACCACGTGTAATTTGACACTTCAATCACTCAATGCGCATATCTGCCGCGCCGATTCAGCACCCTTTCATCCAAGAAATTAAAACAAGTTCTAATTGCTTTTATACATTTCAACTAAATCTGTGCGCGCAACTTCAGTACTGAATTCACTGCTAAAACTAGTCTCGTGTCAGACGACTCTAAAACAAGATTCTATCATTCAATACTTTCAGGTGATCGAATCTCGGAGATCGAATCATTCACGAATGACACATCTCTAATCTATTTATGGTATATGTCTGGCCGTGCACCCCATGGGCACCCGACCCTCCATCCTCTAGAAAACTTTTACCACGGAATACATTTGACTTGGCTTGCATCGCGTGCAATAAGCCGGTACGTCAACAATTTCTGTCTATACTTCGAACTTTCGTTATTCTGTCGCCTGTTTTACATCCACCAAGCAGGATTCCCCCCTTAAGAGTTGTGGTTTTTATAACCTCAGTCCGGATGATGCAGCGTGGGAGTGATTACGTGATACCTCGGATTGCGTTGCATCATCTGGGTGCGTGCAGAACGACGCTGTGATACTAGATGATAGCTGAGATGTTAGATGAAAGAGGAAAAAACTAGCGGTTCTAGGCGTACACAATGAAGCTTTAAAGTGAGCAGTTTCTTTTAAAATGTCAGAGAACGCGGACGATTATTTTTGTTCGTCCGCCACAAAGTGGTTCGTTTTACGTACAAACTATAACCGAAAATATCATACACATCCCATAAATGCGGAATGATCTCGATTAGGAGAATTTCATCATTTACATAAACAATTACGTGATTTTCCAGACCGTTTTTATGAATATATACGAATGGAGCCTGCTACATTTTATTACATTTTAAATCAAATTAAAAGTAAACTTGTTAAAAGATGGAAAAATTGTCATAAAACTCCTACATGTGCGGAGGAGCAATTAGTGATAAGGTAAGTAACTTTTTATTTTCATATTTAAATACATAGTTGCAGTAAAATTTGGTCAATTCTACCATTGAGGTTGATAGTCGAAACTGTTGAGAGGTGTTGGTGAAGAAAATGTTGCAAAAGTAGATGCAATAGGTTGGGAATTGTTCCCATACGCCGCATACAGTGTGGAAAAAAAGTGAGGAATAAATTCGATAAAAAATAAACTATTGAGTTTTAACAAAAATCCAAAAACAAGTCAATTTTTTTTTAAATTATACACTTTGACATTGAACTTAAATATACAGGGTGATACATGAAAAAGTTATGATGTCATCGACATTTTTTTTTAACGAGAACCCCGTATTTTTTGTTGATATTTTAGTAGGTCATGTATCTGTCAAAATAGCTGTGTAAAAAAGTGTACCTCTTCCATAAGAAAATTTTTGAGAAAATTTTAATTGAAAGCCAAAAAAATTAACTTTACATTTTTAACATAAATACTGAAAGATATCGATTAAATGTAGAAAAATATCTAATACCTAATTCAAAACAACGTTATTAAAGCAAAATTATAAAAACTGCTTAAAATGGCCCCCACCAACTTCTTAACAATATGCCAATTGCATCTGAAACTCCTGGAGCACATTTTATTCTTTCTTTTAATTGTTTTAAATTTTCTGGTTTTTCTTTGTACACTTGACTTTTTACGTAACCCCATAAAAAAATCTAACGGTGTCAGGTTAGGTGATCTTGCTGGCCATTCTATGAATCTTCTTCGTTAATCCACCGATTGGGAAAAATGTTATCTAAGTACTCCCGCACTTGCCTCGCGTAATGTGGAGGGGCTCCATCCTGTTGGTACCATAACGTATTATTGGGGATGTCTGGATTTTCTAGATTTGGAAAGATAACTGCTAATGCAGGAACTAACGTATTTTCCAGAAACTCGAGATACAAGAACCCGTTTAATGTGTCATCGAAAAAATGTGGTCCTATAATTTGATTACCCACAATTCCCGCCCACACATTTAGCTCCTGTGGATATTTTATTTTCCCGATGCCAATATCTGCAGTTTTGCTTGTTTACCGTGCCATTTAAATTAAAAGTTGCTTCATCAGAGAAAACTATTATATTTAACAGAAAAGGGCCTCGATACAAATTATTCGTTATGGTTTCGGAAAATTTTATTCTGTGATCTGGGTCGTCGTCGTTTAATTCCTGCACTAGCATAATTTTGTATGGATGCCACTTTTGTCTTTTTAGGTAGTTTACGACTGACGCATGAGAAATTTCATAATGACATAAATCAACTGATTTTTTTCTTTTCCTGTCTGGAAGTACCACTGTAGGTTCACTAAAGGATTCATTCATGATTGACGTCGATGACTGTATTGAAAGTGCGGAGTGAAGGTAATGGTAACTTTTGTCTCAATAATTCATTATACCCGCTGCTGCCACAAGAAAATTTCAATTTAAGTGCTTTTTGTACTGTAGCATTAGACCACTTCATAAACTTTGTACAGTTTCTCTCCATCGCATTAGTTTGATCTTTTTCAAAGAGAGATTTTAATAGTTTTGTATCTTTGTTAATCTCCTCATTTTTTATAACATTTTCTAACTTTTTAATTTTTATTCTTGCGTTACGTAAACACTGTTTTTATATTTTATAAGCAATTTTTCATAATTTTTCTGATATTCTTTTATTTTGCTTAGCAATGCTGAAGTACACTGAGAAAAATGTATATTAAAAACCGTGTTGTAAAAAAAGTATCATTAATAATAAAATAAACTGTTTTAAAAGTAGCAAAATTGTTTAAGTAAAGCAAGTAAATTTTTCTCTTAAAAGAAATGACAATGCGATTATAACGAGTGGTTTTTTAAATCCGACGTCAAGTTAGCTGTGAAACATTCATTGTTTTATTCACAATGAATAGAACAATAAATGTTTCACAGCCAACTTGACGTCGGATTTAAAAAACCACTCTATATTACATTAAGCATATGATTTTGTAACATTTATGAGTTCGTCCTGCAGATATGATGTTTACAACATAAAATTTGTAGGTCAAAAAGCGATCGAAAGATGTCACTACTTAAATTGTTCATTACTTTCACATCGCAATAGCATATAACCTAGGAGAACTCGGTTTGGTTTGCAGTGGAGTTCATAGACAACACAACATAACATAATATATTTATGTTTTCTATGGTGGAGTTCTGGAGCTACGGTTCTGTTGATGAAGGCCCAATGAGGCCTTAAACAGCTGTACAGAGCAAGCTCGACGAATCCGCTGTAATCAAAACCGATTTGCACAATTTTTTTTAAATAAAATTTGTAATTTAATATACGTTTTTTCTTAAATCGAGTACTTATTTTTTTTGGTGCAGCTGCAAAGGTTGGTGATCGTGTGAATCCCGTAGCTTCTTATCTGTGCGTAGATATAAATGTTAAAATATAAATATATTAAACGATATTATATTTTATATTTTAGCCATTTTAGAATATCTTTTTATAAATTTAAATATATAACAGTTAATACAAATATGTTTTTAAGTTAATAAAATGATTTTGCTGTCACATATAGTAATATAAATTTTTGTAAAAATTACTATATTTATATTTACTTTTACAACGTAATTCTCTCCGTGTATTGCTAGCTTCTGTAAAAATCAACGGTTGCACAACTTCCTCTAAGGTAGATGCAATAGCAGCTTCAGTGCCTTCTAAATAAGATCCAATTGCATCAGCTTCAGTGCCTTGAAAGTTATTTGCACTTATTTCGTCATCTTTACTTCTCAATGTTTTTGAAATTTGAACTCTATCTTTTGGGGCCTTGCGTTTATATTTTAGTTTTGAAAAACTAAATAATGTAGGTACAGCATGCTTCAGTTTCCGTGTGCCATGTACACGAGTTTTCTCCCACATGCAGGGCTCAAAATGAACCTAAAAGAACACATTACTTACATTTCAGTTATTTTATGTTTAATGTAAGTCTTACTTCACAAAGAAATGATGTGTCCGTTGCAGTCCATCCTTCTCTTCGCACCTTAATTTCCCATTGCTTCCTTCGTAAAGAATCTTTGGGAAATCGTTTCATAAGAAACCCTTTTTCAGCTCTGTTAGAACAGCCAATAGCTGCACAACCCGGCATTTCTACTACACTAAAACATTATATAAATTACAATATTGAAATGCAAAGCATTTTCCATTATATTAATGAATGCATAAAATTTGAAAGTTTTATATACAGGGTGAGTTATTAAGCGCCCTTTCTTCCATAGCTCATTTATAGAACGATATAGAATTTTTTTCTTTTACAAGGACATTCTACCTATTGAGCACTATATCCTAAAATTATTTTGGTACATACAGAGTGTTACGTAAAGTAATGGCAGCATGTAGCAGGATTTTTTTTAATGGAATACCCTGTGTATTTTCTTATAGGAAGACATAACATTCGATCCTCTAAACAGTAGCGCATAAAATATTTATATTTAATTAACCAACTAAGAGTAAATTAATATTTTATTGAAAACGGTCTGATTTTCAACTTCTCTTGAAATACGAACTGTAAACGTGTTGTTTGTCGTACGGCAATAAAAATCGGTAGTGTTATAAATTAAAGTGTAAGAAATAACCTAGATATAAATTCTTTTAGTCTTACTTGTTTTTTCAAATGTTCAAGCCTGTGTAATTGTCAGAATTTCAAACTGCCGTTATTCAATTTTTTTTTAATGCAACCCCCCCTATCTCTTTTCACGAATAGATAGTGTTCATGTTCCTCTTCAATTCTGTTATAGGTTTTCTGCATCTAATCCTTACAGTTTTTTTGCTACAAGAAATTTTTTACATTTTTACTCTAAAATCAATATTAAAAAGTTATTTAATGTACCGTATTTTAATTTCTTTAAGACAACGCCATAAAACAGATGGATAATATCAAGTTTACAATTGATTACAGACTCTTATTACATTATAATAATCGTATTTTTGTTATAATACAATTCTTTTACTTTGTTTTAATTAAGAATGCTTTAAAATTGATTCGATGTAATTCCTAAACTTCAGTTGTCTTCATTAACATTTGATTTAATAAAATCTGAATACTTGAACAAAAGAAATTCACCGATTTTAATTTATTTGTTAGATTATTAATTTATTATTTGTATATTTTTTTTGAAGTACAACAATTTTTACATTAAGGTAATTATTTGCAAACACTGATGTTTTCTTTTGTTGTAAACCACATCGAATCAATTTTAAGACGTTAATTACAACAAGGTGAAAGAACTGTATTACAATAAAAATACGATGATTATAATGTAATAAGAGTTTGTAACCAATTGTAAACTTGATATTATCCATCTGTTTTATGAAATAGAGGACGCTGTCTTAAACAAATTAAAATACGGTACGTTAAATAACTTTTTAATATTGATTTTAGAGTAAAAATGTAAAAAATTTCTTGTAGCAAAAAAACTGTAAGGATTAGATGCAGAAAACCTATAACAGAATTGAAGAGGAACATGAAGACTATCTATTCGTGAAAAGAGATAGGGGGAGTTGCATTTAAAAAAATTGAATAACGGCAATTTGAAAATCTGACAATTACACAGGCTTGAACACTTGAAAAAACAAATGAAACTAAATCAGTTTATATCTGGGTTATTCCCTATACTTTACTTTATAACACTACCTACTTTTATTTCCGTCTACAGTTGGTATTTTAAGAGAAGTTGAAAATCAGACCGTTTTCAATAAAATATTAATTTACTCTTAATTGGTTAAATAAATATAAATATTTTATGTGCTGCTGTTTAGAGGATCGAGTGTTATATCTTTCTGTAGGAAAATACACAGGGTGTTCCATTTAAAAAAATCCCGCTGCATGCTGCCATTATTTTATGTAACACTCTGTACGTATCAAAATAATTTTAGGTTATAGTGCTCAATAGGTAGAATGTCCTTGTAAAAGAAAAAAATTCTATCTCGTTCTATAAATGAGCGCTTAATAACTCACCCTGTATAACTAATTATTAAAATTCAAAATAAGATACAGTCATTGCTTACAAATTCAATTAATGCAATTCAACTTAATTCGTATTTCTGACATATTCATTTAAAAACACTAGAGAACTAAAAGCACGCAAAAGTAACAAGTTGATTCACATTCACAATACACTTACCTATTGTACGAAAAGCAACTGATTTATGACAATTATCACAACTAAAAAAATTAACCACTGAATGAAAACACGATTTAAAGTTGCTCCACTCTGCAAAAATCATAGGCAAAAAAACGTAAACAATGCAGAAACTGACAACATCATGGCGGAATTGTACCTCGTGACTAGTTTAACCAATAGCGATGAAGACATCTGTATGGCCACACTGTTCTTATAAAGTCACTGTAACACTGACAATGCCCCCTCCTCCTCTATCCTGTTTTCTCTGACTAGGCTTCTAGAAAGGAATTTGAGTTTGGTTAGGTAGCTACTTGCAGTTTTACCAAACATCTTGCAATAAAAACAATAAACAGAATCTTTTGAAATATTGTAAATAAGCCAATCTCTATTAATGTTTTCGCCATTAGAAAGATTTCTGTAATAGTAGTTTTCGTCCGTTGTCATTAACGGGAAAATTGTGGTTACGCACCTGTACAGGACCACGTCTAACTAAAACATCAACAAGATCACTATTAATACTAGCAGGCGTATCTTCACTTGTATCACTTTTATTGTTACTTTCTGAACGACTAGGGCTGCAACATATTTTTTGCTCTTCCGATTCTTCCATAGGTCCAGGAGCTGACGACGCTGTGATAGTTTCAATAATTTCTTGACAATCCTTATTTCCAGGTTTACTTAAAAATTTCGTCATAGAACTTGCCGCTTTTCTTTCTGTATCTCCTTTTCTCGTTTTTTATTTCGAAATTGAGCCCCAGAAAGTTTTTTCCTCTTTGGTGGTTCCTGAAACAATTTTTGAATGTATTAGAAGACAACTAGCTGTTGCCCGTAATTGTGCTCGCATAAGATATTTCCGCAAGGTCCTACCAAAGCAACTTTGTGGTAAATACGACAATATCTATTCCACAATAATAATTAAATTATGTTGTCCAGTCGTGCACAAGTAGCAAACAGACACACAACAGGCAGACTATTGCAAGACTTTTTAGTTTTTTGAATAATGTCTAAAAGAATAATTTATTATAAATATAAGTAGGGGTAGGTATGGCTGACAACAGGCAAATAAAATAAAAATAAGACAGTTTTTGGGGACAATCATTAGTGATTAGTAAATAAAAACAGTACTTACCATGTGTTTCGTATTCGTTTATTTTAACGAACCCGGTGAGTCGAATTAATTCACGTGGCCTAGAAAGTCATAAATCTTCGTTAAAATAGCTCGCGGGAACTAATTACCAATTTAATTATTTAAAAATTTGAAACTTAACTATTTATTTACAATTAATTACATATTAGATACAGTGATTATGAGCCTAGCAGTTTGCGGGCATCTAAATTTTAGTGAAACCGTTTAGGAAATGAAACATAAAATTTTACAATTTAACAATCTGAGACCGAGCCTAAACGTGACAAAATAAAGCGGCCTGTGAGAAGCATCGTTTTCAACATCTGACAAATCTTTCGGCAAATTTGTTGAGAGAAAGTCCTATCTTTTATTTAATTAACATTTTAAATCTAAATTCTAAAGTCTAACACAATAAGTTCGAAACACAATGTTTGCAATTTTTCCCACTTATCACTGAAAGTTATAATACATGTAGGTATGACACTATTTAACTAGTTGTACGCAAAAACGAAAACACCCTTTTCACAAAATTGTTTATTAAAAGCTATACATATGCACATTTCGTACGCGATGCGTACATTGTCAATAGTAAACAAAACAATTACAAAACTTCGCACTTACCTATACCTAAGCGTAAGAGAGTGAAAGTTGGCCGGTCTTTTGTAGGAACGGGTGAAATGACAGGGGTGAAAGTATTTTTTAGGCTAGTTTACGATGAAGAGAATCCTGTGTACGGTGTACGCCATGCACACCCGCACCCAGCGGGCCTGCTTAGCCTGACTACATAATATTTATCGTTTAGGGCACGTAACAAATATCCTGGATGCCTTGAAGTTCCCTTTCTTAACAATAGAAATCTATGTGCGAATACTAATCAATTTTGGATATAAGGTTTTACAAAAAGCACGTTTTCTACTAATGTTCAAGAAGGTAATAAAAGTGTCCTTTCTGAAATTTTGGCTATTGTGAGTTGAAATTAAGAATGCAAAGGTATTAACGATATCTTATTACAAATACAGAAAATCTCTTAAGTAATAAAAAATGACATGACAGTTGAGCAAAAGTCTCACGGACTCTGCAGGTAAAGCGTAATATTTAATCGTAAATCAGACGTAAAAAATCAGTAGTTTGAAGTAGCATTTTGAATGAGGTAAGAATCGAAGGATAAAACTTGATCTTACTCTAATCTAACATCTAATTAATTAAAAATTACGCATTTACTTAATTAAATGAATTAAAAATTAATTAAAGTATAATAAAGTGATGAGTCCATTGTAACGCTCGCTTCGATGAATAGCGACAACGCTAATTGAGTTAAGGGGTAGCTCAGTGGTATAGGGGCCGTTTTGCGGTCTGAAACGTATGAGAGGTCCGTAGATTGTAAACTGAACTTACCGGTCTCCTCAGCGTCGTTCCACATCCGTCTACCGCAGGGTCCAGGAATAAGGGGTTCCAGAAAAAGCCCAAACACTTATCACCACTTTATTGGACACAACCCACCAGGTCTTCTGGGGAC
This sequence comes from Dorcus hopei, assembly GCA_033060865.1. Taxonomy (NCBI): domain Eukaryota; kingdom Metazoa; phylum Arthropoda; class Insecta; order Coleoptera; family Lucanidae; genus Dorcus; species Dorcus hopei. The sequence goes on along the minus strand of CM065426.1, from coordinate 74,367,032 downwards.
GCACCTTCCTGAGTCGTCCTTGCCCAGCGAAATCCAGGAACCCTCTGCTCGATCGAAGAACGATCGAGCGGTTTTCAATATTGACGACTCAGCAAAGTTTTCCTACCGTACCGCAATATTCGATATATAATATAATACAGGGTGTTCAACGAAACGAAAGTAACCTTCCTGACATTTCCCCCCCGCCAGAGAATATGCTTCCATGCATATTTTATATTACACATAAGGGTTGCCGTCACAAAGAGTTACTTTTCCTAATAGATATCTGGATTATAATTTTAATAAATTTACAAAACTACGTTGACTTTATTCTCCATGGATCAACTGCCGACCTTTTATTCGCTTCATGTGATAAATTTAAAGATATTTAAGTAATAGTTTCTTTATACGGAATGGAATAATAGCTTGCTGTAGCTCCTCGGTTGCTTGTATGTTGATTTGGAATAAGGTGATAAACTTGATTCTGAATCTCCAGTTAATGTACGTGTGTGATGCCCTACTTAATTCAGGCATCGTCCTCTTCTTTGTGTTAGCGTTGACCTTCGGCTTAAAGTTTTGGAGCCTGAACTACATTGTCCTCCACTTGGGCCTCTTGTTTCCAATATTTTCATTCCTCTTTTCTTCTCTTGACTCATTAGTATCCTTGGTCTTTCGGCAGCGTCCATGAAAGAAAAGGCAGCATCAGAATTTTATAAATAACCGGTGAGCAAATAAAAATCAGATTAGAGCAGCCGGTGCAAAGAAAATGTATGTCTGTGATTAAATAAAAAGTCAATAAATTTGACAGTACATGAATGCATTACATTAATTAATTCAGTTAATCACAGACATACATTTTCTTTGCACCGCCTACTCTAATCTGATTTTTATTTGCTCACTTTTTACAATATATGTTAGTTTTGTAGGTTGTGCCTCATGGTTTACAACATTTGAATAAAATATGGTTTAGCCTAAACGAGTTATAAATTCTTATATTTATATTAATAAATTATGTTAGATGGTTATTTGGTCATGGTATAATAAGAGTATAATCATGGTAATAATATAAATAACTAGTACCGATGCAACGATTGGCCATTTCCTTGCGTAGGTTAAGAAAAAATTAATGATAAATATTTAAATAAATATCTCGTTTAGCGATACATTACATATCTATGTCTACTACTAAGTGGTAAAATTTAATGCTAATGCTAATAAACACCGTAATCTAAAATTTTAGCATTACTAGCAAACCTAGGAATACTACTTCTGTCGAGGATCGGATGTCTGCTGATCAGTTCAGACGATCCAATTCCTCGCGAGAAGTTGCCTCCCGTAGGTTTACTGTACAACTCCTTCCGTCCGGTAATACGAACGTCCCTTCCTCATATTCTTTTAGGGAGATATTTCTCTTTACTACTTTCCGCTGTTTACAAACACATTGTTTTAGTTTCTTAATTGTGTATACACCTACGCCTATACAAATTGCTATGGTTAAACAGTACAATGTTATGGATTCGTAGGTATCTTTAGTTTTTTGATTGTGCTTGTCTTGTATTTTTTTAATATCGTTAACGACTGATTGAAGTTTGTTGCGGTTATTTGAGAATGAACCATTAATCTGCATAACTTGTTCTAATTTTTCCAAATCTAAGGTCCGTATTCATAAACAAAACTTACGCTATACGTTCCCTAAAAAAATGTGTTTATGTACTGCAAAGATTTCTTTTACAGAAAGTAATTTATAAACTGTACCTAAACTCTTGTTAGTTGTGCGTCCGCTACACCTTTAATTGCGTACAGTTCATGAATAATTAGCGAATTATTATCAAACGCATAGCCCAAGTTTTGTTTATGAATACGGGCGTAAGTGTTTTAAATCATTTACTAACGGGGAAGGTAGACTATCATTTTCAAAATCATTCGTTTTAATATTTAATGAAGACAAATAGTTGGATTTTAATCCGAATTCTTTTGTTTTTACGGCATTTAGAATTATATTTTCTGAAAATGCTTCACATCTTGTCGACAGATAGAATTTACCCGTGCCTTTTAAACTTGCATATTTTATTATGTTGCTGCCATTTGGATACATACAGTTTAAAGTTACTGGCTCTTCGAGTGGTGCTACGAAAATCCAAGAATTTGTTATCTTCGATTCTAAAAAGAAAATTTGATTTATCGTAATTACGTGACGTTCGCAAATTTCTGGTATTGTTTTTGTGGGAGATAGTAATTGAATTTCGCAAGCATTTCTATTTGTCGTTATTAAAGATTTTTCTTTAACTGATATAAATACCTGATTTTCTATTTGAATAACTTTCCTTTTTTCCTCGTTATTCATTAGAAAGAATATGGATCTTAACTCGTTAACTGCTAAATAAGAGTAAGAAAGATTAATGACAATGAATATGTTTTCATGTAATCTTACCGGGTTCTGTTGCACTTGAATTGTAGATATCTACTGGAAATTTAACACCCGGTGGAAGCAATCCGCTAACAGCCTTTAATTTTTCTAATATAGTCGATGGAGCTATAAATAATGGGTGAAATATTCCCTGCTTTGCTGATACAATGATATTTATTAAGTTTATAATCTCTAGTTGATATTGATCAATAACCGCAGATAATGTGGTTGTATGGTCTTTCAAATGTCTATCTATTTTATATAGGAAATCTAAGTCCTGTAATGGTATCATTTAAATTTTTTTTATTGTATTAAAATTATTTACAATTAGTTTCTCGTTATGATCTATGTGGCCCAGCGTATTGTTTAATGAATCAATTGTTGACATTACCACCAGTGTTTGATTTTTTAAAATATTAGACAACGTATTTTGATCCGTTTTAACTTCGTTTATTGCTTGCTCAAACCTTTCTGCGTCTTCGGTTGTTAACGTGCCGAAAAGAGTTTTTGAAATTTTTCCCACAGCATCAAAATACCCTCTCTTTACTATATTATGGCCTATTAAATTTGGTATTAGCCGTTTTTCCTATTTTATGCGATTAATTGTTGCCGTTATCAGGTTTAAGTAGTTTCCGCATAGTTCATAGTCTTTTAACATTTTGGAGTTGCATATTTGTTTGGTATTGTCGCGAACGAGGAAGCTATTAATTTTAGTTTATGTTAACGAATTACGAATATGAGAATTAAGATACGGAAAATGTCCTTAAATTAATTTTATTCAATCTAACTTAACACTTTAAACTATAAATTATGCGAAGCCTTTTAAATTAATTTAATCTTACGTTTACTGTTGATCACTATGCACTTATTTTAAATCTAATCCTACTCTTTTACTTATATTTAACTCTACATTACTTCTCGGGGGAAAGGGCTTGGCCCAGCCGGCCAGCCCTGCGCTCGTGGAGAGCTCACTCGCTTGTCTCCGCTTTACGCGCACTCATTCGCAATTTACTGTCCAATTAATACTGATTTAATACTACTCTCCTGACCTGCGGGTCGATCTTTTATACATCCCTATCTCTACGTCACAATTGGTTCCTTTACTCTGGTGGCCGGGGTTCTATCAAAGTCCAAAGTTCTAAACCGCATCAGCATGTCACATTTTAGTAAACTTTTGTCACCTTATAACGTCAAAAATCACGTTAACATAACGTAAAAATAACGGCAAAAAGTCACAGACCAAAGACGTCCAAATACGACGCATAAATGACGTTTATAAATCACGTCTTTGGAACGTCACACTTTTGTGAATTAATGACGTACCTATATACAGGGTGAGTCGGGAGGAATGAACCAAACTGCAGGAGTATATTCTACCCGTCAATATAAGAGAAAAAAACCCAAAAGTTGTAATCCGATTTTCATTTGTTGTCGAGTTGGAACGTTTTAACAAAATACCTTACATAATATTTTTTCTCAATTGAAGGATTTATTTTTTTTTTACTTCCCTGAAATGTTCAAACATCGTAATCCTTGTAATTCACGCAAGAATTAATTAATTTTCAAATTTTAATAAAACTGCATTTGTGTACTAGCGAATCTTTTGATCTGAATATTTCAATTGAGAAAAATATATTATGTAAGGTATTTTGTTAAAACGTTCCAACTCGAAAACAAATGAAAATCGGATTACAACTTTTGGGTTCTTTTCTCTTATATTGACGGGTAGAATATACTCCTGCAGTTTGGTTCATTCCTCCCGACTCACCCTGTATAGCCTGTTTACTAAATACGCGATAAAAATTCAGGGTATTATTCCTTGGGCTATTTTAAGATTTTTGTTTCCTTAGATGATTTTCGGAAAATCAGCCAAGGACACAAAAATCTTAAAATAGCCCAAGGAATAACCCCCCTTAATTTTTGTGTTTAATAAACAATCTGTATATTATGAATTTGTGGAAAAAAAAACTAAAGAAAAACAGAAAATTTTTCATGAAAACATATATTGAAAAACATAAATAAAAACAATATATTCTATAAAAATATAAACTTATTTTCTAATATAACATCTGTTATAACGAATGTATTAGTGGCATTGATACCCATCTATTAGTTCTATTTTATACGGCAACATAATACATTTAACGGAAATATTTTCAACAGACCATACTTTCAATTCTGTTGATATATTTGAAACAACAAATATATCTATTTCTGAAGACTTGATTGGGTAGGTATATAATGAACTGTAAGAGGTAAACTCTTTTCCTATTATCATTAGCACGTCATTACGGTCTTTTACGATGTTATGAATTTCTATAATCATTTTGTCTTTAAACATACAATAGCAATCTGCTTTAGAATAAGAAAATGTAGAAAAAACCAGTCCTTGTCTATGTAACTTTTTAAATTGTTTTGAAATTTGAATTATATCCAATAAGGGCCCATGCCTGTGTTCCAAATCTGGACCACTAATAGTTTGTTGTTTTGTGCTGACACTAGTATGAACCAAATTAATATCCTATTATGAATTTCACGTAAAGGATTTCGTGTAGATCTTACTAAACGTTTTATCATGCCTAAATAATTTTCGTAGGGAAAGGCCGAAAAATTATCGAGTACGCCATAATTTTTAATATCATCACTGAGATGGCAAAGGATGTGAACATTATATATACAAAATTGAGGACCGTAAATAGCTTCACAGTGGCAAACAAAAACGTTTAACAGTTCTCTAGCAAAATCACTGCCGTAATAAGAAAGATGTTTATTGCAAATAAGCATGGCAATTCCGGTGTGAAATAATAAAAAGTGTTCATACACTGCCAAATCTACTACATTTTTTAGCACTGTAGGCCCCAAATATAATAAAAACAACCTAAACTCGGTAGCCTTCCATCTGTTTATTTCCAACAATGATCGGCACTTTCTATTAAATTCTACAGGTATAAAAGGCTTCCACAATTCTAAAATCTCAGAAATTTGTTTAATTTTTTGAAATCCTAATCTGACCTGAAGTGGCCCGTGAATCCACGCATTCAGAAGCTTTCTCATCACACCCAAGCACACACAATGCATATAATCTATAGGGAAGTTTGTCACTAACCCAATTGGGAGTTCTGTTAAAGGTGAAGTTGCAAGGTGATGATCTTCGTCTTGTTGCCTTAAAAAAGATTCATCAGATCTCTTAAGCTCAGAAACGGAATTTAGTACTACCCCCGTCCCTGAACATACTGACCAATAACAGTACATTTTTCACATGATGAATAGCCTCCATGAGATTTAATACATTTAAGAAAAGAACGTGCTGGTGCATCACATATTATGCTGTGTACTTTGACAGTATAATATTTTTTTTCAAACTCAAACCCACGTTCTAGGAGCTCTTTAAGTTCTCTAATAAAATTTCCTAAGTAAGCAGACAAAGGTTTTAGTTTGGAAGTACCACAAAATAGAGCCACAATAAAAGGAGTACTATTTACATTTTTAATTTGTGCCAAGATTGGCCAAAGTTGACTTGATGAACTACGATATAATGGCAGACCATCTACATTAAATGATATCTGTAATTCATTAGCAATAAATCTAGGTAGTCTTTGTAAACAATTATTCAAACTTTCTAATAAACCAAAATATATCAACTCACCTGTTTCTAATTTTTGAACTGTAGCAGACTTTGGTATTTTCAAAAGAGTTCGACAATCTAGAGGAAGTTCCGGATGATAAGGAGACAAAATATGAACTAATTCAGTAACTCTTGTATGATTTACACTGACTGCCCAGACTTGCAAATTTTTACGAAAGATTGTGGAGAAAGTTTATCAGAATTGCTGATGGCACTGTTATTTTCATCAGAACTCTCTGAATGCTCATTTAAATCTTGTAAAGGTAAAATATTTAAATAATTTGAATGAATGTTTTTTAATTCATTTGTATCAATGTCACTAGTACTTTCTAAGGAGTGTTCATGTAGTATGGTAACAATAGGATCATGAGAGTAAGGTGTTTCCACTGTTACCTTAGTTTCAGTTGATGCAGAACAAAACTTTCTCTCATTTAAAATTTTACACCTTTGTTTTGCAATTCTTCTGTAGAATTGTCTGCGGCCTAGGCACACATCAGATTGTTTTTTATACATGTTGAGCTCGCTTGTTTTTCAGTTTCAGCCTCTGTGGTGAATGCTTCAACCAAACTTTCACAGTATCTTCAATGTCGTTTACAGTGGATCCAGGAACCCCTTTTTGCACAGCTTCTAAAATAATAAAAATTTGATTTTAAATCAATGTAAAATTTTAAACCAAAAATTATTCTCACTTTATTGTTAAATTAAAAAAAAAATAAGCATTAGAGATTGAGCATAATTCTGAAAGCTATAGCTTATTAATTTAACTATTGGAAAATTAAAAAATGCACCTAATGTAGATTCTTATTGCCAGTTGAATATTTGTAAGCAAATATTTATAAAATTGAATTCTGAAATAAATTAAGCTATATACCAATTAGTCTTTCTTTTTTAAATAGAGTAGACCTCGGTTATAGTGAACCTCAAGGGACCATCAAAATCGGTTTGTTACATCCGAAGTACGTAATAAGCGATAATGCCACAAATATAGAGAAAAATGACGGGACTTGAAATGTAGTTCGTTATAAGCGGTGGATCGCTATAACCGAGGCCGCTATAACCGAGGTTTACTGTACTTACTTAGTATTACATCCTTCAAGTGCAAACCACTAAAACTTTTTTTGGTACGTTTTCCAAAGAAGCTGTAATTTGAAGCCAGTGTGTTAGATAAGCAGTGCTTCAGAATAATATTTACTCGTGACACTAATCCTTTTCCACCAAATGAGGATAAGTAGGATGCCTACAGAACTAATAATAATAAATTTTAATAATATTTATGTTCACATACCAAAGCATCAGAATTATCTTTTTCTTTCAAATGATCCTCAAGGATGAATAAATCTTCTTGATTATAATAATAATAATAATAATAATAATAGTCTTTATTTTCCAACTATGAGAGAAGTCGATACAGAAGCTACATATACAGAAAATAGAAAATTATACATAGTTGAAAAATTCTGAAGGTGCAAGCTCAAAATACGCTCCACAATGAAGCGCATTTGGTTTTCAGCCTGGACCTTAACAATTCTTATAAGCAATAGGCGCTGCTGTGATTTAAAGAAAAATGAAGAGAAGCTACTTTCCTCAATAAATAAACATACAAATACTCTTAGTTCGAAAACACAGGCAAAAGTAAAATAATTCCGTCATACTTAACTACTCTTAACTTTCAAGCCGCCATAATTTATCTTTTAATTTGATTTTAAAATTTTTACAGGAAGATGACCTTATATCAGTGGTGAAACTGTTATACACTTTTGCAAATTGAAACGAGAACGCACGCTCAAAAAGTGCTGTGCGGTGGACTGGTGGTGTAAGTAGACCCTTAAATCTTATATTAATATTGTGCACATCTGTGCGGAATCGAATTTTATTGTATAAGTATGAAGGCGATTTATACACTATAATTTTGTGGAATAAGCATGCTGTAGTTAGGTACCTACGAGACTTCATATGAAGCCACCTTAGGGAATTAATTTATGGCTGACATGTTCAAATTTCCTAATTCCAAAATTAATCTGATGCAGGAGTTCTGAACACGTTGTATCTTAGAAGATGTTTCAACAGTTATACACGAGTTATATATTTCAACACCATAAGAGAATTGGGATAAAATTAAAGACTCGCATAAAGTAGATTTTATTTTAGTTGAAAGTATATGTCGATGGGGATATAATAATTTTAAATTAAGGTAAGCCTTTTAATACACAAAATACTTGTTTCTCAAATCTTAATGAGTTATCTAACCAAATACCTAAGCTCTTTAATTCATTACTCATTTGAATAATATTATTATCAATAAGTAACAGAAAATTATTTTTATTAAGTCCACTTTGGGTGAAGAACCAAACAAGATATAAGCTGATTTAGAAGGATTTAAAACTAAGCAATGGTTAGTCGAGATTTTACAAATACTTTCAAGATCACTATTTATTTTAGACATTGCATCAATGTAATCATGACAACGAAAAGAATAGTAAAGTTGCGTATCATCTGCATAACTTTGCATTTTACAATATCGCATAACACTCTGAAAGCAACTAGTGTAGATGGTAAACAACACAGGCCCAAGAACGGAACCCTGTGGAACTCCTTTAGTTAAGCATTTAAAGTTTGAGAGCTTACTTCGCAATTTAACACATTGTACCCTGTTCGATAAATAAGATTCTAGCAAAGAAATAGCAGATGATGAAAATCCTATGTAACGTAGTATAGATAGAAGGAGCACATGATTTAAGGTATCAAAAGCCTTTGTAAAATCTAACAGTGTTAACGCAGTAATAAGTCCTCTATCTGTGGCTGTCGCAATGTCATCAGTTAGGTTTAAGATTGCAGTAGTACAGCTGTACCCAGGTCTGAAACCAGACTGCAATTCAGGAATAATACTATATTTATCTAAGTGTACACGAAGTTGACTATTAATTACTTTTTCTAAAATTTTTGAAAACACAGGCAAAATACTGACGGGACGTAAGTCCTTACAAGTAACAGGATTGCTAATCTTAGGAATAGGATAGACAACAGCCTTTTTCCAAATGTCAGGAACTGTATTTGTTAAAATACACTCATTAACTAGATGCGTAATGTACGGAAGAATTGTAGGACAGCACATTTTTATCATAAATATGTTTAAGTTATCATGACCGCATGCTTGAGTTTTAATTTGGTGTATGATTTTGCAACTTGATCAACATCAACAGTGCTAAAAGAAAGTTCTTCCATAGAAGGAAAAAATTTGCTAGAATTATAATAATGTAGTGTTTCATCATCAGGAGTTAAATTAGGTATTCCATCTATGTAATAATTATTTATCTCATCGGCGCAATGAAAGTTATCCATATCAGATACATTTCTCTTATTTTTAATATCAAGACGCTTTAATTGCCTCCAAAGATATTTAGAGTCTTTATTATGTGATACAAAATCAAAATACGCCCTTTTCTCATGCTTAACTGTATAATTAGTTAGATTCCGTAGCTGCTTATAATAATTAAAATGTTGAATTAACTTCGTTCTATTATATCTTTTCAGCGCTTCATCTCTCAGCTTCATCAATAGCTTAACATTGTCTGTAACCCACGGATTATTTTTTTTAGTAATTTTAACCGTTTTAACTGGAGAATGTTTATCAAAAAGGGAAATTATACAATCAGTAAGGAAGGTAAGTTTTTCATTGACATCATTAATGTAAAAGATAGTCTGCCAAGGGATTATTTTTAAGTCAATATTAAATTGAATCATGTCTATATTTTGAAGTTCCTGGCGGTTTTGTAAAATGTGTGTGTCGTTTAGAATGCATATGTAATGTACATTCAATTATTTCATGATCTGCAAAAATGCTAGGTAATACAGACCAATTTTCTACAATATTTGTATCAGAGATTAAACATAAGTCTAATAGAGTTTCCGAGTAAGTAGTGATACGAGTTGGACTATCAATTATCTGCTTAAAATTAATTAATTCAATCATGTTCATCAGAAACTTAGTTTTGTAATCCCCAGCATTTAGCCAATTGATATTGAAATCACCTAAACAACAGACATAATCGCACATTACAGAAGCCGTCACACAAGATTGTTCAACTTCATTTACGAACATTTTGTAGCTACAATTAGGTTGACGGTAAACACAGCCTACTGCTAGTGAGACGCTATTAATAAATATTTTAAGCCATATCTCTTCAATACTGGAATTAGCCTTTAAAACTTCATACTTATACCTTTTATTTATAAAAATACATACACCACCACCACGCGCATCACGATCAAATCTTATAAGATGGTATTCTTGCAAATTTAGCAAACTGTTTGGTACATCCTTCCCTAACCAAGTTTCAGAGACACAGAATATATCATAAGGATTACTGTTTAAAAATTCCATAAGAAGATGAAACTTAGGTAGTAAAGATCGAATATTTACATGTCCTATTTTAATAGTCATAATTTTTTGTTAACTTTAATTTTAATATTTTTCCTCTGTATGAATCGTGTAAGAGTAGGTAAGTATATCAATATAAATTTAGTAAATTCTAAGTCAATAGGGGGGTACCCACAAGAATTAAATAAAGTAAAGTAGTATTACGAACATATTTTGTTTTCTATTATCATGTAAGATTATTATTATACTATATATTCAATAATACATGGTAGTCAACAGTAATTTTGTGAACGAGAAATATGAGTACAAACTAGTTCGCGATAAGAATAATGCTATATAAAAAAAGGAATAATCTGAACTGAAAATTATTCAGATCCGAGTTAAAATGTAATGTTGAAAACAAAGCTTTAGAAATTAATTTAAAGAGTTGAAATTGAAAACTAAATTAGCTTATAAATACACAGAAAAAGGAAAGAAAGAAACACTGCTTACTTCTTAACGCTTGTAGCGACGTGCCAAGACAATACGACTTAAGATGAACTCATCGCCGGCTAGTTTCATTAATGCATGCTTTAAGATCCGCTTCCGATGATATTTTATATGTTGTGGAATTAAATTTCACACGAATAATACCATTATAGGTCCAGACATTTTTATTATTGAAATGGCTCACCACTTCTTTGAGTAACGCTACCCGTTTTCTTGTCAAATCTTCTTTTATGACAAGTTTGGATCCCTTAAGCTTTTTCCTATTAGCCAGTACATTGTTCCTAACAGTACGCTGTGTAAATTTTATAATTACTGGACGTGGCTTATTAGGCGGTCCCGGTAAGCGATGCACCACATCGATACTGTATTCAGATATTTGTAGATTAAGTTTAGTGCTAAACAGTTGCATAACAGAGTCTATTATATCTTCATTAGATTTCTCAGGCATACCATAAATGCGAAGATTATTTCGACGCCCATATTGTTCTTTATTGTCATCTGCTTGCTCCAGACTACGAACGATGTTTTCCAGTGAAACCACCTTATGCTCAAGCTCTTTTACCCGTTCTTCAAGTCGCTTAGAAACATGGTACGATAAGCGCTCAGCCAGTTTGTCAATGAAATCTTCATTATCCAATATTTTCATGATAGTACACTCCTCGTGGTCGGTGTTTACACTTTCTGATTGAGATTTTACAGCACGTGTGATAGGCATACTTTGACAATTATAAATGCAAGCGGACACTTTATTTATACAACAAATGCAGCAGCGATGCGACACACGTCTACTCAGCGCAACAGCTCATCACGAAATTATTTAATGGGAAATTTACAGGGAAGTTTTCTAAAACGGGAACTGGACCTTGTACACTTTTTTTGTTAAGAAGTCCCAAAATCTGTTTATTCTGTTCTTTAATGAATAAGAGTAGAGATAACAGTTTCCCATCATCAACTAAAATAAAAAGAAAAATGTTAAAATATTGTGTATAAATTAATAGGCTTTTGTATTGCTCAGGAATGAAATTAGAAAATTAATAATAAAATAAAAATAATAGCTCTGGATACCTGATACACAAGTGGATTCTTTTGAGATTGTTGTTGATTCTCTACTGGAAATCGAAGCGGAAGTTGTAGGTGTAATGCAGTGAATATTATCAGTTTCATTAATAAATGATGATGATGGTGGGGACACCTTTCGAAATTTACTTTTATTCAATGGCGGTGGCCGCAGCAAAACATTTAATAATAATAATAATAATAATACTTTATTGGTCACTAAAAGTACAGTGAAATCAAATAAATACATTAAAACTTGCGTGACCAAAGGGGTCCGAATCAGCACAACTTTCAGGGAAAGTGCTGCTCTTCCTTCGGATCCTCATGGATATATAGAGATGAATGAATACATTCACAGAATAGTATAGAACAATTTAAAGAATAGAGTAATTGACACAAAATTGAGCAGTTAACAAGTTACAATGGTGTACTTGGGTGACAGTAACTACTAAATGCAAGACCATAACGAGGCATCACATTATCGAGTAAGAATATACAATCGCATCTGATATCTGAATGTGGGGATCGAATTTGATTTTAAATTATTAGGAATGTTATTAAAAAATTTTACGATATTGTAGGAGAATGACCTTTGGAACATGGCAGTACGATGGAGCGGCGGTGTTAACGAACCTCTTGATCTGATGTTGATATTGTGAATGTCTGTCCTGAATGAAATTTTATTATACAGATAACCAGGATTTTTTGATTGAAGAATTTTGTAAAAGTAAACCGCGCAGTGAAGTTCTCGTCTCTGTCGCATATTTAACCATTTTGCTCTATCAAAGCAGTGGGAAATGTGATCTGTTCGTCGTAGACCGAAAGTGAAACGTATGCACGCATTTTGTACACGTTGTATCCTCCCTATATCAGCTGCATCCAAACAGGGTCCATAAACTACATCACAATAATTAAATTGAGAGAGAACAATAGTATCGCACAGCTTTTTACGTAGATCTTGATTAAGATTTTCTTTATTACTGTATAGCAATTTTAGTTTACCAAAAGCTTTCTGAACTGATTTACTAACATGTGTTTTGAATCTAAGCTGTGAATCTATGAAAAGACCTAAATTTTTGGCACAGTCACTTATGGCCAAAGCATGATTGTTAATCCAGACGTTAATATGGTTTATAGCAGCCGTCCGGGCATTACGTCTACCAAAAACCATTACGCAAGATTTGCTTGGATTGATTGTTAAATAATGATTGGCAGAAGAAATTGCTAACTTATTTAAATCAGAATTAATTTGTGCGATACCATTATTGAGATTTGCAAGATCAAAAGAGTGAAGCAGTTGCGTGTCATCAGCGTAAAGGTGACATTTGCAGTAATCAGGATTATTTATGAAACCTGTGTAAATACAGTACAACAGAGGACCAAGTATACTACCCTGTGCTACTCCAGTTTTAAGATACAAAGTATCAGATGTTTTATCTTTTAGATAAACTTTTTGGACCCTATTCATTAAATAATTTCTGAAAAAAATTATAGCAAAATTACTGAACCCGATATAGTGTAATATAGAAAAGAGCAGATCGTATTTTATGGAATCAAATGCCCTGGTGTAATCCAGTAAAACCAGGATGGCAATTTTGTTATTGTCTATTGCTGTGAGTAATTCGTCAACAATGAATGAGAGTGCAGTCGCGCAACTGAAACCCTGCCTGAAACCGGATTGAAATGGTGGTAATATATTATATTTGTTTAAATGAGAGCGGATTTGAGTATCCACGCACTTCTCGACGAGTTTGGAAAGAATTGGTAGAATGCTAATGGGTCTTAGGTCTTTAAAGTCCATTGGATTAGTGGTTTTCGGTAAAGGCAGAACGATAGCTTCTTTCCAACAATCTGGAAACACACTGTTTAATAAACAATAATTAACAATGTAGGTTATGTGTTCAGTTAAATAAGGGCAACAATATCTTAACATACGCAGACTGATTTTGTCAGAACCACATGAAGTACTTTTTAAATGATGCAATTGATTAGATATTTCTTCCTCACTTACAGCTTTGAAGGAAAATAAAGAAGCGAAATCTGTAAAAGTATTATTACTGTAGAAGGTCCTCAGGTCCGTATTAGGAGTTTGTACAGGAATGGAATTTAAAAAATGTGAGTTAATTGCATTGGTATCACATAAATGAGGTGGGATGTCAACATTCTCTTTCTTACGAAAGATACTCATATTCTCTAGATCCCTCCAAAATACGTGTGTAGGGTTATTGCGATGACTAAATTCAATATATGCCTTTTTTTCCCTGCGAATTGCCGAGGTGGTAAAGTTTCGGAGTTGTTTATAGTAATCCATACTCTCTTTGGTACCCAATTGCTTCGCTTTCTTAAATTGAGAGTTACGGAGGGATATCAATAATCTAATGTTATCCGTAAGCCAAGGCGAACGTCTTTTGTTGAAGCAACTAGTTTTAAAAGGCGCGTGTTTATCAAAAAGAGCTAAAATATTGGTATTGAAGAAAAATAATATGTCATTAATATTATCTAATTCATAAATGACATCCCAGGGCACAGACTGTAAATCATAATAAAAGGCGTCGTAGTCAAAATATCGAAAGTTGCGATACGTATGTGTAGAAAGAATATCAGTAATTTGATTCAAGTTAAAATTGGCATGAATTAAAAGATGGTCTGAGAAGTCATTTAAGTCAACCACCCCGCTATGTATATTTTCGTTATCAATGGTCGTAACTAAGACATCAATTAATGTAGGATCGGATGTTCCTATTCGCGTAGGCTCACTGATAACCTGGCGTAATCCCAACGATTCCATTACAGAGAAAAGTAATTGTGCAGAGGAACTATTCCAATTTAATACGTTAATATTATAGTCTCCAATACAAATTAATTCATCACAAGAAATTATTAAATTTCCAAAAATAACTTCAATAGTATCTAGAAATTGTTTAACATCAGTGTTTGGTGGTCTGTAAACAACTCCAAAGGCTAAGTTAACATTACTTACTTTAATACTAATCCATAAGTGTTCAAAATTCAGATTATGTTCCGAAGGTAGCAGAGTAAATTTGTATATATTTTTTACATAAATACATACACCACCGCCCCGCCGGCCATCGTTCCTGTCGTTTCTGATCAGATAATAACCGTTAATACACTCACCGGCACAAAAAGCGACTCACTTTGAGATTTGTGTAATTTATTGTGACAATAAAAATTTTTGTGGAATTTTTGACTGATAATTGTTATTTATAGTATTCTTGGTTGAAGTACATCAAATAAGGCAAAAAATAAACAAAACAATCAAGATTTTAATAAAAGTAATAAAAACTGTAAAACTGATGAAATTGTAACTTAAAGAAAAATGAAAAATTTGAATGTTTTAAATTAATTAATATCGAGTATTGCCTCCACGAGCTTGTATTACAGCCTGCATACGTTGTGGCATAGACTCCACCATTCGGTTAATACCAACAGCGTCAAGATATTCATTAACAATTCTAGCGACATGTGGCCGTGCATTATCGTGCATTAACACAAAATTGTCACCAACAAAAGGGGCAAAAGGCAGTACATGATCTTGAAGAACATCTTCAATGTACCTTTGCGCGTTAATAACTCCCCTATTCATTACAACAAGGTCTGTACGCGCGTTTGCAGAAATACCGCCCCACACCATAATCGAACCTCCGTTAAAAGATAGTCTAGAAACGATGTTGCATTGAGAATACCGTTCACCGGTCCTTCTCCACACTCTTCTACGACCATCTGGCGCTTGTAGGCAAAAGCGGACTCATCAGTGAAGAGTACGTGACTCCACTGCTCCATATTCCATTGAACATGTTCACGAGCAAATGCAAGTCTACTTACTCTATGGTGTCTGTTAAGTTGTGGACCATGTGCAGGTCTTCTTGCCATTAAATTAGCTTCATTAAAGCGTCTCCTGATTGTTCTGTCACTTACATGCACATCTCGAACCTCTGCAAGGCGATTTCTGACTTGAACAGCAGTTAAGTTCCTGTTGCGAAGAATCGTTAGGGTGAGAAAATGGTCATCTCTAGCGCTTGTACATCTTTGACGACCTGTTCCAGGGCGTCGATTGTAAGATTCAGTTTCCAAGAAGCGCCTCCACGTTCTGCTGACACATGATTGTGAAGTTCCAAGAACTTGTGCAACGTAACGTTGAGATCGGCCATCCTGAATCAAAGCAATTACTCTTGCTGCATCCACTGCATTAATAGCCATAAAAACGACTTATTAAAGACAAAATGTGAAGAAATTATTAAATTAAGAATTTAGGAAACGTTTGGAAAACAAAAAATCAAATGCAACACAATATTGACAATAGCGTCGATACTTTCAATAATTTATTTAAACAAAAGAATTCAGTTACCATGACAACAATGGCTCTCCCAATTATTGAAAATGTCCTAATTCACTGATGAACAGAAAAAAATAGACAAAAATGTGTCCTCAGATTATTTATTTTAAAAACTAATAGTGAGTCGCTTTTTCTGCCGGTGAGTGTATGAACAAGAAAATTATCAATGTTAGGAGTTAACCAAGTTTCCGAAATTCCAATCAGGTCGTAGTTTTGCGATAAAATGTGATCTTTTAACAAATCGAAATGTCTCATCAATGATCTTGCATTCACGTGTGCAACCGAAAACATAACTACCAAATTAAAACAAAATGCCTTAAGATATAGAATAAGACATGTAAGGATTATCAAGTACCAATACACTAGGCGATTTACATTATAAAATCAATGATAATGATTACGCCTTAAATTTTACTTTTAGTATAAAGATGAAGCTAAATCAAAATTTATCGAATAAGAAAAAATAACAATTAAAAGTAAAAAAAAGATTACAGGTTCAAAAATCTCTATCAACAAATCATTAAGTAATACATAAATTGTGTTAGTAAACGATTAAACTAATATTGACTTTTACTTTGAAATATAAAAAACTAGTATTCTGCTGAAACAAAATTCAAATGAAAAATAAAAGAGCTTATTTCTTATACAAAATTTAAACACAAGTGTTTTTCTGAAAACTTTGCTTGTGCGCCGTTAAAAACTGTGAGCACTTGCACGTTACACGAAGCGACAAGATTTCAACATTTTAAATAAATTCCTGCAGTTCATTTTCGGATGAAATTTTAATTGTTCTACCTTGAGCTTTAAAACAAATAAATCCATCGAGAGTCCAAACATTTTTCTTGCCGAACTTTAAAACCGCATTTTTGTACAGATGCAGTCTTTTTACAGTTAGATCCTCGCGTAATACAATACGTGATCCCTTTAATTTACTTTTAAGATTAAAAACCCTCTTTTTAATATCTCGAACTGTAAATTTAACGAGTAATACAGGTGGAGCGACTGTTTTCTTCTTGGTAGGGAGACGGTGGCTGGTGTCGATGGCGTACGCCGGCAGGTCCAAATTAAGCTTCTTTTTTACAATATCGGCTACTACAGCGTTTGTATCCTCGGAAGGACTCTCAGGAACACCGTAAAATCGCAAATTATATCTTCGCGAGTACTGTTCCAGGTTATCGACGGAATGGTAAACATTTTGAAGTTTAGATTCTAACTCGCTTACCTTCGCGTTACAGGAGTTGATACTTTCAGAGAAGTTACCGGACAGATAGCTTGAAATTTTTTCACATAGACGATCCATAAAGGTATCGGATGTGAGAATCTTCTCGATTATGCGTTGCATAATACCCTCATCCTTATCAGTTTCACTCTTATTACGCGTTTGGCGATCACCACCCATGATGATGAAACAGTTAGAACCACACCAAGTGATCACAAATTTAAAGTAAATTGAAGAATTGACTAACAATTAGAACTGCTAATGAGAAATACTGCTGCGTGCGACACGTACGTCTACTCTCTGTGACTGACCATGACTATATGTAGAGTATATGTGGAGTATATGTGGACTATAAGTGGAGAGTTAGGGAATACCTGAGAACCGTCTTCTGCCATTTTTCGTTAAGGTGATAGTAAAATATAAGCTCGATATGAACAATTAAAATCACTTACAGGATGCAGAAGATCTGTGTCCTCATGGGCTGCGAGTTATGGTCTTCTAAAAGTTGATGCCTCGATTCGAAGACCAATCAGGATTCGGATAGTGGCGAAGTATTGAAATACACCGGACTTCTGGAAAGTTTTCCTGCAGGTTTTCTTAAGGAAATCCGTCGCACTATCCCACTTCTGACACCAAAGTTTTATGTTATGGATTTCGATCCACAACTTGTCGATTATGAGTTATCAAAATAAAGTTCACACGTAATCTAATAATTACCTTTATTTCAAATTAAGTAATATTACGCAAGAAATGAATCTTTACAAAAATGATAACTACAAACTGATCATTAACCAGAACACGTGAAATATCTAATTACAAAGTAACAGCGATACGCGACACGTAGTGTTCTTAAGCAAAAGATTAATGACCATGAAAAATGCTAACTTTGTTGAGTATTTAAAGCTTTCGATATTGGCGGGGGTTTTGTAAATAACCGCCCCGCGAAGGAATGAAGCGTTGGTCGCGATGCCGGGTAACATGACCAAATAAGGACATAGATATAAGTTCTGGCAATGTTTAACTAGGCTACGGGAAACGAAAGATGCGAAAATAAACTGATAGACTGAACGTTAAGATACATATCTAAGCAATACTTCAATAACAACGGGGACAATTACAGAGGGAACGCAAGGATCCTCGGCAAATAAACAAGGGAGATTTGCGTGCATTTGGCGTAGCGAACAAGTTCATTCCTGATCTTAAGGTTCGAAAGCAAATAATGCGTATTTAACTAAAGCCAAATTTCATGGCGTTGACGGAACAAAGTAATTTTTTTAACACTTTAAAATCGACACCTTTCTTATAATAAGACACAACTAGAATAATGGTGGGACTACACTGAGGGTGATCCGGATGCGATGCAATTCGATTTATCTACCTCATTTAAGTCTTATAATAAAACATGCAATTAAATTCTTAAAACTAATACGCGCACAAACAACACAGATATTGTTCATTGTGGCGATGTTATAACAGTATGTTGTTCATTATTAATTAAAATAAATATTCAGACCTTCGTTTCACTGTTTTAGGTTAAAAATTCCCTGTCATGTCAAGATGGTGAACATATTTCTGCTTATATGAAGAATCCAAGAACTGCGTGACCTTGTGATCATGACAATATATACACTATAACAAATTCGCTTGGTTACAAAACAACCATTGTAAGAGTCGGTGATCTGTAAATATCGTAAAATTTTTGCTGTATAAATAAGGTCTATAGTGTTCTACTGAGTTTATTATTGCTAAAAGTTCGTTTTTCTACAATTACTCAAAAAATGGGTGTTTACGCATTAATTTCAGTGCGCAAAACACGCGTTTTTTTCCACCGTTAAGAAAAAATTTGCGCACTGTGAAAAAAAGAATATCTGACATTTCTAAAATTGAGAATAAACTAAAAAGAAATTTTTATTGAAACAATTATAACAGGCAATTACAAGTTAACATACTTATTTTGTTATATAAAAACTAAAGTTATACGCAGAAAAATTACTTCCCGCTATAATTCCCGATTCGAGTGAAGGAAATCGGTGTAAGCTTTTTCATATTGTGATCTTAACTTCTTCAGCAAAATACTCGCAATCGCTTCATTAGGGGCATTTAGACGAACAGCATTCGCGAGTGATTTAGCAAACGCTAGTTCCAATCGCGCGTGATGAATTGTCTGTGTAAATGCAACTAACAGCAAGGGTTCGGACGCAGCTAATTCATCAGTATTTTACTGGGGAATTTACCATGCGATATCTGCTGCGTTTACTTTTGCGTACAACAGATAGTGACGCGTGACTGAATTTCTTAATACAATTTTTGCATTTAGACGTAGGCGATTATCATTTCCCATTCCAACACGCGTGCAGTCACTTGCATTAATCATTGGTAAAAATTTTGTACATATTTCGAAAGTCTCACTCCAAATACGCGTGACATCATGCACTACTGGAACGCACACTCCAGTCTTGTGTTAGGGCCTCCATACACTTCGTTCAAATCGCGCGAATTTGACCGTGCGGACCAAACCGCGCGCAATAAGATCGTTCGGTCTTTTTACTCATACATTACGAACTTTTAGTACAGTTCGTTCAGTTGCATTTATTGCGCGAACAATGGTACCACGAAAGTGTCTTCTAGCAGTGGCGGCGGTAATAGCTGTAAAAAAGAATTGGCTATTGAGAAGAAAGACGCTTTCTCATGTCAATCTCTTAAGCGAATTACAGCTTGAACAAGATTGGTATAATTATTTGTGTATGGACGAAGCGACCTATTTGGAGTTGTTGCACCTAGTAACACCTTTAATAGCCAAACAAAATACGCATTTAAGGGAAGAAATAAGCCCTCATGAGAGACTTACAGCTACATTGTGATTTATTGTTACTGGCAGAAGTTATGAAGACTTAAAATTTTCAGTTGCAATCTCGCCTCAAGCACTAGGTCAAATTATTCCGGAAACTTGCTCAGCAATATATTCGGTACTAAGAAAGGAATATTTGAAAGTAAGTATTAACAACATGTTTTTATATAAATACTTCTTTATCTTTAATAAGTAAACAAACGCAAACTAATTGCAATAACAAAAATAATTTCTTTACATTTATAATAAAATATAATATAATTAATAATGAAATAAATAACAATAATAATTAAATAAATAAATATTTAGAGAATCACATATCGTTATATTGAGTGTAGTAACTACTAACATTAGTATGTTCAAGGTGTGATTGTAGTTGCGAATTGACAGGTGTGGCTGACAACATTTGAAAATAGTCAATTCTAGAAGTACTTTGAGCTGGTGGAGGAATCGGTGGTACAACAGGAGAAGATACATCCTTGAGATTTAAACGTGTATTACGATTAATATTTCCAAGTTGCGCCTCAAACAGAATGTCTGTCATGAGTTTTTCTACTACAATGGTAACGTGTTTAGGCAAACGTCTTAGTTTTGCAAAATTTTTGCCGATAATGTCATACTCGTCCTCTTCTTTTTTTGAGTCTAATTCCTGCTGTACTCTAAGTAATACACTATCGCAAATACATTTTTGTTTACGTTTTCTTATATTTTCTGATTTAGAAGTATGCATTGTTGTAGGTGTACTAACTCTACTTTCGTCTGGCGTACTGTAGGTGGTAAGTGCCTCTGAGAAAGGCGATTGTAGAGGTGACTCATCGACAACGTCCTGTAATAATACTTCTTGTTAATAAAATTCGTTGTTATAATACAGGGATATCCACATAAACCGTTCGTTAAAAGTTTTCAAGGTTGCAGTTCACGTAGATATTTAAAACTTGAGGAGTAAGGGTTTTCCGTAGAAATCTCTTTAAATAAAATAAAATTGTCTTTGTATTACTTCCGGTTGTACCGGAAGTCGCTATCAACTCGCTTATTTTAAATGGAATGCTATATTTTTTATCACGTTTTTGAATTCTACATGTAAAAATTTGTTAAATTGCAATACATTTCCCTATCTCTAAAATGCATCATTTTTGAGATATTTTGAATTTTCTTAGAAATTTGGATTCTGCAATCTGATTTTCAAAAAATTGTAACACAGCTGTTATTGAAGCAATTTTATTTGTAATAGCTAATATTGCAGTTGAAGCTTTAAGGCTCTTAAAAATTCCATCAGCATAATCTTTTAAGCTACAGGGTGTCTAAAACGCACCGCTCCACTCGAAGATATTCAAACACAGAAAAATACTTTTTTTCAAATGGAATGACCGATATTTTAATGCACCATTGTATGTGGAATCAAATGCTGCGTCGAACTGTACTAGCATTCCCTATACTTAACTTTAACAGTTTTTGAGTTATGAAACATTTTCGATTTAATTCATAGAAAATTACAATTTTAACAGGTCAAATATTTTTAATTTTATTAAGATAGCATGGAAATTATAACAATGATTACTGTTACTACAAACTTTGTGGTCAACCAAAGAAAATAGAATTTGGCAAGTGGAAATTCACAAATTTTAATAGTTCTTTAATCATCCTTCTCTTAGGACGCTTGTGATCTTATAAAACGAAAAAGTATGAATTTCATTACTTTAAATTGAAGAATGAAATAGCTGCTAGTTTGCAATTCTAACAAATTTTAAAACCATTGTCTAATTATCTTCGTTATTTGTTACTGATCTTCGTACAATTTATTTTTCCAAATTGTATAAAGTTAGGTTCAAACTTTTCAAACTGTGTTTTATTCATAGGAGACAAGAGGGGTACATTTTATTGAACACACATTCTCTGCTCTGAACAATTTTAGATCATTCTTCATGAATTTAAAAAATAGATTTAAAATATCAGCGTTTGAATAATTTTGATTTTGATTCTCAACTTTTTTTTGCTTTTGCTTAAAATTTGTAGTAACAGGAAACGTTAAATGTAATTGTTTGTTGTTTTCATAACTATATCAACAAAATTAGAAATATTTAACCTAATAAATGTAAATTTTTATGTATTAAACCAAAAATATCTTATAACTGAAAAACTGTTAAAGTTAGGTATAGGGAATGCTAGTATAGTTCGACACAGCATTTAATTCCACATACGATGGTGTATTAAAATATTGGTCGTTCTATTTGAAAAAAAATATTTTTCTGTGTTTGAATATCTTCGAGTGGAGCGGAGCGTTTTAGACACCCTGTAGCTTAATAGATTATGCTTATGGAATTTTTAAGAACCTTAAAGCTTCACCTACAATATCAGCTATTACAAATAAAATTGCTTCAATCATAGCTGTGTTATAATTTTTTGAATATCAGATTGCAGAATCCAATTTTTTAAGAAAATTCAAAATATCTCAAAAATGATGCATTTTAGAGATAGGGAAATGTATTGCAATTTTACATATTTTTACATGTAGAATTGAAAAACTTGATAAAAAATATAGCATTCCATTTAAAATAAGCGAGTTTATAGCGACTTCCGGTACAACCGGAAGTGATACAAAGACAATTTTATTTTATTTAAAGAGGCCTCGACGGAAAACCATTGCTCCTTAAATTTCAAATATCTACGTGAACTGCAACCTTGAAAACTTTTAACGAACGGTTTATGTGGATATCCCTGTATTTATAATCGTTAATAAGCTACTAAGGAGTTCTCTATAAAGTAAATTATGTCTTTATTTTTCGATTTAAGATTTTAAAATTTATAGAAATAATATAATTTTAAATTTGCTTCATAGTGAACTTCTTATTAGTTTATTAACGATTATGAATAACAAATAATATACAGAGTGTTAATAAAAAAACCTGTACAACGTTTGAGGTGATAGTAGAGATCAAAACAAGAAAAAAAATTCTAATAAACCCATGTCCAATTCTCAAGACAGGGTGTCGACACCACGTGTTCACTCTAGAATTTTTATTTCTTACATGAAATTCGGGTGCAATAAATTAAATAAAAAACTTAATTTCTCGACATATCACTGGCCACCGTAGGAGTTCCGGTTTCGCTGGAAGTGATATCAACTTTCTTATTATGTATATTGCTTCGAATGAAAAATACAATGTTTGTTTTATTTTAGTTTCCCTCAACTGAAAATGAATGGATATCAATAGCAAAGCAATTTGAGAGTAAATGGAATTTTTCCAATTGTTTAGGAGCAGTCGACGGAAAGCATGTTCAGATAACAGCACCATTAAATAGCGGATCATATTTTTTTAACTACAAAGGTTTCCATAGCAATAGTGTTATTAGCAATTGCTAATGCGAATTATGAGTTCATATTAGTCGATTTTGGTACTAATGGTAGGGTTTCTGACGGTGGAGTAATCGAAAACACAGTCTTTTATCAAAAACTAATTGACAAGGCCTTAGAAATACCACCACCCTCAAAGCCTACAAATTCTGAAATGACACTTCCATTTGTATTTGTTGGTGATGAAGCTTTTAGCTTGAGACCCGATTTTATGAAACCCTTTTCTCAACGGGAATTAACTCCAGAACGCAAGATTCTCAATTACAGATTATCGAGATCCCGTCGAATGAATTAACTCCAGAACGCAAGATTCTCAATTACAGATTATCGAGATCCCGTCAGAATAATCGAAAACGTGTTTAATTATAATGGCTGCACGTTTTCAAATTTTTCTAAAGCAATAAATGTTAAATTGGAAAATATCGAAAAGATCGTAATGGCATGTTGTGTCTTACATAATTTTTTACGACGGAAAATGGCCGATCATTATATTCCAGCTTGTGGTCTGGATGTAGATGACATTGAAAATGGTACTATTCGGTTGGGCTTAAGACCAGAACCAAACACTCTAACCAATATTCAAAGAGGCTTTTCCCGACCTGAAGCGGAAGACGCAAAAAGTATACGGGATTCATTCATGCATTACTTTAATAACGACGGGATGCTACAATGGCAAAATAACTTTGTTTAGAATTAATATTGCAGTTGATATAATAAGTATTGGAAATATTCTATTAAAAATAATAAACGAAGTTTTGACTATATTATATGCATAATTAAATATTACTTCTTACCTTATCGCCCTCATAAACATCGCTTTCGCTGTTATTATCTATATTAGATACACTGTCTCGAGGCATTTCTTGGTCCATTAAAAATTGCATCATGTTAAAGTACCATAGATGGGGTTTGTACACCTCGTCTGTTCCTGTACCCGTCCTTTTGGAGGATTTCATTTTTTTTAGTTCTCTACGAAAACTCCCTCGTAAAGAATCAATTTTTTTAATAACTGTTTCTCTTGAAGCATTTTCGTCCACTTCTTTTAGTTTACTTACTAATTCTTCGTAATCTTTATTTTTCATATTCCGATCGTGGTAAGCTTTTGATTTAATTTTCCACAGATATGGAAAATTTTTGTATAAATTAATAAAATCTGATATGAATTCTTTAGAATTCATCACTGTAATCAGTGCGCCTATGCAGTACGTACTGATTGGAACGAACAGCACACACACTACAATTTAGAAACGTACACACCTGTTCGTACGTTCACAAAACATATTTTGCACGACGATTAAACCGTACCGTTTTTTTCTCCACACACTACGTGTTTTGCACTTCGGACAGGTACGTGCAGTCAAATTCGCGCGATTTGAACGTAGTGTATGGGGGCCTTTATGGAGTGTACGTCTAAAGGCACCTATTGGCTACTGCTTCTACATCATATTCAAAATCACCGGAGTCTCCCATGAGTCTGCTGGCATCCATTTTCAGAGAATTTATAGAAAACACTTGGAAAGCGACACTTACTCAGACCACAGAATTTTTATTTACATTAGTAACTATGGAAACCCGTGCAATGGTAACTTAAAAAAATAATGCTGCCGTTTTTTTATAAATTCAATATTTTTTAATAATAAACTTGCTGTTTAAAGCTGTGCAATTGTAGAAAAAAAATTGTTTATATTACGTTCGCAAAGCCAGAGCTTTCGAATGTATTTTCTCAACATTCTCAAGTTCAAAAAACCTTTGCTTTGCGCACTTAATATAAAAATAACTTTTTTGGTAGTAGAGTAATTTTGTTCAACTTGATTTAGAGTTCTCGAGTAATACGCGATTGGTAAGTCATTATTGCCTTTAATTTGAGATAGTACGCCTCCAATACCTCCGTTGCACAGTGGGTGAAATCTGACTACTAGCTGGACAAAAATATTTTTTGTAAAAATGAATTTCCTAATATTACAAATAAATAAGAAAACTATTTTTTATAAACAATTAACAATAATTGTGATCAATTTACGTCAGAGTAACTCAGAATTACTCCATACCGTTGTATTTTTCTAAGAGGCTTACTATTGAAATTTTGTCTTTTACTGAACGCAGAACTGCGAAGTTATAGTGCACATATAAACTTTATACAGGGTGTTTCAGTGATGATGCACCAAACTTCGGGGAAACGTTTCTGACATTATTTCAAACAAAATATTTTAATACAATTTTGCAATCGGAGCAACTTGAAATTTGCATTATTTTGAGTCAATGCTTTCATAAATACCGTAGCGATTTAAATTTCTGCGGCCGTGAAACAAGACGAGCGATTTACGGTGTGTATATCTTCTGTGGAGCCTATAGGAATAACAAGTAGAAAAAAAGAGATTAAGAAAGTTATACTAGACATCACGCGGCACATGCTAAAATTATTTTTAACTATACAGGGTGTTCCAGAAAGTGTTGGTGCATACAAAGCGATTTTGTTTAAATGGAACACCCTTTACATTCTTATAAATTTGGATGTCCCGCGGAGAGATGATTACAATAATATAAAGATAAGTGCCTAGTTCTGGGTCTTACTCTCTGTCCTCGCTTCTAGTCCTCTCTTCTCTTCATGTCCCTCCTCCTCTTCGTCCTCTTCATCCTCTTCATACTATTCCTCCTCTTGTCCTCTTCGTCCCTCTCTTCTTCCTCCTCGTCTCTCTTCTGCCTGCTTCCTCTTCTCTCCTCCTCCATTCCCTCATTTTCTCTACCTCCTTTCATATCATACTCCCTCACGTTCTCTTCAGCCTTAATTTCTATTTCTCGTCAACCTCTGTTCGTCGCTACATTTCGTTCGAATGATGTTCGTAAACATTTTAGCCATGGTGTTCCAGCCATCTTTATCACTTATTATTTCCGCTACATTTCCTCTGGTGGGTAGCCTTCCGCATTATAGCCTCACTTTCTCTCTGTCTCCCGCCCATCTGTTACACTCAAAGAGCGTATGCTCGGGGGTGTCAGTTTCCTCACAGTACTAGCATGCAGCGGTCGGTTGTTTTTTTTATTTCGTGGAGATATTTACCGAACACCCCGTGCCCGGTTAAAGCTTGCATGATAAAGTAGTTGCTTTCGCACCCTTTGGAGCTAATCCACGCATCGATCCTGGGAATGAAAGTTTTTGTCCAGCCATTATAACCATCCCATTTCCTCTGCCACTTATCTATTAGCTCTTGCCGGGCTTCTTTCTTAGATGCCTGTCTTTCCTGGTATATCCGCACTCTTTCTTCTACCAAAAGTTTCGTTGGTGGTGTTTTGGCGATAACCAAGATAGCCGC
This sequence comes from Dorcus hopei, assembly GCA_033060865.1. NCBI lineage: Eukaryota > Metazoa > Arthropoda > Insecta > Coleoptera > Lucanidae > Dorcus > Dorcus hopei. Next base: position 74,340,017 of record CM065426.1, on the reverse strand, counting down.
GGTTGGTACCGACCGATATGCGGAGGTTATTCTAACCGCCGAGTTTCTTTTAATCCTCTCCATCATGTCCTCGTACTTTTTAAACTCTAGCACTTGGGCCCAGATAGGTGCCGCGTATAAGATTATGGAATTCACCACTCCTGCCATCACTCTTTTTTTTGGGGGGGCGGGTCTTCCCACGTTCGGCATTACGCTGTTTGCGCCCTTCGTGCTTTTTTTAAAACCTTTTGCACGTGTACAGTCATGCGTGTGCCTCTGTTTAGGTGCACACCCAGGTATTTGATAGACGGTTTGATAACGATTTCAATACCTTCTACTTCCATTGTGAACAGCCTTAATGCTCTCTTCCCAGTCAGAATGACCATATCAGTCTTTTGTGCCGCGAGTTTTAGACCTTTTTCTTGTAGTCTTGCGCTCACACTCTCTGTCGCGTAGAGGGCCCTTTGCTCTAAGAGGCCAGTCGTGGAGGCCGTGACAATTACTGCCAAGTCATCGGCATAGGCGATGAGTTTTATGCCTTGGCCTAGCTGCAGTTTTACCACATCATTGTAGACTACATTCCACAGGAGGGGGCCGAGCACCGAATCTTGGCGAACGCCGCACGTGATCTGTCTTTTTTGCCCGTACGTTGTTATGATAGCCCGGTCCTTCAGATACGACTTTACAATATTTACTAAATATGGTTCAACCCCTATATTTGCAGAGTGCTCCTACTATTTTAGTCCAAGGCGCCGAGTTGAACGCGTTCTGTATATCTAATGCTATAAGGACGCAGTGCTGTCTATTTTTTGTTGCCATGCTCTTAATCGTGTTTACTGTGTTCATGACTTCCTCCAAGGCATGTACGGTGGATTTTCCTTGGCGGAAGCCAAACTGGTGCTCGCTGATCAGGCCCTCGTCCTCCAGGTGCGTCGAGATCCTATTTTTTATGAGTGTTTCCAATAATTTCCCAAGGGTGTCCAGCAAACATATCGGACGGTAGGTGGTCTCCTCTAGCTCTGTCTTCCTAGGTTTTTCTATAAGCACCAGCTTGGCTTCCTTCCATATGGTCGGAAAAGAGCCCTCTTTTAAGCAGTCATTTAAGACCCGTAGGTATACCTTTGTGTTTGCCATGACCGTAATCTTAACGACCTCCGGGGGGATTTTATCTGGACCCGGGGTCTTTTTTGGGCGAATCCTTCGAACGGCCGCAATCAGCTCGTCCTCAGTGAATGTGTCTATCGGTTTCCTGTTCCTAGCCACATTCCACACCGGGGGCATCAGAGGCCGTTTTCTGTAGAGAACGGACCGGCCAGAACTCGGGACCACCTCAGATCTATAGATTTTGATGTGCTCTAACATATTCTGCAAGAAATTCTGGTGTCGAACGCTCTAGTAAAAAGTTACGCTCATTTATAGTTGCCTCAGAGGCCGTTTTCTATAGAGAACGGTCCGGCCAAAACTCGGGACCACCTCAGATCTATAGATTTTGATGTCCTCTTTCATATTCTGCAAGAAATTCTTTTATGCAACGCTCCAATAAAAAGTTACCTCATTTATAGTTGCCTCAGCGGCCGTATTTTATAGAGAACGATCCGGCCAAAAGTCGGGACCACCTCAGATCGATAGATTTTGATGTGCTCTAACATATTCTGCAAGAAATTCTTTTATGCAACGCTCCAATAAAAAGTTGCGCTCATTTATAGTTGACTCAGCGGCCGTATTTTATAGAGAACGGTCCGGCAAAAACTCGGGAGCACCTCAGATCTATAGATTTTGATGTCCTCTTTCATATTCTGCAAGATATTCTTTTATGGAACGCTCCAATAAACACCAGAGATTCTGGTGTGGAACGCTCCAATAAAAAGGTACGCTCATTTATAGTTGCCTCTGCGGCCGTTTTCTATAGAGAACGGGCCGGCCAAAACTCGAGACCACCTCAGATCTATAGCTTTTGATGTCATCTTTCATATTCTGCAAGAAATTCTGGTGTGGAACGCTCCAATAAAAAGTTACGCTCATTTATAGTTGCATCAGAGGTCGTTTTCTATAGAGAACGGTCCGGCCAAAAACTCGGGACCACCTCAGATCTATAGATTTTGATGTCCTCTTTCATATTCTGCAAGAAATTCTGGCGTCGAACGCTCCAATAAAAAGTTACGCTCATTTATATTTGCCTCAGAGGCCGTTTTCTATAGAGAACGGTCCGGCCAAAACTCGGGACCACCTTAGATCTTTAGATTTTGATGTCCTCTTTCATATTCTGCAAGAAATTCTGGTGTGGAACGCTCCAATAAAAAGTTACGCTCATTTATAGTTGCCTCAGAGGCCGTTTTCTATCGAGAACGGTCCGGCCAAAACTCGGGACCACCTCAGATCTATAGATTCTGATGTCCTCTTTCATATTCTGCAAGAAATTCTTTTATGCAACGCTCCAATAAAAAGTTACGCTCATTTATAGTTGCCTCAGAGGCCATTATCTATAGAGAACGGTCCGGCCAAAACTCGGGACCACCTCAGATCTATAGATTTTGATGTGCTCTAACATATTCTGCAAGAAATTCTGGTGTGGAACACTCTAGTAAAAAGTTACGCTCATTTATAGTTGCCTCAGCGGCCGTTTTCTATAGAGAACGGTCCGGCCAAAACTCGGGACCACCTCAGATCTAAAGATTTTGACGTCCTCTTTCATATTCTGCAAGAAATTCTGGCGTCGAACGCTCCAATAAAAAGTTACGCTCATTTATATTTGCCTCAGAGGCCGTTTTCTATAGAGAACGGTCCGGCCAAAACTCGGGACCACCTTAGATCTTTAGATTTTGATGTCCTCTTTCATATTCTGCAAGAAATTCTTTTATGCAACGCTCCAATAAAAAGTTACGCTCATTTATAGTTGCCTCAGAGGCCGTTTTCTATCGAGAACGGTCCGGCCAAAACTCGGGACCACCTCAGATCTATAGATTCTGATGTCCTCTTTCATATTCTGCAAGAAATTCTTTTATGCAACGCTCCAATAAAAAGTTACGCTCATTTATAGTTGCCTCAGAGGCCATTATCTATAGAGAACGGTCCGGCCAAAACTCGGGACCACCTCAGATCTATAGATTTTGATGTGCTCTAACATATTCTGCAAGAAATTCTGGTGTGGAACACTCTAGTAAAAAGTTACGCTCATTTATAGTTGCCTCAGCGGCCGTTTTCTATAGAGAACGGTCCGGCCAAAACTCGGGACCACCTCAGATCTAAAGATTTTGACGTCCTCTTTCATATGCTGCAAGAAATTCTTTTATGCAACGCTCCAATAAAAAGTTACGCTCATTTATAGTTGCCTCAGAGGCCGTTTTCTATAGAGAACGGTCCGGCCAAAACTCGGGACCACCTCAGATCTATAGATTTTAATGTCCTCTTTCATATTCTGCAAGAAATTCATTTATGCAACGCTCCAATAAAAAGTTAAGCTCATTTATAGTTGCCTCAGAGGCCGTTTTCTATAGAGAACGGTCCGGCCAAAACTCGGGACCACCTCAGATCTAAAGATTTTGATGTCCTCTTTCATATTCTGCAAGAGATTCTTTTATGCAACGTTCCAATAAAAACTTGCGCTCATTTATAGTTGACTCAGCGGCCGTATTTTATATAGAACGGTCCGGCCAAAACTCGGGACCACCTCAGATCGATAGATTTTGATGTGCTCTAACATATTCTGCAAGAAATTCTTTTATGCAACGCTCCAATAAAAAGTTACGCTCATTTATAGTTGACTCAGCAGCCGTATTCTATATAGAACGGTCCGGTCAAAACTCGGGACCACCTAAATCGATAGATTTTGATGTCCTCTTTCATATTCTGCAAGAAATTCTTTTATGCAACGCTCCAATAAAAAGTTACGCTCATTTATAGTTGCCTCAGAGGCCGTTTTCTATAGAGAACGGTCCGGCCAAAACTCGGGACCACCTCAGATCTATAGCTTTTGATGTCCTCTTTCATATTCTGCAAGAAATTCTGGTGTGGAACGCTCCAATAAAAAGTTACGCACATTTATAGTTGCCTCAGAGGCCGTTTTCTATAGAGAACGGTCCGGCCAAAACTCGGGACCACATCAGATCTATAGATTTTGATGTCTTTCATATTCTGCAAGAAATTCTTTTATGCAACGCTCCAATAAAATGTTGCGCTCATTTATAGTTGACTCAGCAGCCGTATTTTACATAGAACGGTCCGGCCAAAACTCGGGACCACCTCAGATCGATAGATTTTGATGTGCTCTAACATATTCTGCAAGAAATTCTTTTATGCAACGCTCCAATAAAAAGTTGCGCTCATTTATACTTGACTCAGCGGCCGTATTTTATAGAGGACGCTCCGGCCAAAACTCGGGATCACCTCAGGGCGATGGATTTTGATGTTCTCTTTCATATTCTGCAAGAGATTCTGGCGTGGAACGCTCCAATAAAAAGTTACGCTCATTTATAGTTGCATCAGAGGCCGTTTTCTGTAGAGAACGGACCGGCCAGAACTCGGGACCACCTCAGATCTATAGATTTTGATGTGCTCTAACATATTCTGCAAGAAATTCTGGTGTCGAACGCTCTAGTAAAAAGTTACGCTCATTTATAGTTGCCTCAGAGGCCGTTTTCTATAGAGAACGGTCCGGCCAAAACTCGGGACCACCTCAGAACTATAGATTTTGATGTCCTCTTTCATATTCTGCAAGAAATTCTTTTATGCAACGCTCCAATAAAAAGTTACCTCATTTATAGTTGCCTCAGCGGCCGTATTTTATAGAGAGCGGTCCGGCCAAAACTCGGAAGCACCTGAGATCTATAGATTTTGATGTCCTCTTTCATATTCTGCAAGAAATTCTTTTATGCAACGCTCCAATAAAAAGTTGCGCTCATTTATAGTTGACTCAGCGGCCGTATTTTATAGAGAACGGTCCGGCAAAAACTCGGGAGCACCTCAGATCTATAGATTTTGATGTCCTCTTTCATATTCTGCAAGATATTCTTTTATGGAACGCTCCAATAAACACCAGAGATTCTGGTGTGGAACGCTCCAATAAAAAGGTACGCTCATTTATAGTTGCCTCTGCGGCCGTTTTCTATAGAGAACGGTCCGGCCAAAACTCGGGACCACCTCAGATCTATAGCTTTTGATGTCATCTTTCATATTCTGCAAGAAATTCTGGTGTGGAACGCTCCAATAAAAAGTTACGCTCATTTATAGTTGCATCAGAGGTCGTTTTCTATAGAGAACGGTCCGGCCAAAAACTCGGGACCACCTCAGATCTAAAGATTTTGACGTCCTCTTTCATATTCTGCAAGAAATTCTTTTATGCAACGCTTCAATAAAAAGTTACGCTCATTTATAGTTGCCTCAGAGGCCGTTTTCTATAGAGAACGGTCCGGCCAAAACTCGGGACCACCTCAGATCTATAGATTTTAATGTCCTCTTTCATATTCTGCAAGAAATTCATTTATGCAACGCTCCAATAAAAAGTTAAGCTCATTTATAGTTGCCTCAGAGGCCGTTTTCTATAGAGAACGGTCCGGCCAAAACTCGGGACCACCTCAGATCTATAGATTTTGATGTCCTCTTTCATATTCTGCAAGAAATTCTTTTATGCGACGCTTAATTATTTACTGTTTCTTTTTCAGATAAAGTTCACCGCCAGAAGAAAATATTAAAAGACATTGGTGTTTTTAAGGCAAAAGCACTAACTCCTAGAAAAAGAAAATTATATGTAGAATATAAACGTGTAAGAAGATCTTTCCAGTTTTACAAAAGCAAAGCTGCAAAAAGACTATCTACTGTTGGAGAATTATTTGATTCGGGTGATGCAAAGAATTTATTAAATTGTAAGCATTTAAACACCCCTAATGAAATATCAAAAGCAGGACGTACATTCATTGCTTCCCAGTTTAAGCAACTTGAGAAAAAGAAAGGAATTCATTGGACTCCTGAGGAGAAAGCAGTGTTTGTAGCAGTTTATAAACATTCTCCAAAGGGGTATCGCTTTCTGAGAAGGATGTTTACACTACCTTCTCCAAAAACGTTACAGAGATGTTTAAATGCTATTCCTATTAACCCAGGTATTAATGAAAATATAGTCCTGCAACTGCAACAATTATCCACTTCGTTTAATCCAGTAGACCGCTATTGTACTCTCATTTTTGATGAGATGGCTCTTCAACCTCATTTAAACATTAACATGAAGCATGGTTCTATCGATGGTCTTGAAGATTTGGGAAGCGGGAAAACGCAAACAATTCTGGCTTGTTTTTATGTTACAAGGAATAACAAAGAAATGGAAGCAACCAATAGCTTACTACTTTGTCAAATCAGCTACTAAAACTAAGCAATTGCAACAATTAATTTCGCAAATTGTTAACTGCATTCATGAAAAGACAACGTTTAAGGTGGTTGCTTCCATTTCAGAATGGGCACAAACAACCAAGCAGCAATTCGTGCATTAAGTGAAAAGAGTGGGTGTATGGATGAATATGTGTATGAAATTAATAAACATACAATTGTGCACATTTTCGATCCTCCACACTTATTAAAATGCTTCAGAAATAACTTTTTGAATAAGAATATTCATTTTATGGATTTCGTGGCAAAGTGGAGTGACATTGAAATGTTATACCACCTTGACAGTATGACAGCAGATTCGAAATTGTTTCCTAGGCTGACCGAGGCTCATGTTCATCCAACATCTAAACAAAAAATGAGAGTCAAATTTGCAGCGCAAATATTTAGTCAATCTGTTTATGCAGGTCTCCTGTTTGCCACAAATTGTAAAGCAATGGATGGTCAAGGCACAGCTCACTTATGTATGTTTATAGACCGATTGTTTAATTCTTTAAATGGAGTAAGCCGTTCTGTACGTCCACTAAATGGTCCAGTAACTAACAGATCAGACCATTTAGAGTTTTGGGTGGAAGCAATTACTTTTATTAAAAATTTAAATTTCTCACAACATAATAACATTGTAGCAACACCAATTTCGGTCAAAACGTGGATTGCCACTATAAATAATGTTGTAAAATTGTGGAATTTTTTACATTCTAAGGGCGTTAAATACTTACTCACGCGCACCCTCAACCAAGATTCTTTAGAAAATTTGTTCGGTGTTGTGCGTGGGTTATCAGGACAGAACTTACGTCTAATACAATTCGTAGCTGCATTTAAAACTTGTTTATTAAATAATTTAATAGTAAATTCTTCAGCTACAAATTGTGAAGATGATGGGACAGATTTCTTACTATCCTTTATAAATATTACAACATTATCGTCTCCACCAAGATCAAATAATGTACCTTGCTTATGAAAGTATCCGAGATGCTGATGTTCAATATTTTCCTCCAAGAGGTTTGAAATCCTTTTCGCATGCTGGAGCATCCTACGTTGCAGGTTTTGTATTTAAAAAATATTTAGATATGCATTGTGCTACCTGTTGCCAGTACTTTTTAACATCTGAATGTACTGATTCGCATGCATTTATTGTGTTAAAAGACCTTGGTAATAACTTAGTTTATCCTTCTTTACCAATGATAAATACTATTGATAATATAAAACAAGAAATTTTATCTATATTTTTAAACAATATTAATCATTATCAATTACTTTCGGTAATTAAGCAAAAATTAAATATTAATTTGTCTGTCAATTGTGATAAACACAAAACAAGCATAATCAGTAACATTATTAAAACTACAATTTTTATTTTTGTGAAGCATTTCATCACAGTCATTAACAGAAAACTTCAATTAAGAGATTTACGAAGCTATCCTCCATTTGATGAATATTTACAAAAATATGGGCCAACTTATTATAAACATTGATTTGTGTATTTGTGCTATCAATAAATAGCAAAAAATGATAATATATTTCCTAAATGTATATAGTTTAGTTATAAGTTATAAATAATTTTATGTGTAATGTTCTATATTTTTCAAACTGATTTCATATTTTATATACGTTTTTCATTTAAAACATTAGTTTTTAATGTTAACATTTCAATTTTAGATGTCGTTTAGAATTTGAACATGCATCTAAATTCTAAATAAAAATAACGTTTTTAAAATACTTTACATCAATTTGATAATGACCATTTGTTTTATATTATACAAAGACTGTCAAAATTGTAAATGTGCTTTATCAAAATATAGTATTACTAATCATTACTGTTTTTTATTTATTAATTTTTAATAAAAATAAATAAAAGTTCAAACGGAATTTATATATACCTGGATACCCTGCAACCATTATTACACATATTAGTACCTTACGTGTTCTCAGATGACACTTACGCGGTCAACGGTTTTAATACGACGCTGTCCCTTCTTTCTTTATATATTCTTTGAGCAGCATTCAACAGCCAACTTTTACCGCAATTTTATAATCGCCGATAAAATTACTTCCTTTATAAATGACAAATAGTGACATCTCTTATTTGTTTGCTCTACTAGTAATCAATAACACTCGTCATAATTTCACTTGAATGTCTATAAATTGATTGGTCTATGGTAATTACTGTCACTTTGGACTTTTAAACTGTCTTATCACTTAAGTTTTAATTCAAAATTTTCGGACAATTTAATCAAAGTAAGCTTCAATATTGATGGACTACCCTTATTATTATTAGAAGATTTTATTGATGAACTTAATGAAGCACAACAGAACGGTTTTAATTTCAAAGGTACTCATTCAAGTGCACAATTTTATATGCGACGCACCCGCCTGTGCTTATTTAAAGTGTATAAAATCACACACTGGGTACTCGTCTTGTGAAAAGTGCACTGAGAATGGTAAATACTTAAAAGGTAGAGTGATTTTGAGAGGCCTTAATGCATCGAAGCGAACGGATGCAACTTTTATTGCTCAAGAAGATGCAGATCATCAAAGTTTAGTTTCTAAATTTCCCATTGACTACATGCATTGCATATGTTTAGGAGTCATGCGAAAATTATTGAATAGTTGGATAAATGGTAATTTATCAGTTAGGCTGGCCCATAAGTCGGTACTATCTTTGTCTGAAAGATTAGTTTCACTGAAAGATTTCATTCGATTGGAAATAAATCGAAAACCAAGGAGTCTAACGGCCGTATTCACCATTCCTGAGTTATATGTTTAAAGGTCAGTTAAGCTGCTAACAGACTGTTAAATACAAAAACTGTATTCATCAACCACTGTTAAGAGCTAATGGTCTGTCAAATTCGCCTTTAAGTTAATTACTCATTATTTGGCAGTTACATGCCACATGCTACATGATAGACAGCTGAGACGCACCAGTGGGTTACACATTTCAAAACATAACACCGCGCTGTTTGAACGATCTTTCTCATATTGGCCAACTAAAATTTATAATGAGCTGTCTCATGAATTAAGAATTGAATCTTTCCGTAACTTCAAAAAAATATATAAAATATATACTCTACAGTGATCGTACATCTCTATCTCTATCATGTTCTCTTATATTAACTTTTTCTTGTTTCTTACTTTGTTTACTATGAATTGTAAACTTGTAATCTACGCATTACGCCAATTTTTTGTGAATTACAATTATGTTATAAGTTGGTTAAGCGGTCGAGCAGCTTTATAGCTGAACTCCGTCAACTGAAATAAAGGCATTTTATTATTATTATTAACAGAATTTAACGCTTTGTTGCGCAGCACAACAAATATAGTTAAATTTCAATAAATTGTGGTTAGATCGATTCCCATTATATTTCACGTTTGGGACATTGAATATAGATGGGTATTCTATATTTTAAAATAATTGTGTTTCATAAATTAATAAATTCAATTTATAGACTAACATCTAATGGCAAGACTAGACTTTTTTCCAGCTCTATTTGATGATTCCAGTTCCTCATTTGAGGATGAACGTCGACCCAGAATTATTTTAGAGCGAAATAATTTTATGGAAGAGTTAGATGAAGTAGATTTTCGAAAAAGATTTCACAATTGTATAATTCATTCGAAGTAAGCCATGAAAACAACTTAGATGACTTGTCAAAGCGATAGTGTCAGAGCGCGAGTAGTTAAATAACGTCTCATTAAACTTCCGTTTTTTAAATCGTTTAGTAATATAATTCAGAAGAAAAGTATATCTGTTAACAAATTATGAATTCCGCTAAGTTTTTTCTATACAAATAGTTAATCATATTTTATTTAAATTGTTATAAAATTATATTTTTGTCTGATTATGAATGGTCAGAATTCTGTCCTTTGAAAGTGTCTAAAAAATGGTATTCTTGAAACTTTTTCTACTTATTCAGGACGTAATAAAGTTTTGATTTTTTGCTAGCACATTTGCCTTTCTGTGCCATTTTTAAAATTATGGCCGTCTTAGTTTATCACAATAAATTTTCTGATTGTGAACAGAAGTATTCAGAGAATTCTCGTAAGGAATCTGTGTGTCATTGTACACAGCAAGAAATTTTAACACAAATTTTCACAATATTTTTGGTCATACGGCTTAATTTTTGTGAGGTTGTTGTGATACCAAGTAAAACATGAATCAAAACACTTGGTTGATTTTACTTGGTGGCATTCTGGGTCGTTGTTGTTTTGTTGCGAAAATGTTCGTAATAAATTCCGGAGTAAAAATACCGTTTTACACATCAAGGACTCTGTACCGGATGTCCCAACGGTGTGTATTTCTTTTGTGAAGCCTATAGGAATAACAAGTAGATAAAAAAAGATTAAGAAAGTTATACTAGACATCACGCGGCACATTTTAAAATTATTTTCAACTATACAGGGTGTTCCAGAAAATGTTGGTGCATACAAAGCGATTTTGTTTAAATGGAACACCCTTTTGTTTAAATGGAACATCTTTACATTCTTATAAATTTGGATGTCCCGCGGAGAGATGATTACAATAATATAAAGATATATTAATTTCGCTCAGCTATTTTCGTAAGAAAGAATTTTTTCTTCAAAAATTCCTTAAAAATTTACAAATTTTGAACTTATGTTGCTGACTATGGAGATGACACAGACTTACGAAAATATAACAAAATATTCTTAGGACTTTGGGCTTTTTGTACGCAACATATAAAAAAATTGCGATGTAACCCCTCCTAGTTTATTTTTTTTTTAATCTCAAACTTTCGCGTGCGTATATTTCACAGCGTTCTGTCAACAAAAGTTTATTTCGGGGTAGTTGACATGAAAATTTTTGGAAAATTTCTTTAAAAATGTCAGGGGTGGCTCGTAAGGGTTGTTGCAGGTTTGTGCAACAACCAACCATTTTGACTCGGTTAATAATTAATTACTTGGTATTATTATTCAAACTGTTACATTATTACGCACAAATTTCGAACAAAAACTTATTTTTCGTTGGACAGCACCACCGGGCGTTGTGCGTCTCAAACGCGAAACCTCGATCCTTCGATGCAACTTAGGGGGTCATTCTAATTCATGCTTGCAACCTGACGACGGTGGTACCTCCTTAGGAACGTGGTAACTAGTTGCAACCCTGTTGTTTTGATATTCTAATTGTGACACAGCAGTCGCAAAGTGCATCTAAAATTGCAACCATTTTAAAGCAGTGGTAAACTTGCTCTCGTCAGTGTGCGCATGAGTATGTAAGAATTAACGTTTTAATAAAAATTTTAATTGAAATGTCAGGTTACGCAGTAGCTTATGAGATCAATTAAAACAGCAATGACAGCGAAAGAACCTTTTAAAAAAAATTACTTCTTTTTTGTAGGCTAGAATCACTCTCATTTTAATATATACCTCAGTCTTACACATCCTTGATAATTATATACTTACAATTTATTAATAATTTAAAACTTTTTTGACAAAACAAACTGTAAGTAAATAAATAAATTAACTAGTTTTCCACTGTGAGGCTTCTGTGTATTGCTACTACACAAATCATTCATTGCGCATAACGTATTACCACAATATAAGTAAATATACTTTTGAAAAAATAATGTTGGACAAGGACCAGATTTTCTGTTTATTGTATATGATTTTCTGAGTAAAAAGCGCGGCAAGACGGGAGACGTGCGTTCGCAAGCGTACAATACGACACTGAAGTTAGCTGCATATGTAATTTTGACACTGAACTACCACCCTCAATTAGAATGCAAAAATAAGTAGGTGGTACTACCAGAGCAGAGTGCACGGTAGTAACATGATACAACTTGTAACTTGCAACTTCGATTAGAATGACCCCCTGAGACGCTTAAATGCATGGGCATATGTTTGCAGTTTAAGTTGCAAACCGACGAGATTCTATTATCGCCCGATCAGGTGTACTGGTGTAATATTGCGTTGAATCACTGAATTCGAATTATTTCCATCTGTTTAAAAATCATAAAGGTAAAACAACTGTTTTTAACCAATTATTGATTAATTTTTAATATTTTGAAGGCGTAAAATGAATACCGTCGATTGCTCATTAAAGAAGTCATTATCTGCCCACACGTTGGAAGAAAAATTAGAAATTAAAAGGCTTGGGAGGCCAACACCAAAATTACTCATTAGTCAATCTATTAAAGCAAAAAATAGACAATTCAATAGAATATTTAATCCGGAACTATATAAAAACATACCTGGCTTTGCGGTTGTAGTGTAAAAAATGCATTATTTTGTTTTCCGTGCTTATTATTCGGTGGAGAAGATCTTTGGACAAAATTAGGTACAAATGACATTAACCATCTATCTCATCGTATCAGTAAACACGAACAATCGAAAATTCATATTACAAATGAAATTAATTTAGCTGTCTTTGGTACAGTCAATGTAGCTGCAACGTTGGACTCAGCCCATCGAAGGGCCATCGATTTACATAACCAACGTGTTACCCAAAATCGCTACATTTTAAACTTAATAATAAACTGTATTCGTTATTGTGGTGCATTTGAACTGGCCCTGAGGGGCCACGACGAGTCAGATTCCTCATCTAACCCGGGGATTTTTCGAGGATTGATTAATTTTAGTGCAGAATTGGATCCTGCCCTGAAGACTCATTTGGAAAAATCTTCTGTCTTTAAGGGGACATCAAAGATTATACAGAATGAAATACTCCAATGTATACTTGAGGTAGTACATCAGGAAATATCAAAGGAAATTAAAGAAGCAGAATTTTTAGCTGTGATAGCCGATGAAACGAGTGCTGTCGCAACTATTTATCAAATGATTATTGTTTACAGATATATTGTGAATAGTAAGCCGGTGGAAAGATTTTGGAATTTTCTTTCCCCTTCAAATCATAACGCCCAAACTTTGGCAACCTGTATTAAAAATGAAGTTGGTCGACATTTAGAAGGAAATGAACATAAATTGATAGCTCAAACATATGACGGGGCATCTGTTATGAGTGGGACATCTCGTGGAGTTCAAGCAATTGTCAAGGAAGTTTATCCCCAGTTTATACATTGTTATGCACATCAACTGAACCTGGTCATGACAAAAGCGGCATCAGTTAATCGATATGTACGAATATTCTTCTCTAACTTGCAGGGAGTTTGTACATTTTTTTCGACTTCTCCACAACGAACTGCAATTTTAGACGAAATCGTCAAAAAGCGACTACCGCAGTCGGTTCCAACAAGGTGGAATTTTCATACAAGGAGCGTAAATACAATTTTTGAATATCGCGAACAGTTAATTGAGTGTATGAAAGTTATTCTAGATCGTCACGAAATTACCAACAGTAATACACTTGCACAGGCATCGTCAGCTTGAAATTTTAAGCAATGATGTTTTCATTTTTTGGCTCTCATTTTTTCATAAAATCATGCCTCACGTGGACATACTTTTTCATAGATTACAAAGCAAAGATATTGATTCCGTTCTTGCAGAAGCAAATTGAAGATTTTGAAAGAGAAGTTTTACGTATTAGGGAAAATATAGGAGACCAACCAGTTATAGAAGGTCCTCTAAATAAAAGGAGAAAAAAGGAAAGTGAGGAGAATTTGCAACGAGAGGCTAAAGAAGTATGTGACGTAATTATTTGTCAGGCGAAGGACCGATTCAATTTTACTGGACACTTAATAGCAGCATCATTGTTTTCGCAGGACAAGTTTTCACAGTATAATCAACATTTTCCAGAAACAACTTTAAAATCAACTTGTGAGTATTATCAGTTGTTTGAATCGCAAAAACTTAAAACAGAGCTGTCTGTAATCTACGGCAGAGATGAATTTAGGTCAGTTTCCGGTGCACTGTGTTTGTTTCAATTTATGACTGAAAATAATTTATGTGACACATTTACTGAATGCGTGAAGCTTTTAAAAATATTAATCACAATTCCGATGGCGTCTGCTGAAGCTGAACGATGCTTTTCTACGCTAAAGCGCATAAAAACATTTTTGAGGAACACCATGGGTCAAGAAAGACTGGCTTCTCTTGCTATGTTGTCTACAGAGAGAGATTTCATAATGCAGATACCTGATTTTAATAGCAGAGTAATCGATAAATTTTCACAAATGAAAAATAGACGTATAGATTTCTTATTTAAGTAAGTGATCCATACAATTTATTTAGTAAACTACATAATAGACCACCCATTTTCTGTGTGCAATAAAATTAAATAAATTCCTTTTTTAACGTAATATAGTTTTTGATTACTTGGCCTATTTATATATATACATAATGTATATGTATGTATTCAAATACGTATATAATGTAGGTATCAATATCAATGTCAATTTTTGGTAAAAATCAAAACTGCAACAACCCATGTTTTAGACCACGAGCCGCCACTGAAAAATGTTAACACGTCTCTGAACAATTAGTTCCTAAAATATTATTTTTCACGACACCAAACCAATTTGCAATAGGTGCATTATTGGTTCTGTTAGAACATACTGATTTTATCATTAATTTTCCAGATTTTACGCAGAGTCTGAAGTATCTGAAGAAATTGTCAGAATTCGAACCAACTTTGAACTTGTCGCCAGGAATTTAATATTGTCAACTGGGCAGTGGAAGTAGGAAATTGATTTTATCGATGTTGGCAATATCAATCAAGCTCTGACCGCGCAAAATGCGCCAATGAAGACAAACGGATAGATCAACGCGCAAACAATACCTTGCTCAATTCTATGCGCTTATGGTCTGCTTTCACGCTCAAGCAATTTGCGCAAATGAATTTGTGCTAGCATTTGCGCATTCAAATTTGTTTGCGCAAATGCATGCAGTTTGCCAAACTTTTTAGTTTTTGCAAGCAAAAAGTACGTTTTCATGCTACGACTTCCTTGTGCAAATTTGTGTGCACAAGCACATTTGCGCAAATTGCTTGAGCGTGAAAACGGACCATTAGGGCTCGACTCAAGTGCTGGCGCCTAGCGCAAATTATTGCGTCAGTAGGGTCACTATGACCACCCACATTCAAACACATGTGTTAATTTTCTGCACTTCGAACTGTACTCGCTAAATTCTGTTCGTCCATTTTGATGTTAACCATCAATTGAGTAGCAACTTTCACATTTTACGTTTAAAAGTGTTGGTGTATGTTTTATAATATGTTCATTTGAGTTGCTCTTCCATTTTACTTTCTTGGGTAATAGTATACTATTGACTTTTGTTCTTTTTTATCATGAATTCCGAAGTTTATTTTTCTAGTTTGAAATTAACTAAAAGTCAGATTTTGTATTTAAAGTCGTCACATCAAATAATAAAAAAAGCATCAATAAGAAATTATCTTGTCTTAAAATTGTAAGTTTATTAAAACGGAATACCGGAAATGTCATGAAATTGATTAGAAAAAAATAATGAGTTACAATGTGATGGATCTGGTGTACCTATTAATAATGAAACATGTAATTATGTTGTGCCAAACACTGCACAATCCGAACTTTCACATACCTCTGCTCCTTATGAAAAAAATATTGACTTACAAGAACTACTTAATAGATCAGTTATAAACACTTTAAATATCAGTAATCAGATAATTGATTACGACATATCGAACTCTGTAGAATCCGTGCCTTCAAATATTTCTACTTCTGGTGTTCCAAACGACTCTCTTCATTTTAGTACGTCGAATAATATTTTAGATGTTACAGATGAAAAGGATAAAATAGACTCTTGTGTAAAGGTAATTTATGAAAAACGTTATGGTTCTGATATTTTATCATTGAACTC
The DNA here is from genome assembly GCA_033060865.1 of Dorcus hopei. NCBI lineage: Eukaryota > Metazoa > Arthropoda > Insecta > Coleoptera > Lucanidae > Dorcus > Dorcus hopei. The sequence goes on along the minus strand of CM065426.1, from coordinate 74,323,925 downwards.
AATAAATATGTATCCTTTTGAAAATCACTTACATATGACAAGTTCTTTTGATATCTTTGAAGGTTCATTTAGTGTTTCAGAGGAAGAATTTGAAATTATATTTGACAGGACAACGAATACATTTTGTAGTAATACTTATGGTTTTGTATTAAGAGAAAAATTAAAATCTATAAATAACACATGTATATTTAATATTAAAAACTGTAATTATTCTCGAAAAAGAATTACTGTATACGGTTATTGTGCTCATGAAGGTTGCAAATCTTTTAAATTGTTGTGTTTTTTTTTTCGAAATGGCTTAGATATTGACGTATACAGTAATTCCCAAAATTATTATCATTCACAAACATTAACTGGTCAGGTACGAGGTGTGGAGAGAATACTACTTGTTGAAAGATTAGCCACATCAACAGCATTAAGAATACGAAACGAAGACATAATATAGCAAAAAAATATACCTGTCACAAAAAATCTCGTCAATATTAAATCGGAATGCGTATACAGGGGACTAAAAAGTGAAAATTTATGTAAATATGATCGAGAAAAAGACAATATTGTAGATCTGATCTATATGGCCGGAGTCAATTCTCATTACATTCGTAGCATTTCCCAGCCATTAAATGTTCATGTTTTTAGCAAGGAACAATTAGAATTTCTAAAATATGTTTCCGAAACACGTACTCATATTTTTATTGACGCAACTGGATCGGTAACTAAAAAACCGAGCATAGACTCACCTAAGGTATTGTATTATGCTGGGGTGATAAGTTTAAATAAACGTATATTGCCTGTTTTTGAAATGATTTCAGTAAAGCATGATACTGCATCAATAGCTGCTTGGTTACTACAGTTCCGAGATTACTGCATCAAAAATAATTTTAAATGGCCAGTTTTTAATGTCGTTGTTACTGATTTTAGTTTGGCAATTATAAATGCTGTATCCGAAAGCTGGAATTTGGTTACTTTGACAAAATATTGTAATAACGTATTTGATGAAGTTGTTAAGAATAATCATAAACAAGTATCATGTGACGGTTTAGTTATTTTAAAACTGTGTTGTGCACATGTGATGAAGTTATTAGCACGAGATATAAATCGATATTTTGAACAATCTGACAAAAGTACAAGAATATTTCTAAAGGAAACTTTCGCAGCTATCTTTAATGTAACAACATTTGATATATTAGATTCGCTAAGAGATGATAGTGCAAAATTTTCCAGCTCTACAGGAGATGGCAAATTTTGAAGAACCGTTTCACAGCGACCTTGACCAGGAATAATTTCACTATGATGCGATAGTGAAGAATTTTCCAACTCTACAGATAATGGTAAATTTTGTACACCCGTCTCACAGTTAGCTTGTTCAGGAATTGTTTCCTTTGTAACTTCACTATGAGATGATTGTGCAAAATTTTTCCTTGCTAACATATAATTTTCTATTGCCTGCCCAGACATAATTTTAGGGTCTGAATCTAAACATGAATGTGAAACATTTGATAATTGCTTTAAATTTGAAACTGAATTTGGAATTTTGCTTGAGTCTAATTGAAGTGGAGGCACCGCAAAATTTGATAGTATGTTCATTTGATTACTAATAGGAGCGGACGTAGACATTTGAGATAATTGCGATACCCTCATCGACGAATCGGATATTGCAACTATATCCGAATTAAAGGATGAATTTAGCGGAATATTGTCTGTAAGAACTCGAGGGCCTGACTGACCTGGCAACCCCGAAGTCAAATATAAAGATCGTTGTCGAGGTAAAAGTATTTGGTTGTGAGGTGAACACATAGGTGAAGAAAAAGCCCGCCGATTGGCTCTCCTTTTGGTCGAGCGTTGACGCCTCTCTTCCAAATACTCTTTTCTAGACAAATACGGTCTTTTGTTGGAACAACCTGCTTTAACTTGGGTGGTAGTGGGTTGATTAATTTCATCAAGAGATTTTGCAAGACGCTTCACCTCTTGAGAAATCAAACGCCCACACATATCACCCACTCTATTCAGTGCCGCATTTTCGATTGGATTATCTAAACACGACCTGAATGCATCAAAGCAGTAAAACGGCTTCCCTCCGACAGGCACATTTACATTAGTATTTGTAGATGTGCTTGTTGAAGCGATTACAACAGGTGCCCCAGAGGGAACTTGTTCTGATTGTTGTTTGCTGGCCTCCATTTCTATTGACAAAGACATTATTAAAACTTCAAAAGGAAATGATTATATTTACTCACTTTTGATAGGTTTGGTATCTGAAAAGAAATAATTAAGAATGAACATAACAAATTGGGAATGAACATACACGGAGAGAAAATCTGGTTAAATATGACCTACGAATTTAATGAATTGAATTAAACTACAATAATTTAAATTCAACATGGACCACGAATCCAAATTACAATTTTCTATTCAAATAAATGCACTCGTTGATAATATTTAACCGTAAAAATGATTAATTTAATACAATTATTTTTCTCCGTGTATAATGCGAAATATTTATAAGGAAAAAGCACTTACCAAATTAAAATCTTGACGATACGATGTGTTATAGACTTTAACACGAGTATAAGTTCTTACGGTACGAATTTCGCTTATATAGCAAGTGAGAGTTTTGGAAAGCAAGGTGAACGCCTTGAAGGAGGAAGTGGAATTTTACTTTCGCTCACTATATAAGGAGATTGTTTGGTGCCAAATTACATTTATAGTCAGTCGTTACAGCCGTAACTTCAAGATTTTAATTTGGTAAGTGCTTTTTATTATAAATATTTCGCATCATACTGGGAGAAAATTAATTGCATTAAATTTACAATTTTTACGGCTCAATATGGGACAGTTCCAGTGTAATTTACGTGACAATCGTAGCGTGTTTTTAAGTTTCTTTATTTAATATATTTGAAGCAATTAAACAAAAGTCTAATAGTTAAAGTTTAAAATGGCCACACCCGTGAACGCATCCGCTCCACGAGCGTTGCTCGCCGAGTTCTCTGACATTACATTCAAACACTTGAATAGTGCACGTTATTACCGATATCAAATAATACAACGTATCCGTTCAGATTTATTTTATTGTTTCATAATTAAATAACAACACTTAAGAATAAATACATAAGTGGCAGTTCTTCTTGCGCGGGGGGGACCATCTATTTCATCTACAGCAGCTTCGATATGGTTCCAATCTTTTTGACAAATTCTGTGGTTTTGTAAATACTTATCTTTTTTGTAATTATCTGGCAATCTAATCCATACAAACTCCAGATCAAAGGCCCTAACTCTTTGAGAGAGGTACGTTTTGGGATATAGATCAAGTCCTTGTCTTCTATACCACTAAACGAACCATCTTTTTCGTATTTATCAATTACTTCACCAACTTTATCTACAGTGTGCTTTATAATTTGCTTGCAAAACAGACGGCATAACAAATCCATCGCGAAGATGAGCTTTTCTTACACTAATTATGGAACCGAAGTTCCCTCATAATATATCGCAAATGCTTCTTGAAAAAATTCGTTCTTGTAACTTTGTTTGAACAAATCTATATAAATCGTACACGTTGGTTAGGGCACACATGCACTTTCTTTGTAAATGAAATGGACACCTCGGTTCCAATTTTTGCAACTTTTGTATGTTTCCGTAAATTTCGTATAAGTCCATTACGGGTATCACACATTTACCTCGCGTGAGAATTCCTCGTAGAAACAATGTCTTCTCTATTCCTTTCACGTAAACAACTTTGACTGTACAGCACAAAGAAGCGATGATTGCATCGAATTCTGCTAAAGGAACGAATCCGATATTCCAATTAATGCAATGATGGTTGCTCATTAACCAATTTGCAACGTTCTGATATTTCCTGGGCACTGATGACAAACTGGTAGGCGGTTGAAATATAAAATGGCTCAGTCTATTTTCACTATCGTAAGAAGCCAATTCTTTTGGTATAAACTGATTGTCTTCCACTTTAAAACCTTGGATATCGATAATAATGAACTCCTTCATGGTTTAGTTGATGTTGCTTCGTGTGAAATCAAATTACTTTTAGCTTATATCCTCTCTGTTTATGATGATATTACCCTTCAACGTTTACATCTGTAACGGTCCGTCAATCTTCGGGTTGGTCTGCGGTTGCTGATCGTTGCTCTGCTTGACGGCGGTTCGGGTTTGCTCGTCGGAGTCCAGGTTCAGAAATAAAAGCGTCGATCACTTAGCAAATACAGTTTTATTTACAAAATAGTTCATATATACACGTATCCACAAATTGGAATGTTTTAACTCAGGTAAAACTCACGGACTGGTAAACGAAATGTTAAACTCTCGGACGGTATTTCGGTAACGGTAATATACGGTGTGTCTCGTGGACAACGGTAATATACGGTGTGTCTCGTGGACATAACGGTAAAATACTGAGTGCCTTAAGGACACTATTCAACGGTAAAATACGGTGTGTCTTAAGGACATAAAACGACTACTAAACACCATGCAAACTGTGCATACGTTCTAGTTTCCGCTCCTAGGGTCGGAACAGGTAAGAAAGAGTGAGACTCCCACTCTGAGATCAGGATGTGTGAGACACCCACACTAGGTAAGAGGGAGCGAGACTCCCGCTCCAGGATCAGGAAGTGCGAGACGCCCGCACTCGGGAAGAGAGTGAGACACCCAATCTAGGATATGGAAGTGTGAGACACCCACACAAGGTAAGAGAGAGCGAGACTCCCGCTATAGGATCAGGAAGTGTGAGACGCCCACACTCGGGAAGAGAGAGTGAGACACCCACTCTAGGATAAGGATGTGTGAGACACCCACACTAGGTAAGAGAGAGAGCGAGACTCCCGCTCTAGGATCAGGAAGTGCGAGACGCCCGCACTCGGTAAGGGAAAGGTCAGGATAAACAGGAGGAGCGGTTGGAAATAACACGATCGTAGCACAGGTTACCCAGCGTGTTAGAGTCGGAACACCGTCGGGAAGATGAGCCGGTGAGCGACTAACTCCTGCGTGCTCGCAGCGCGCCTTTATAGGCGAGCGCGTGGAGGGGGAGCCCTACTCCTTTCAGTACTCCCACTCTGATTTGTACTTTTATGAATCTGCGCGAGGCATCCTAAATATACAGACTAAATAACTTAACTAATAAAACAAAGAAAACTCTAAATAAATCGTAACGGAGATGCTACTTCGTTACATCCCCCCCTTTCTTCGGACTGTTGAGGTCTCGACTGGATCGCAACTTCCCTCTGTCGTCGAAGCGGAGAAGCCAGTGTTCTTCCCCTGACCTGATCTTGTACTTTCGGTACCGTATAACATCTTCTTCCGGAATTTCCACCAATGGTCCGGTGGGAATTTTTATCCAAACGGTTGATTTGTCCGGTCTCCGTTGCGTTAGATATAACGGAGAGAGGCCAGGTGGAGCACTGGGGGTCGAGATGGCTGCGCACAGGGGTTGTTCGGTCCGGGTGGTGTGTCTTTCGACGAAACCGGTTGCAACGGTGTGACGGTCGTCCGTTTTTAGGCGAAGAGCTTCTTCGAAGTCCGTTACCCAGTCATCCATCTCGAACCACGTTGCAGGAACGCTGTCTGGAGGAGGCGAAACGGTGGTGTTCGCTCGGGGCGTTGGCTGACGTGCCACACGGGCTGGTCGTTTGAAGCGTACTGACTCCGGTGCCGATGTGGAGGTGTAGCCAGTACGGTCGGGTGGTGGTGGGGTGACCGCTGGGCGTGTTTCGTCTATGGGGACACTGGGCACAGTCCAATACCCCGGATGGCTGCTTGGAGGGAGAACGGCTGTCCGATGCGCTTTGGTGGGTGGAGCGGACTGGAACGCCTTTCGACGATTAATGGCCTCCCTCCTTGCTGAGGCCGTGAGTCGCGATGGAGGATGACTCTTCCTCTTCGGGGGGTCAGGCGGCTGGTTGAGGAGAATTGCCTGACGTTTCGCGCTGGTGACGGTCTGGGGTCGCGTCGGTTTTCTTGCACAGGCCATTATGCAGTCTATTTCCAGGCTGGTCGATGGTTTGTTTTGTAGTCGCTCCATCCTGGCTGGTCGACTGCTGTCTGAAATTTTAATTAGTGCTTTTATAGGTAAAACGAGGGATTGTTCTGGAAGGGTTTGATGTGCGTGCGAAATTAGGTTGAGAGGGGATGGTTTTAGATGTTGGATATGAATGTGACGGTACCATCGGTTATTTTTGTCTTTCAAATCGAAAATCACGGGTGAGACAATTTTTCCTACGACATAGGGCCCAGTAAACTTCGGAGCTAACTTGGCATTTACTTGGGCGCTTTTGTTTGATAAAATGTGCTCTCTTTTCCATACTTGTTCGCCTATTCTAGGTCTCCAGTCGCGACGACGTAGGTTATAATGAGTTTCCTGACGTTGGAAAGCTCTAGCGAGATTGACGCGTACGAGTTCGTAGGCGTCATCCAAATCTTGTTGTCTTCTTTCTGGGTTACGGGTATCCTTGTTACGTATGTTAAACCGGGGCGTTTGTAATTCGCGGCCGTTATTTAGGTAAGCGGGAGTATATCCGATTGCTTCATGTCTGGCGGTGTTATAAGCGAAACGTATTTCGTATATGTGTTCATCCCAAGTGCGCTGGTTTTTCTGGGTAAATTGCGCAATCATGGTTTTGACCACTCTGTTGGCTCTTTCGACTGGGTTGCACTGAGGTGTGTACGGCGGGGCACGGCGATGATTAATTCCGTAATCGGCTAACATGTGTACGAACTGTCGGCTGACGAATTGTTTGCCGTTGTCAGAGATTACCGAATCTGGACATCCGTGTCTCAATATAATTTCTTCCTTTATAGCTTTAGTAACTGCTGGTCCGGTAGCCTTTCGGAGGGGTTTCAGCTCTATCCACTTTGTAAATAGGTCCTGCATTACAAGAAGCCAGATGTGACCTTTGTGGGAACGGGGTAGCGGGCCTACTAAGTCTACCGACACCGTATGCCATGGGTCGTTAGATGCGTTGGAATGTAGGAAACCTCCGGTTCGTTGTTGCGACACTTTGTAACGGTTACACACATCACAGCTTCGCACATAGGTAGCGGCTTCTTTAAACATTCCTGGCCAGTAGAACTTCTGTGCCAAACGGACTATAGTTTTAGCGATTCCGAGATGGCCTGCGGTCGGATCATCGTGGTATTGGACAAGTATGTCTTTACGTTCGCTGGTAGGTATGCACTGTTTCCAATCGTCACCTGGTATGTTTTCGTTATAATTAAGTGCGCTTGTAACATGTCGGTACATTTTTCCGTTGCGGATGCAGTAGTCCGGGTGATCGGCGGGGTTTGTTCTTACTTTCTTCAAAGTCTTGGAATACCAGGAGCATCTCGGTGGGCGTTGAATAACGCAAATATCTTTGTCGTTTTCGGCAGGCAAAGGTTGTCTGGAGAGTGCATCGGGTACCGTGTTTAAAACGCCACGACGATATTTCACATTAAAATCGAATTGCTGGAGTTCAAGGGCCCATCTCGCAAGTCTTCCGGTCGGATTGTCAATGGTCTGTAGCCATTTTAAAGACTGATGGTCTGTGATTACGGTAAAGGTGTACCCTTCTAGATAGGCTTTCATTTTGCGTATGCCCCATAATACGGCTAGGCACTCCTTTTCGGTAGCACTATAGTTGCGTTCAGTTTTACTAAACGTGTGGCTGGCGTAAGCAATTACACGCTCTTCGTGCTCGAGGTTTTGTGATAGGACAACGCCTATTCCAATATCACTGGCATCGGTTTGTAAGAAGAATCTCTGGGAGAAATCTGGGCAGGCTAATACTGGCGATTCGGTTAGTTTCTTCTTAATAGTCTGGAAAGCATTTTCTTCTTCTGATCCCCAAGTCCATTTAGAATGTTTTCGGGTTAGTTTTGTCAACGGTTTTACGATGGTGGCAAAATCCGGAATGAAACGTCTGTACCATGAGGCCATGCCGTGGAACCGACGAATTTCTTTAACGTTCTTCGGGGCGGACATAGCGGATATAGCGGTCACTTTTTCTGGGTCGGTCCTGATTCCGTCACGGTCAACGATATGGCCAAGGTAACGCAAACTGTCAACACAGAACTTGCATTTTTCCGGGTTAATTTTCAGATTAGCTTCCCGGAGACGGCGAAAAACTTCCTTTAAATGTAGTATGTGTTCGTCCAGTGTCTTACTGACTACAATTATATCATCCAGGTAGACAAATGCGTTTGGTTCAAGTTCCGGTCCTATGACGTAATCAAGTAATCTTTGGAAAGTGGCGGCTGCGGAGTGTAATCCAAAAGGCATCACCTTGAATTGCATAAGGCCTTTTCCGGGTACGGTAAATGCTGTTATTGGTTTGCTTTCGGGAGAGAGAGGAACTTGCCAGTAGCCATTTTTTAAGTCTAAAGTGGAAAGGAATCGGGCGCCTCTTAATTTGTCTAAAGTGGCTTGGACCTGTGGAAGTGGATACGCATCTTTTTCTGTCTTTGTATTGACTTTTCTGAAGTCGACGCAGAAACGGGGTTTACCATCCTTTTTAGGGACGATAACTATCGGTGAGCTCCACGGACCATGGGCTACTTCAATTACGCCTTCCTTTTCCATCTTCTCCACTTCGGTGTTTATAATGGCTTGCATGGCTGGGTTACGAGGTCGATAACGTTGTTTTATCGGAGTCGGATCGATAAGTTTTACGTGGTGACGTATGAGATGTGTCGGACCGGTGACGTTATCAAATTTTTTCACTTCTTTACTTATAAAATTCTGGAACATTTGCTTCTGGTTCGGGCTGCTGAAATCTGTGTGGTCAGATATCACATAGCAGGTATTATTTTTGAGAAGTTCCGGAGGCGGCGGAGGTATAGTAAGCTGAAGTTTGCTGATCAGGTCCATGCCGAATAGTAGCGGTACTTGCAAACAGGTCATTACGGAGAATCTATGTCGAATTATTCTATTCTCAATTTTGAATTTCACAGGTATACTTCCTTGTAAAGTGATTTCCCTTCCGTCTGCAAGGCACGCTAAGGATTCCGTAAGTTGTTGGTTTTGTCCATTTTGTTGGCACAGCTTAAACACTTCCTCGTTCAAATAAGACCTTTCGGATCCGGTATCGATCAATACGGAGAACATTTTGTTGGCAATCTTGATCCTAGTATATGGACGGGGTTTATAGAATATTTTTATTCTCGGGGCCGGTCCTGGTTTTGTTGCTGTCCGACCACCTCTGGCGTTTCCCGAATGTCTCTGACATCTACAGTCTTTTGTGAGTGTTCCGTCTTGACCACAAAAGGAGCAAAATCTCTTGAACGGTTGACTGCAGTTACTGCGAAGATGTCCCCTCTGTTTACACCGCCAACAGTGCGTATTGCGGTTATAGGATGAGGCCACAGATGACACGTTTGGGTTGTTGACCCTACGTTCAGCTTTTACAGCAGGAGGTTCGGCTTTTTGCGTCAGCTTAAGAATATCTTCATACTCGCGGGCACGGTCGATCAAATCATTTGTAGTTGATATTTCGCTGCGGCGTATATATAACATGTATTTTGGAAGCATATTCTTATAAGTACGACTGATTTCTTCCTCTGTTGAAAAGTTTTCGGATCTTCGCATCAGTGTGAGAATGTCAGTAGCGTATCTCAAAAATGGTTCGTTCTCTTTCTGTACTCGGTCACGTATCTGTTGCTCGAGTTGTTCCTGTTGGAGTCTAGGTACGTAGTAACGCTTTAGGCACTTAACAAAATCTTGCCAATTGGACCAAGAAGCTTTGTTATTCCGGTACCACAACAGAGGCTCACCGCGAAGAAGTTCCGGTAGTCCGCGTAAGACGAGATTTTCGGTGAGCTGGTAGCTTTCTCGTAGCTCCTCAACTCTTTCCAGGAATGATAGCGGATCCTTCCCATCGAAATGGCAACCCCATTTTCGGATCTGGTTGATGGCTTTTAAGTAGTCGGTATTTTCTTGATTATGTCTAGACATAGTCGGTGTCGGTTCTTCGGTTGCTTCGGTTTCCATTTTAGTTTGTCGGGCCGTATAGACTTCCGGGTTTCTTTGTGCCATTTTTCCTAGTCTTTTCCGCAATTCTTCAACTGGTCCGGATGTGTCTAAATTATTAGATTTTAGTTCTTCTATCAATTGTTCTCTTTTTAGACTGTGTATCCACCGTTTCATACTAAATTAGTCACGTATTTTAAAGCACTGAAAATTTTATGTCTTCTGTTTTTAAAAATGCACTGGTGTTTACAATTAACGGGTATTTAGTTCGCGAACTAATCACTGAGGTCGGTGTGTATTCTGGTCACTGGAATCGATGTGTCATCGGTTGCTGGGATTGATGTACACTCTGGTCACTGGATTCGGTTTTTTAACGGTCCCTGCTCGGGCGCCATGTAACGGTCCGTCAATCTTCGGGTTGGTCTGCGGTTGCTGATCGTTGCTCTGCTTGACGGCGGTTCGGGTTTGCTCGTCGGAGTCCAGGTTCAGAAATAAAAGCGTCGATCACTTAGCAAATACAGTTTTATTTACAAAATAGTTCATATATACACGTATCCACAAATTGGAATGTTTTAACTCAGGTAAAACTCACGGACTGGTAAACGAAATGTTAAACTCTCGGACGGTATTTCGGTAACGGTAATATACGGTGTGTCTCGTGGACAACGGTAATATACGGTGTGTCTCGTGGACATAACGGTAAAATACTGAGTGCCTTAAGGACACTATTCAACGGTAAAATACGGTGTGTCTTAAGGACATAAAACGACTACTAAACACCATGCAAACTGTGCATACGTTCTAGTTTCCGCTCCTAGGGTCGGAACAGGTAAGAAAGAGTGAGACTCCCACTCTGAGATCAGGATGTGTGAGACACCCACACTAGGTAAGAGGGAGCGAGACTCCCGCTCCAGGATCAGGAAGTGCGAGACGCCCGCACTCGAGAAGAGAGAGTGAGACACCCACTCTAGGATAAGGAAGTGTGAGACACCCACACTAGGTAAGAGGGAGCGAGACTCCCGCTCCAGGATCAGGAAGTGCGAGACGCCCGCACTCGAGAAGAGAGAGTGAGACACCCACTCTAGGATAAGGAAGTGTGAGACACCCACACTAGGTAAGAGAGAGAGCGAGACTCCCGCTCTAGGATCAGGAAGTGTGAGACGCCCACACTCGGGAAGAGAGAGTGAGACACCCACTCTAGGATAAGGATGTGTGAGACACCCACACTAGGTAAGAGAGAGAGCGAGACTCCCGCTCTAGGATCAGGAAGTGCGAGACGCCCGCACTCGGTAAGGGAAAGGTCAGGATAAACAGGAGGAGCGGTTGGAAATAACACGATCGTAGCACAGGTTACCCAGCGTGTTAGAGTCGGAACACCGTCGGGAAGATGAGCCGGTGAGCGACTAACTCCTGCGTGCTCGCAGCGCGCCTTTATAGGCGAGCGCGTGGAGGGGGAGCCCTACTCCTTTCAGTACTCCCACTCTGATTTGTACTTTTATGAATCTGCGCGAGGCATCCTAAATATACAGACTAAATAACTTAACTAATAAAACAAAGAAAACTCTAAATAAATCGTAACGGAGATGCTACTTCGTTACACATCAACTGACGCACGATTTTTGTAAGAGGTGAATAAGAAAATGCTTTGTCGTGCAGAATTAAACAGTAAGCGATAGTATCGACCTTGACGTTTTCTTTAGTTGTGAACTCGATTCTTATTTCTACTGCGCTTTTATGTAAAGCGTCTTTTTGAAAAGTACAGTCAACCCCAATCATCGGACATGCGACCAGTTCTTTCGGAGTGAACCAAGGTTGACTGCTTCCGTGATGGTAATAATGTTCTTGGAATCTTGAATACATATCGTAAACGATGGCATATTTATTATTTTCAAAATCGATATCTAAATTATCGTATGGATATCTTTCCCCGTTCAGAAATACTGTCAAGGATTTCAACTTAATGTCGTCGAACGTGCTCATGTTCATATCGGCAACACCCTTTCTCTTGGTTTGAAAACCGATGATTATATATCTTGGCGTCTCTAACTGGGGAGCTGTTTTTACCGCCCATGAATGATTTGTTGTAGTTGGAAGCGATGGATATTCATGCAATTCCCAGTTTCTGAAGGGAATTTGTATGGCGATATCCCTGTCGGTTATCCTCGTTAAAGACAACTGTTCCCCAAGCCTACTGACACATGTGGCATGCTCCACACTATTTTATCGATTGTTAATTTGACCTTTTCGGCCGGATTGGTTTCGATAATCGCGTCAACGTCGTCGTTCGCTCTAATCAACACCAATTCCTATCTCATGTTCATCATGATCTTTTTATAATCTTCGGGGAAGCCCAACAATATCTTCAAAGGTACGCTGGCCGTGAAATTACCCTTATCGAGCACGTTGCTTATTCCTTTCTGAAGCCATCCTGCATTTTCCAGTTTCACTGCATCGTTAGGGGTGAACGAGAAAAACCCTTTCAAGGTTGAAGTTACACCGACGTTTCGTACCGAATCCACCGGTACTCCGTTTAGAAGATATCTAATCTCGCTAAACATATAAGCCACAGGATTATTTATCAACTGTGCTGTAGGACTGTGCTTGGTATTATCGCTCGCCAAACGAAGTCTTCCCTCTACGTACAAATAACTTTCACATGGTAAAGTGTAATTGTCAATTTCCGGAACTGCTATTCGGACTTCATCGTTGTTATCGAAAGACATTGACCCGAATGGTAAGTGTGAATGATACTCCACACTAGTTATTGAAGTGTCCATTTTAATTTTGTCAGTCACTCCCAAAATATCCATTTCGTTCCGAATAGATGATAATTGATTTACGTGTAAGTGTGATGCTTACCCTTTCACGGTTATCTCGCTTCTACAGTGCAATTCTCTCTAAGAGCCACTTTTAAAACGTCTTCCTTCTATTATTCTATATTAACACTTTATAACCTAAACTTTGTAAAAATAATCGATTTTCTCTCTTCAAGTTAATTTTTTTCTTTCCATCCAACACTGCGTATTTTCGTGGTTTAAATAATACATTACGTCTTACTCTGTTCCAATTTTTTTGTGTTGAACGACCGCTTTCATAAATAATCATTATGTAAATCTCCTCAAGTGAAGTCTTATAGTGATCAACTCGTTTCTAAAATTAACAAAACGATCCTCTTGATCCAAGAGCCGGATGACTACTCTTGTAATCACCTTCACGTTCACTGGTAGATAAATAGCTTCGAGAGGGGATTCTATTATTTTAAATCCGGGAGGTACGTTCGGAAAAAAATGATACAAAACATGACCAGGTTGTCCGTTATTGTAGGATCCACTGGTCAAATTACACTCTATTCTTATAGCATTCACTTTGTTTATATCTACGGGATAATCGCCCTCATTATTTACGCCTTCTTGTAATATTCTCGGTTTAAAGCCCAACATTTTCCCCACCGAATTTGGTTTACTAAAATCTAGTTTAACTGTGCTCTTAACGGTCGCTTTTAAAGTATTGTTATTTCCTCGAATAATAATATTGTCTGTCATATTGTTACTTTGTAAATAGTCTTGCAAATATTGATTGATATCGTCGAGTTCATACGTCCCTGTAGATATCTCGATGGTCTTCAAAGCGGATGTTTTACTTTCTTGATAATGTATCAAATTATTGCTTTCGTCTATGTTAGGTATTGCATTAAACGTTTCGAAATTTAACATGCACATTTCATACGCCATATCTTCGCGAAGATATATTGGTGGATTAAAATCACAACTCAGAACCGATTCATCACCCGTCAGGGTAAATGTGTACGAAATCGGTGACGATTCCATGTTGCCCGCCCTTCTACAACTAAATCCTTACTTAACTTCCATGGATTTTAAAAATTGTAGACATAATTGTCCACAATTTTCTGAATTTATTTTTTGATATCTATTATAATTGTACGTAATAATTCCTACCCCGTTCGACCGAAGGTATTTCTCTATTTCAACCGGAGGCCGTAAATCTCCGTAACTGTCAAAATACTTTATCGTGCCGTTCCTTTTGTAGTATGTTACCCAATGCGTTCCTTTTCCAGACTCATTATCTAAATTTACAATACCACTTTCACGCTTCCATATCTTTTTTGGTAACGTGTCTCTCATAAATACACCTCGAAACCATGGTAATTTCCATATTTTAGCGTACTTTACTATATCAATATTAGTTAATGGATGACCAGGTAATTTTTTCAGTTTTTTGAATTGGATGGTAAATACAAGCCACAACCAGTTTTGTAAGGTTTAATGTAGAAACCATTTCCCACAGCTTTTGTTTCCATAGCACGATTATGCCTCTCTGCCTCCTTCAATTGTTCTTTTGCAGATTTTGCATCATTCACGGCCTTCGCAATTGCAGCTGCTCCTCCTCCCAGCGATCCTAATGCCCCCAAAGCTGCAAACAATGGAATTAAAGGTAGAAAACCACCGCTTTTAGGAATTGGTATCACTCTTTGATGTGGTGGTCTTATTCTTTTGTGATGTTTCTTTAAAACTCTTCGAGCCAACTTGACATTGTCTAAGAGATTATTTTTACCACCATGTGAAATTGCATGTCGAGCTTTTTTAACGGCCGCTGTAAATGATAATAATTTGCCACCTCGCCTTTGACGCTTCTTAATATGTTTTCTTGTTCTTAGACCTCCCATTCCGAGTTTCTTTTTGCTACAGAAAGGGCAGGTGCTTTTTCTCCAACACTTGCTTGTTTGCTCTTAACTCTTTCCACTGCCACCTCGTACAATTTCCTATCAGCCTCGTGACGCTTTTTTAACTCGTTGGTTAGTGAATATGCAATATCGTGATCTTTACAGGCTTCGTCTAATGCATTAACACCTCTATCGCCTCTTTTCAGGTGAAGGTCAAGTTTTGTACCTGGCCCGCAGTAGTTATAACCTGGTATATGTAATTCTATTGGCAGCTTATTAATTAAAGTATTAAGTAAGCCACGACCTTTTTGCTTTACTTTATCCTTATAAATGCGATCTCTCTTGACGCGATACTGCATTTATATCTTTCTATATCTCCTTCAGCGAACAATACCAACTATTCACTACTTCAGTATTCTTTTACCTTGTCCTTATATATGATCCAACAGCCACATTAAATAATTCTAATGTAATAAAAAACTTCCAAATTTATATTATCCAATTATTTTATTACTAACATATTTACATATCAATAATTAACACATACCAACTAATAAATTAACAACTTAAATTTATTCCGTAATAGCTTTATGCATACTTATATCAAACATTATCTTATTCATTCCATACATTACTAATTCATTCGTAACTGCACCCTTTTCTGATATCACGTTATTCAAGAATCTTTTAATATTTATTTTTGTCTCCTTCAAATGTACTTATACATGAAATCATATCAACATAAAAGATTTATAATTTACTTGTTTTAAAACCTCCAAACGGTATGAAATAATATCATACAATTTCCACAACTCTATTAGACCCTTATAGGATATATATAATGTTTCTACACCTCTTTCTAATTTTAAAATTTTTGTTCCTTCGATGCGCTCAAAAGATAGCTTTATTGAATTGATCTTTATTATAGGATAAATATTTTTTCTCCGTGAAATATGTTTTCAGTGCATAATTTTGCACATTAAATTGTTTCCACTCTTCTTCATTAAATGATATACTTTGCCTCTTCGTACCCATAATACGTATAACAGGATCAAAAAATGTTTCAATGCATAATCCCACGCTGACCCATTTCGTGCGGCTTTTGTTTAAGAAATGTACACTTTGTGTTAATAATGGTAATTGCTCGATCTCTACCATTTCCCTCGCTTCGGATATTTCTGAACATGCTTTCTCGCTTATCTCACAGTGACGAAAATCTTCATCCGTGAAAAAGGTTGAGAAAATATTTCAAATAATTCGTTTTGAGGTATCTGCGATTCATCTTCGCTCTGGTTTTTTATATCTTTTGTTTCATCCTGCTTCTCTACTTCTGGAATTTCGAAGTTAAAGTTTGGAATTTTTTTCTTAGACACCACATCACAGTCATCATTTAACGGTCTTCTTTTTTGAGTGAAAAACATTTCTGTTTGTCTAGCTGCCACTATTACATAAATAAAAACGAAATTAAAAATTATACAATACCAAAATATAATTTTCTTACTCACACACTGCACTAACGAACTGTTGCTCGAATTATAGTTATTTCTCTCAGCTTAGCACTGAACTTCTTTTATGGTTGAAGCTTCACGGTTGTTCACCAACTGAATTTATCCGTAAACCCACGGTCTTATATAGCAGAAATTGTCAAATAAAAATTATATTAATTAGGTTAGGGATAGGCCGATTCTGGAACCTCCTCAATGAGGAGAAACGATCGGAAAGATTCCAGGTCAAACCCACGGTCTTATACTGGGTGTCCGGTAAAGAATGGGCCATACTTCAAGGGTGGCTTCTTTGGATCAAAATAAATCGATTTATCAATTTATCTTAGTACAATTTTGCTTTATTAAAAAGTTATGGCCTTTCAAAGATAATTTTTTTATATCAATATTTTAGCAAAACTCGTTCATTTTTGGAGATATTTAATTGTAATTTGGTATTTAAAGGTTTCTTGTACTGCTGAATCTGAATATCTTCCTATTTTTAACGTAACATATAGGGGGCGCTCTCGAGATCCTGATATTCCTTTGTTTATTGCTGTACTTTTTTTTAACGTGAATATTTTATATTTTAAATACCAAATTACAATTAAATATCTCCAAAAATGAACGAGTTTTGCTAAAATATTGAAATAAAAAAATTATCTTTGAAAGGCCATAACTTTTTAATGAAGCAAAATTGTACTAAGATAAATTGGTTTATATCGATTTGTTTTGATCCAAAAAAGCCACCCTTGAAGTATGGCCCATTCTTTACCGGACACCCGGTATAGCAAAAATTGTCAAATAAAAATTATATTAATTAGGTTAGGGATAGGCCGATTCTGGAACCTCCTCAATGAGGAGAAACGACCGGAAAGATTCCAGGTCAAGGTCGCAGGAGGTTCCAAATCAAAGTCAAAGGCAGATCGATTCTGGAACCTCCTGCGACCTTGACCTGGAATCTTTCCGGTCGTTTCTCCTCATTGAGGAGGTTCCAGAATCGGCCTATCCCCTCTACTGTTGCGAAACTAATAAAAAAAGCGCGAAATTTGAAAATTGTCACCTGATTTCCCATTTCTTTTTTAAAGTTTATGTTTAATATATATCTAGTAAGTGTAACAGATTATTATTATAATAGAATTCGATAAAACTAACCAAATGCAAAACATTTCATTTACCATTAATACAAAAAATAAATACCTTTGGGACTAAAGAAAACACATTTTAAAACGAGTAAAATTGTACTGTAAAGTATATTTACTTGACGGTACACATTACACAAACAAAATTTACTTCTATGTTAAAAGTAAATATAAAAATAAGACAGTGTGGACTAATAACTGTAAATATAATGCTGTGATATAATGTGAAGAAATATGTATGTATTAGAAACAATAAAACATATTACTTATAAAATGTATGTGGAACAAGAAAAATTTAACTAATTTGTGAAGGAATGAGAAACTGTATATAATGTGCAGTTTGGAGACCGACGGACTCCTCTATCGCTTGTGAATCGTATTCGTTTGGCGAAGTGCATTCGCCCAGCACCGCTGTGCATGTAACTTACATAAAACTATCATAACTATGAAACAGATCCACTCGAATTCGTTTTTGTTGCGTCGCGTAGTAAAAACAGCGCCAGTTGAACTAATTCAGACATAGGCGGAGGCGCTTTATAATTTATATTAAAGAAATGATAACACAATATAACGAAAATAAAACTGATTGTTAAACGAACGATATACAAATACAAAATAGTTACGCATGCGAGTAGAAATTATCATCCGGGTTGGAAATGGACTAGATTAGCCGAAGGGTTCCCTGAAAACATCATATTGTTTATTAAGTGTGATTTATTTACGCTAATGATTAGAACTTGTTCTATATGCTTTGCTGTAAACTTTGTGCGTTTGCTGGTTAATATATCTCTATAAATTGAAAAACTTCTTTCTACGTCACAGCTGGTCAGAGGTGCGTATTGGAAATGTGATCTAATACGAATATACTTTTCACTAACTTCGTTAGGTTGAACGTTTTCATTACAAAGTAATTTTAGTGTGTGTAAATCTGGATTACGATTAAAAACTGCATCAACCTTTTTACTCAAGCGTTCACCAAAATCACCAGAAATATTTTTAAGTTTATTTACGAAGTTATTTAAATTTTCTATACCATCCTTTAGTTTTATATTTTGTGTTTCAAAGTATTTTATTACATTAGGTAATTCTTTAAAGTGATTATTAATAAAACTTAGATTATTTTGTAAAGATGGATTTTTCATCACTGTTTTACATTTGATTATAGTTTGTGTGTTGTCTGTTAAATCTTCGATGACACTGGCAACTTTAGTCATGTTGTAAGAATAAAATGAGCACGCCTGTAGCCACGTTCCCCATCATTTCTGAAACACATTAGAGCGTTATAAGAGTCCTCACTTTTTATGTCGGAGACGGTACATATATAAATCCGTTTACTAATTCTGGACAATGTCCCTTTTACTACTAAAGTTTAGATGTATATATAGGATACTTGCAAATTTGTGACTGAAAACCTGCGTGCATAACCGGACTTTCATTTTCTTTATTTTATTTTTCTCTATATGTTGTGCAGTAATTTTTGGCAAAGAACGCAGTTCTCCTTCTAATATATCTGCCCGGTAAACCTGAAGTACATGATTCCACTTGGCTCTTTTAATTTGTCCATCTTCATTATATACAAGATCTTTTTCTAAGAGGTGATTTCTGATAAGTTTAATTAAATGAGGTGGATCAAAAGAGGTATAACTTCTCTCCCATATACAAAAAATCCGATAGACTTGTACTCCTTGCCTTCACGTATAAATTCTGCTCGTGATTGACTTTTTAAAGAATTTATGGCAGACACATTTGAGGTACCCTGGTCACATATTGTTGCAACAACATTAAGTCCTATAAGTTGTAACTGTCGTATATGTTCTTTTATTAAAACACTCAGTTTATCACTACTTGTTTGACTTTGGCAAAAGGTATAGCTAAGAGGCTGCTTCCATGATTTTTTAATTCCTCGAACCATAAATACAAGAGCATGATCTGCAAATTCACTTGTATTATTATTCATTCCAAAGTCTTCAAAGCCTATTATTTTATCATTTGAGGTGCAATAATCAACGTGTGGACATAGTTGAATTTCATCAAAAATAAGAACACAGAAGCAGTCCTGGTATTTCAGTTTTGTTACCATTTTTGTTAAATATGTCATTAATAAATTGTTGCTTCCTGCAGTAATATTTACATGACTAAGTAACATTGTTAAGGTTCGGCGTGATGGCAAAATAAATATTTGTTGTAACAGTTTATAGGCTTTTCCACTATGTTTAAACAATGACAAAGCCAAAACTTTCTCCTGAAACGTGAATCTACATACGTCCTTTGTGCTTAATGCCTGCTAATCTTAATTGAGATTCAAAAAATCTCTGCACAGTTGGTGAACTGTGTGCAGTAAACTTCGCCATATCTCCATAGCTGTATTTCTGAGGTAAAGATAAACGTTTCTTGAATGACAGTTTCTTTCGATTCATTTCATACATTTTTTCTTCATTGCCGACATTTGCTTATACAATGTCCTTTTCTTTGGTGTTAGTTGAGTCTGACGAGTTACTCCAAACTGTTGTAGCAAACCTTTACAATGTTTCCCTGAATATATAAACATTTAAATATATTTTGTAGTGCACAAATTATTTCATTACCTGTTGGTGTGGTACAATTCTCACGGTTTGTTTCACTAGCCGTAGGTGTAAGTTTTTCATTCAATGAAATATAGTCTGCAAATAATGTGATATGAAATAACTATTCAATGAAAATATCAAGAACATGTGAACATTTAAATGTTTCTTTTAGTCCACTAATTTTTGTGAGATTACCTGTTGGTATGGCACAGTCCTTATGAATTGGTTCACTATCCAAAGGTGTATGTATTTCTTTCGAAGAAACATATTCTGCAAATAATGAGATATGTAACAAATTGTTAATTTCTAGGCAGACAAAGTAAAATATGTAGTAGTACATGTCGATGTTTCACTCTGGGTTGTCAACTTTATCAAGACTGAAGTAAAAAAAAATCGATTGAACTATCAACTGAAATGTCGACATACTACTCCTACATATTTTCTTAAGTCCGTCAAGAAATTATCATTTTCAAACATAAATATTTTATTATTTTTACATTATTATATTCACTTATCTTATGAAACACAAATATTTTATTATCATACCTGTTACAGTTGATGGAGGGCAATAAGTAAAATCCATAGATGTTGATGTACTGGGCGTGGGCTGTTCAACATTTATCATAACAACAGGCATGATCTTTGACGGCTGATAATCTTGGGACATCTTATGATTCCAAGATTTAGCCTCTTGTATTCCTACAATTTTTAATTGAGTTGAATTTTGTACATGATTACATTATTTCATTATAAAATGAATAAACACGTAAAGTGCCACAATAGAAGAAAAAAATATGAGCCTGTCAGGCCACTTGTAAAATAGTACGTACATGTTTTAGTTCAATGAAATAACAAAATTTGGCCAAGTGAGACCACAGTGAGGTTTTCACTGGATCAAATACATGCTCCAGTCCACCAGGCCATTATTGGCTGCGTGTTTTTCAGTTCTGCAAGACAACGGAGGTGCTGTTAGGCCAGAAACAGTAATAAGTCTGCGAGTCCACTTGGGACTCGCTTGGCACTTTACGTGTTAACTAATAATAAATGTTAACTTTTCTCCACACATTTTTAAAGTATTTATTATCTTATCTATTTTAAAGAAATACAGTAAATTGTAATACCTTCAATTTTTACAGAATTTATAATTATTACATCATACATAAGTTTCAAATCCGAACATGGCAATTTTTTGTATCAAAAACAACTCTTACGATGACTTACCACTCTTCGCTTTTACTTTTTATTATAAATTTTCTGTATTCTAGTTTGACATTTTTCACTTAGTATATAATTATGTTATTAAATCATATTATCCTAAATAAAGCTGCTTAAAATGTTTAGTATAAGACTTTGAAGTTTTCTTTTTCGGGAGTAAAATTCAATTATTGCACATGCAACTACATTCACTCTTAATAAAACATTTACTCACCTAATACAGTAACTGTAGGAACTGCACCATAGTTAAGGTTTCGTTTATTTACACTGAAACAGTCCTCGGTAAAATGTTATCTGCAAACTCGTTTGGTAGCGTAAATTTCTCCAAAAGACATGCTTACTAACTCTAGATTTTTAATAACAACTAGCCATCTTACTTGGAACCGTGCTTTTCCAGATATTGGATGTGGAAACCGATATGGAGATGACACTTTGTCAGCACATCCTGGCACACAACACTTCTTGTAGCCCATTGTTTTTATTAACTTCTGATCACTGAAATATAGAGAAACAAATTTTGAAAGTAAGCAAACAATAATATTTATACGTGTTGCATGTAATATTATAGTTGCTTTGTCCAGTGTGCTTATTTATTACAAATATTATATTTATATCAAATATTTCAAAGATTTATATTCCAATTTCTTTCTTTTTTTGATAAATACTAGCTGTAAAATATCAAGTTTCTTTACTTATATTTTTTTATCATTTCAGTGATTAGTTATTTATTACGCACTACAGAAAAACCTGAATTTATCTGCATTATAATATACAATACACGTATTATAGGCACACTTAAATTTAAAATAATTTTGGCGGGCCGCGATAGCAGCGCATAGGTGCTCGGCCGCAAAACTATAAATCGGACTTTTATTACTCCATCTAAGATATCACCCCGTGCATCAGCGGCAATCTTCACGACTCACGATTGCTTCATAACCTTTGTTTATCATGGAAGAAAAAGGTCACAGAAGTAAAAACTGTACTGAAAAGGAGAAGGAGGTGATACTAGACATTATCGAAAAGTAAGAAGATTGAGAATTATCAGCACTCATGTTATTTTGACAGAACAATTTACATGATTTTACACTACTCAAATGTTGCAAAATTCTATAGTTTGTAACGGGCTGCTTTCTTTTCCCACTTAACTTCCTGTAGGTCGGGTCCGGGTCTGCTCGCCGGTGTCCGGGTTCAATAAATAAAAGACGGGATTCCACAACGGAAATTTATTTCAAACTTAGAATATTTACAGCCAAAAAAATCTCGCACTAAACGGTCGTACTTTTGCAAAACGGAAATTGTGATCACAATACGGAGTACATTCGGAGTGAACTAAATACTTGTTCCGGGGGATGTAATGTACAAGTCACTTGTACGAGGATGATATAACAAGTCACTTGTTACAAGTCGGATATGTGTAAGTCGCTTACACGAGGGTGAGTGAACAAGTCGCTTGTTCCGGGGCTGGATGTGTACAAGTCGCTTGTACGAGGGTAAGTGAACAAGTCGCTTGTTCGGGGGCTGGATGTGTACAAGTCGCTTGTACGAGGGTAAATGAACAAGTCGCTTGTTCGGGGGCTGGATGTGTACAAGTCGCTTGTACGAGGGTAAATGAACAAGTCGCTTGTTCGGGGGCTGGATGTGTACAAGTCGCTTGTACGAGGACGGGAGGAATTGGAGACGGCACCAGTATAGATTGCGGTACTGGCAGAAACAACGCGGCACACGAAGTCGAGACGATTATCCAAAGCTGAGCAAAAGCATCCTTATATACGGTCGGAGCATGGAGGGAGATCCCCACTCAAATGATCCCCTTCCAAAACTAAACGCTATCGCGGAACGAAACTTAAAATAATCATCCTATCTATTTACATATCTACATATTTACATATATACAAACACATATAACAAATTTACTTTGTTACAAGTTTAAAGACTTGTATGCTTTTTTTCAATCCGCAACCGTACGTATAACTCAAGCGAAGTGAAATAATTGTGTTGGGGTGTCTTTTGCTTTTAATGGATTGGTTATTTTATAACCTTTAAAATAAAATTAACTGTAAACCTTATCCAAATCATATTCCTTATTTTACAACATCCTTTATCCATCCTCTAGACACCGAAGTTCAATTGAAAATAGGTCCACTGAAGGAGGTTCCTTGAGAGACCGGAAAGGTGCCTGGCAAGCCGTTGCCGAAAAATGTAATGCGGTATCTATTTCGGAACCGCGAACTCCCCTACAGCTGAAGATCTTGTGGTCCAATCTGCGGCGCAAGGCCAAAAAAACAGTGGCCGAAGAAAATGTGAGTGCTGTTAAACTTGACATTTAAGTAAGATTTTATACATTTTTAGAAAAGAAAATACATAGACCTGGATGGTGCTAATGAGGACTTGAAAGCCCTCCAGAAAATTAATATTGACGATAAGGTTTGTTTACCCTGTAATACTCCTACATTGTAAAAGTACTGATTTTTTAAAAATTTTTGTTCAGAAAAATAGCTCCAAAACCGGTGGTGGGCAGTATAAGATAGAGTTATCTGAAGTAGGTGTCCGAGTGTTGGCCATAGTAGAGCCACATGCCAAACCAATGCTCATCATGTATGATGACAACAATACTTATCATGGAGGTAAATATATTCATTTGATTGCATGTTTTAGAACAGAATTTAATGCATCACATAAGAGTTATTTATCTTAAGAGTGAGTAAAGCCAATTACATCTTTACTGACTAATTTTTAAATTTTTTAATATTTTCAGATGTAACATTGTCCTCAATTCCCACAGTCATTAATAGTCCACCCTTACCCAATCCTGTAGTTGATGTATTAGGTGAAGGCGGTATACTTGAAGTTGACTTGGAAAATATCGTAATTGACTCATACGAAGTTCCCCCCGTCCTCCCCCAAAGAAAATATCGTCCTCCTAAAAACGTTAAAAAAAGCAAAACAAAAAACCACTCGTATAACTCAAAAGAATTTTTTACTTAAAACGAATAGTTAATAAACATGGAAATTAAATGAAACAAAAAGGGTACGCTAGGTCTTAAATTATTCTTTGTGTGTTGTTATTACCAGAGAGAAGTAACTCGTACATATAATGAGTGGAAGGGGAGCAATAGAGGTGAGTATACTTTTGCAGATGCTAAGCACCTGCAGCGTCGACGCAAAAGTGCACCCACCTCTACTGCTCCCTTCCACTCATTATATGTACAAGATCGTAAGATTTGCGGGCCCGTAAACTCAATATATTAAAAAGCGGAATTCTAATGCAGCGATTCTGCTCATATCTGTAGCAACCGTAAGATCTGTAAACCTGTAAGTCAATTATTAAAAGGTGGAAATTTGAAGATCAAAGTATGATACGATTTCTTGTAAGTCTATAAGATAATAACACAGAGACTTACCAGTAATCCTACAGACCTAGGAGAAATCATACCTTCCACGGAACTTCAAAATTCCATATTTTAATAACTAAGTTACAGGTTTACAGATTTACGGTTGCTACAGATACGAGCAGAATTGACACATAAAGTTCTGAGCAAGATACGGTTTCTAGAGGGTATGTCTTTAAAATGGTATTATACTCTCCTAAGAGTAATCCTTATAAGAAATCATATCATCCAGCGAATTTCCGAATTTCACTTTTTAATATTGAGTGTACGGGCTGTCAAATCTTACGATCTTACAGATTTGCACAGAATTGCAGCATAATTAGTTTTGAATAAATTTTGTTAATTAAAATGCGTTCTTATTAAAGCCGTACAAACAGCAGCATTTTCGTTATTGTTTCTTATGTCACAAGGTTCCACTTCGACGTCCTGTGGTACTGCAATTAATGGATCAACTGGTGGCTCGTCATCGTTAGCCAAAATAGGTATGTTGTGTAATACACAACAAGCTACAATAGTTGTGAGGGTCGTCTTCATTTTAGTGCGAAAACCAATAGCAAGACAGGGAAATCGTTTCTTGAGAACGCCAAAAGTCCTTTCAATCGGATTTCTTGTAGCCTTGTGTGAATCATTATAAGCCTGTTCTGCTGGTGTTGTAGGATTTCTTAAGGGAACGGACGACAAGCATATCCGCTATCACCAAACAAGAAACCATCTCTCTAATGACCATTTTCAAGATCCGCACACAATGAAGAGTCATTAAAAATTGTGCTATAATGCACACTTCCTGGCCATCTAGCAACTATATCTCGGATTTTTAGTTGTGCATCACATACAGCCTGCACGTTTATCGAAAAAAAAAAGACTTTCGATTCTGAAAGATCTCTGCATCAAGCCCCCCAGGAGACTCAATTCTTATGTGCACCAATTCTTTTATTGCACCAATCACCCTCGGCATCCTTCCGAGTCGATAAAAGTTTAATTGCACAGCCTGGGCTTCAGCCTGAATAGGCATGTTTATGTACTGGGGTTTAAGTTGCAATATTTTATAGACGATACATTTAATTATAATGCACGCAGTCGATTTGTGGACAGCGAACGTGTCCCCCAATATTTGTTGCATAAAAGAATTTCTTGCAGAATATGAAAGACATCAAAATCTATAGATCTGAGGTGGTCCCGAGTTTTGGCCGGACCGTTCTCTATAGAAAACGGCCGCAGAGGCAACTATAAATGAGCGTAACTTTTTATTGGAGCGCTCCACACCAGAATTTCTTCCAGAATATGAAAGAGGACATCAAAATCTATCGATCTGAGGTGGTCCCGAGTTTTGGCCGGACCGTTCTCTATAAAATACGGCCGCTGAGTCAACTATAAATGAGCGTAACTTTTTATTGGAGCGTTGCATAAAAGAATTTCTTGCAAAATATGAAAGAGGACATCAAAATCTATAGATCTGAGGTGGTCCCGAGTTTTGGCCGGACCGTTCTCTATAAAATACGGCCGCTGAGTCAACTATAAATGAGCGTAACTTTTTATAGGAGCGTTGTAACTTTTTACTAGACCGTTCGACACCAGAATTTCTTGCAGAATATGAAAGAGGACATCAAAATCTTTAGATCTGATGTGGTCCCGAGTTTTGGCCGGACAGTTCTCTATAGAAAACGGCCTCTGAGGCAACTATAAATGAGCGTAACTTTCTATTGGAGCGTTGCATAAAAGAATTTCTTGCAGATTATGAAACAGGACATCAAAATCTAAAGATCTGAGGTGGTCCCGTGTTTTGGCCGGACCGTTCTCTACAGAAAACGGCCTCTGAGGCAACTATAAATGGGCGTATCTTTTTATTGGAGCGTTGCATAAAAGAATTTCTTGCAGAATATGAAAGAGGACATCAAAATCTATAGACCTGAGGTGGTCCCGAGTTTTGGCCGGACCGTTCTCTATAAAATACGGCCGCTGAGTCAACTATAAATGAGCGCAACTTTTTATTGGAGCGTTGCATAAAAGAATTTCTTGGAGAATATGAAAGAGGACATCAAAATCTGTCGATCTGAGGGGGTCCCGAGTTTTGGCCGGACCGTTCTCTATAAAATACGGCCGCTGAGTCAACTATAAATGAGCGCAACTTTTTATAGGAGCGTTGCATAAAAGAATTTCTTGCAAAATATGAAAGAGGACATCAAAATCTATAGATCTGAGGTGGTCCCGAGTTTTGGCCGGACCGTTCTCTATAAAATACGGCCGCTGAGTCAACTATAAATGAGCGTAACTTTTTATTGGAGCGTTGCATAAAAGAATCTCTTGCAAAATATGAAAGAGGACGTCAAAATCTATAGATCTGAGGTGGTCCCGAGTTTTGGCCGGACCGTTCTCTATAGAAAACGGCCGCTGAGTCAACTATAAATGAGCATAACTTTTTATTGGAGGGTTCCACACCAGAATATGAAAGAGGACATCAAAATCTATCGATCTGTGGTGGTCCCGAGTTTTGGCCAGACCGTTTTATGTAAAATACGGCCGCTGAGTCAAATATAAATGAGCGCAACTTTTTATTGGAGCGTTGCATAAAATAATCTCTTGCAGAATATGAAAGAGGACATCAAAATCTAAAGATCTGAGGTGGTCCCGAGTTTTGGCCGGACCGTTCTCTATAAAATACGGCCGCTGAGTCAACTATAAATGAGCGTAACTTTTTATAGGAGCGTTGCATAAAAGAATTTCTTGCAAAATATGAAAGAGGACATCAAAATCTATAGATCTGAGGTGGTCCCGAGTTTTGGCCGGACCGTTCTCTATAAAATACGGCCGCTGAGTCAACTATAAATGAGCGTAACTTTTTATTGGAGCGTTGCATAAAAGAATCTCTTGCAAAATATGAAAGAGGACGTCAAAATCTATAGATCTGAGGTGGTCCCGAGTTTTGGCCGGTCCGTTCTCTATAGAAAACGGCCTCTGATGCAACTATAAATGAGCGTAACTTTTTATTGGAGCGTTCCACGCCAGAATTTCTTGCAGAACATGAAAGAGAACATCAAAATCCATCGCCCTGAGGTGGTCCCGAGTTTTGGCCGGAGAGTTCTCTATAGAAAACTGCCGCTGAGGCAACTATAAATGAGCGTAACTTTTTACTAGACCGTTCGACACCAGAATTTCTTGCAGATTATGAACGAGGACATCAAAATCTATAGATCTGAGGTGGTCCCGAGTTTTGGCCGGACCGTTCTCTATAGAAAACGGCCTCTGAGGCAACTATAAATAAGCGTAACGTTTTACTGGAGCGTTGCATAAAAGAATTTCTTGCAGAATATGAAAGAGGACATCAAAATCTAAAGATCTGAGGTGGTCCCGAGTTTTGGCCGGACCGTTCTCTATAGAAAACGGCCTTTGAGGCAACTATAAATGAGAGTAACTTTTTACTAGACCGTTCGACACCAGAATTTCTTGCAGAATATGAAAGAGGACATCAAAATCTTTAGATCTGATGTGGTCCCGAGTTTTGGCCGGACAGTTCTCTATAGAAAACGGCCTCTGAGGCAACTATAAATGAGCGAAACTTTCTATTGGAGCGTTGCATAAAAGAATTTCTTGCAGATTATGAAACAGGACATCAAAATCTAAAGATCTGAGGTGGTCCCGAGTTTTGGCCGGACCGTTCTCTAGAAAATACGGCCGCTGAGTCAACTATAAATGAGCGCAACTTTTTATTGGAGCGTTGCATAAAAGAATTTCTTGCAGAATATGTTAGAGCACATCAAAATCTATTGATCTGAGGTGGTCCCGAGTTTTGGCCGGACCGTTCTATATAAAATACGGCCGCTGAGTCAACTATAAATGAGCGCAACTTTTTATTGGAGCGTTGCATAAAAGAATTTCTTGCAGAATATGAAAGACATCAAAATCTATAGATCTGAGGTGGTCCCGAGTTTTGGCCGGACGGTTCTCTATAGAAAACGGCCTCTGAGGCAACTATAAATGAGCGTAACTTTTTACTAGACCGTTCGACACCAGAATTTCTTGCAGAATATGAAAGAGGACATCAAAATCTATCGATCTGAGGTGGTCCCGAGTTTTGGCCGGACCGTTCTCTATAGAAAACGGCCTCTGAGGCAACTATAAATGAGCTATACTTTTTATTGGAGCGTTGCATAAAAGAATATCTTGCAGAATATGAAAGAGGACATCAAAATCTATAGATCTGAGGTGGTCCCGAGTTTTGGCCGGACCGTTCTCTATAGAAAACGGCCGCAGAGGCAACTATAAATGAACGTAACTTTTTATTGGAGCGTTCCATAAAAGAATATCTTGCAGAATATGAAAGAGGACATCAAAATCTATAGATCTGAGGTGCTCCCGAGTTTTTGCCGGACCGTTCTCTATAAAATACGGCCGCTGAGTCAACTATAAATGAGCGCAACTTTTTATTGGAGCGTTGCATAAAAGAATTTCTTGCAGAATATGTTAGAGCAGGTCAAAATCTATCGATCTGAGGTGGTCCCGAGTTTTGGCCGGACCGTTCTATATAAAATACGGCCGCTGAGTCAACTATAAATGAGCGCAACTTTTTATTGGAGCGTTGCATAAAAGAATTTCTTGCAGAATATGTTAGAGCACGTCAAAATCTATCGATCTGAGGTGGTCCCGAGTTTTGGCCGGACCGTTCTATATAAAATACGGCCGCTGAGTCAACTATAAATGAGCGCAACTTTTTATTGGAGCGTTGCATAAAAGAATTTCTTGCAGAATGTGAAACAGGTCGTCAAAATCTATCGATCTGAGGTGGTCCCGAGTTTTGGCCAGACCGTTCTATATAAAATACGGCCGCTGAGTCAACTATAAATGAGCGCAACTTTTTATTGGAGCGTTGCATAAAAGAATTTCTTGCAGAATATGTTAGAGCACGTCAAAATCTATCGATCTGAGGTGGTCCCGAGTTTTGGCCGGACCGTTCTATATAAAATACGGCCGCTGAGTCAACTATAAATGAGCGCAACTTTTTATTGGAGCGTTGCATAAAAGAATTTCTTGCAGAATATGTTAGAGCAGGTCAAAATCTATCGATCTGAGGTGGTCCCGAGTTTTGGCCGGACCGTTCTATATAAAATACGGCCGCTGAGTCAACTATAAATGAGCGCAACTTTTTATTGGAGCGTTGCATAAAAGAATTTCTTGCAGAATGTGAAACAGGTCGTCAAAATCTATCGATCTGAGGTGGTCCCGAGTTTTGGCCAGACCGTTCTATATAAAATACGGCCGCTGAGTCAACTATAAATGAGCGCAACTTTTTATTGGAGCGTTGCATAAAAGAATTTCTTGCAGAATATGTTAGAGCAGGTCAAAATCTATCGATCTGAGGTGGTCCCGAGTTTTGGCCGGACCGTTCTATATAAAATACATCCGCTGAGTCAACTATAAATGAGCGCAACTTTTTATTGGAGCGTTACATAAAAGAATTTCTTGCAGAATATGAAAGACATCAAAATCTATAGATCTGAGGTGGTCCCGAGTTTTGGCCGGACGGTTCTCTATAGAAAACGTCCTCTGAGGCATCTATAAATTAGCGTAACTTTTTATTGGAGCGTTCCACACCAGAATTTCTTGCAGAATATGAAAGAGGACATCAAAATCTTTAGATCTGATGTAGTCTCGAGCTCTAGCCGGACCGTTCTCTATAGAAAACGGCCTCTGAGGCAACTATAAATGTGCGTAACTTTTTATTGGAGCGTTCCACACCAGAATTTCTTGCAGAATATGAAAGAGGACATCAAAATCCATCGATCTGAGGTGGTCCCGAGTTTTGGCCGGACCGTTCTCTATAGAAAACGGCCTCTGAGGCAACTATAAATGTGCGTAACTTTTTATTGGAGCGTTCCACACCAGAATTTCTTGCAGAATATGAAAGAGGACATCAAAATCTATCGATCTGAGGTGGTCCCGAGTTTTGACCGGACCGTTCTATATAAAATACGGCCGCTGAGTCAACTATAAATGAGCGCAACTTTTTATTGGAGCGTTACATAAAAGAATTTCTTGCAGAATATGAAAGACATCAAAATCTATAGATCTGAGGTTGTGCCGAGTTTTGGCCGGACGGTTCTCTATAGAAAACGGCCTCTGAGGCAACTATAAATGAGCGTAACTTTTTACTAGACCGTTCGACACCAGAATTTCTTGCAGAATATGAAAGAGGACATCAAAATCTATAGATCTGAGGTGGTCCCGAGTTTTGGCCGGACCGTTTTCTATAGAAAACGGCCTCTGAGGCAACTATAAATGAGCGCAACTTTTTATTGGAGCGTTCCACACCAGAATCTCTTGCAGAATATGAAAGAGAACATCAAAATCTATCGATCTGAGGTTGTCCCGAGTTTTGACCGGACCGTTCTATATAAAATGCGGCCGCTGAGTCAACTATAAATGAGCGCAACTTTTTATTGGAGCGTTGCATAAAAGAATTTCTTGCAGAATATGAAAGAGGACATCAAAATATATCGATCTTAGGTGGTCCCGAGTTTTGACCGGACCGTTCTATATAAAATACAGCCGCTGAATCAACTATAAATGAGCGCAACTTTTTATTGGAGCGTTGCATAAAAGAATTTCTTGCAGAATATGAAAGAGGACATCAAAATCTATAGATCTGAGGTGGTCCCGAGTTTTGGCCGGACCGTTCTCTATAGAAAACGGCCTCTAAGGCAACTATAAATGAGCGTAACTTTTTACTAGAGCGTTCGACACCAGAATTTCTTGCAGAATATGAAAGAAGACATCAAAATCTTTAGATCTGAGGTGGTCCCGAGTTTTGGCCGTTCCGTTCTCTATAGAAAACGGACTCTGATGCAACTATAAATGAGCGTAACTTTTTATTGGAGCGTTCCACACCAGAATTTCTTGCAGAATATGAAAGAGGACATCAAAATCTATCGATCTGAGGTTGTCCCGAGTTTTGACCGGACCGTTCTATATAAAATACGGCCGCTGAGTCAACTATAAATGAGCGCAACTTTTTATTGGAGCGTTGCATAAAAGAATTTCTTGCAGAATATGTTAGAGCACATCAAAATCTATCGATCTGAGGTGGTCTCGAGTTTTGGCCGGACCGTTCTATATAAAATACGGCCGCTGAGTCAACTATAAATGAGCGCAACTTTTTATTGGAGCGTTACATAAAAGAATTTCTTGCAGAATATGAAAGACATCAAAATCTATAGATCTGAGGTGGTCCCGAGTTTTGGCCGGACGGTTCTCTATAGAAAACGTCCTCTGAGGCATCTATAAATTAGCGTAACTTTTTATTGGAGCGTTCCACACCAGAATTTCTTGCAGAATATGAAAGAGGACATCAAAATCTTTAGATCTGATGTGGTCCCGAGCTCTAGCCGGACCGTTCTCTATAGAAAACGGCCTCTGAGGCAACTATAAATGTGCGTAACTTTTTATTGGAGCGTTCCACACCAGAATTTCTTGCAGAATATGAAAGAGGACATCAAAATCTATCGATCTGAGGTGGTCCCGAGTTTTGGCCGGACCGTTCTCTATAGAAAACGGCCTCTGAGGCAACTATAAATGTGCGTAACTTTTTATTGGAGCGTTCCACACCAGGATTTCTTGCAGAATATGAAAGAGGACATCAAAATCTATCGATCTGAGGTGGTCCCGAGTTTTGACCGGACCGTTCTATATAAAATACGGCCGCTGAGTCAACTATAAATGAGCGCAACTTTTTATTGGAGCGTTACATAAAAGAATTTCTTGCAGAATATGAAAGACATCAAAATCTATCGATCTGAGGTGGTCCCGAGTTTTGGCCGGACGGTTCTCTATAGAAGACGGCCTCTGAGGCAACTATAAATGAGCGTAACTTTTTACTAGACCGTTCGACACCAGAATTTCTTGCAGAATATGAAAAAGGACATCAAAATCTATCGATCTGAGGTGGTCCCTAGTTTTGGCCGGACCGTTCTATATAAAATACAGCCGCTGAGTCAACTAGAAATGAGGCGACTTTTTATTGGAGCGTTGCATAAAAGAATTTCTTGCAGAATATGAAAGAGGACATCAAAATCTATAGATCTGAGGTGGTCCCGAGTTTTGGCCGGACCGTTCTCTATAGAAAACGGCCTCTGAGGCAACTATAAATGAGCGCAACTTTTTATTGGAGCGTTGCATAATAGAATTTCTTGCAGAATATGAAAGAGGACATCAAAATCTATCGATCTGAGGTGGTCCCGAGTCTTGGCCGGACCGTTCTATATAAAATACAGCCGCTGAGTCAACTAGAAATGAGCGCAACTTTTATTGGACCGTTGCATAAAAGAATTTCTTGCAGAATATGAAAGACATCAAAATCTATAGATCTGAGGTGGTCCCGAGTTTTGGCCGGACCGTTCTCTATAGAAAACTGCCGCTGAGGCAAATATAAATGAGCGTAACTTTTTACTAGAGCCTTCGACACCAGAATTTCTTGCAGAATATGAAAGAGGACATCAAAATCTATAGATCTGAGGTGGTCCCGAGTTTTGGCCGGACCGTTCTATATAAAATACGGCCGCTGAGTCAACTATAAATGAGCGCAACTTTTTATTGGAGCGTTGCATAAAAGAATTTCTTGCAGAATATGAAAGAGGACATCAAAATCTTTAGATCTGAGGTGGTCCCGAGTTTTGGCCGGACCGTTCTCTATAGAAAACGGCCTCTGAGGCAACTATAAATGAGCGCAACTTTTTATTGGAGCGTTGCATAAAAGAATTTCTTGCAGAATATGAAAGAGGACATCAAAATCTATCGATCTGAGATGGTCCCGAGTTTTGGCCGGACCGTTCTCTATAGAAAACGGCCTCTGAGGCAACTATAAATGTGCGTAACTTTTTATTGGAGCGTTCCACACCAGAATTTCTTGCAGAATATGAAAGAGGACATCAAAATCTATCGATCTGAGGTGGTCCCGAGTTTTGACCGGACCGTTCTATATAAAATACGGCCGCTGAGTCAACTATAAATGAGCGCAACTTTTTATTGGAGCGTTACATAAAAGAATTTCTTGCAGAATATGAAAGACATCAAAATCTATAGATCTTAGGTTGTGCCGAGTTTTGGCCGGACGGTTCTCTATAGAAAACGGCCTCTGAGGCAACTATAAATGAGCGTAACTTTTTACTAGACCGTTCGACACCAGAATTTCTTGCAGAATATGAAAGAGGACATCAAAATCCATAGATCTGAGGTGGTCCCGAGTTTTGGCCGGACCGTTTTCTATACAAAACGGCCTCTGAGGCAACTATAAATGAGCGCAACTTTTTATTGGAGCGTTGCATAAAAGAATTTCTTGCAGAATATGAAAGACATCAAAATCTATAGATCTGAGGTGGTCCCGAGTTTTGGCCGGACCGTCCTCTATAAAATATGGCCGCTGAGTCAACTATAAATGAGCGCAACTTTTTATTGGAGCGTTGCATAAAAGAATTTCTTGCAGAATATGTTAGAACACATCAAAATCTATCGATCTGAGGTGGTCCCGAGTTTTGGTCAGACCGTTCTATATAAAATACGGCCGCTGAGTCAACTATAAATGAGCGCAACTTTTTATTGGAGCGTTGCATAAAAGAATTTCTTGCAGAATGTGATACAGGTCATCAAAATCTATCGATCTGAGGTGGTCCCGAGTTTTGGCCAGACCGTTCTATATAAAATACGGCCGCTGAGTCAACTATAAATGAGCGCAACTTTTTATTGGAGCGTTGCATAAAAGAATTTCTTGCAGAATATGAAAGAGGACATCAAAATCTTTAGATCTGAGGTGGTCCCGAGTTTTGGCCGGACCGTTCTCTATAGAAAACGGCCTCTGAGGCAACTATAAATGAGCGCAACTTTTTATTGGAGCGTTGCATAAAAGAATTTCTTGCAGAATATGAAAGAGGACATCAAAATATATCGATCTTAGGTGGTCCCGAGTTTTGACCGGACCGTTCTATATAAAATACAGCCGCTGAATCAACTATAAATGAGCGCAACTTTTTATTGCAGCGTTGCATAAAAGAATTTCTTGCAGAATATGAAAGAGGACATCAAAATCTATAGATCTGAGGTGGTCCCGAGTTTTGGCCGGACCGTTCTCTATAGAAAACGGCCTCTGAGGCGACTATAAATAAGCGTAACTTTTTATTGGAGCGTTGCTTAAAAGAATTTCTTGCAGAATATGAAAGAGGACATCAAAATCTAAAGATCTGAGGTGGTCCCGAGTTTTGGCCGGACCGTTTTCTATAGAAAACGGCCTCTGAGGCAATTATAAATGTGCGTAACTTTTTATTGGAGCGTTCCACACCAGAATTTCTTGCAGAATATGAAAGAGGACATCAAAATCTATCGATCTGAGGTTGTCCCGAGTTTTGACCGGACCGTTCTATATAAAATACGGCCGCTGAGGCAAATATAAATGAGCGCAACTTTTTACTGGAGCGTTGCATAAAAGAATTTCTTGCAGAATATGTTAGAGCACATCAAAATCTATCGATCTGAGGTGGTCTCGAGTTTTGGCCGGACCGTTCTATATAAAATACGGCCGCTGAGTCAACTATAAATGAGCGCAACTTTTTATTGGAGCGTTGCTTAAAAGAATTTCTTGCAGAATATGAAAGAGGACATCAAAATCCATAGATCTGAGGTGGTCCCGAGTTTTGGCCGGACCGTTTTCTATACAAAACGGCCTCTGAGGCAACTATAAATGAGCGCAACTTTTTATTGGAGCGTTGCATAAAAGAATTTCTTGCAGAATATGAAAGACATCAAAATCTATAGATCTGAGGTGGTCCCGAGTTTTGGCCGGACCGTCCTCTATAAAATATGGCCGCTGAGTCAACTATAAA
Source organism: Dorcus hopei (assembly GCA_033060865.1). Taxonomy (NCBI): domain Eukaryota; kingdom Metazoa; phylum Arthropoda; class Insecta; order Coleoptera; family Lucanidae; genus Dorcus; species Dorcus hopei. The sequence continues at coordinate 74,288,648 of CM065426.1, read as the reverse complement.
TGAGCGCAACTTTTTATTGGAGCGTTGCATAAAAGAATTTCTTGCAGAATATGTTAGAGCACATCAAAATCTATCGATCTGAGGTGGTCCCGAGTTTTGGCCGGACCGTTCTCTATAGAAAACGGCTTCTGAGGCAACTATAAATGTGCGTAACTTTTTATTGGAGCGTTCCACACCAGAATTTCTTGCAGAATATGAAAGAGGACATCAAAATCTATCGATCTGAGGTTGTCCCGAGTTTTGACCGGACCGTTCTATATAAAATACGGCCGCTGAGTCAACTATAAATGAGCGCAACTTTTTATTGGAGCGTTGCATAAAAGAATTTCTTGCAGAATATGTTAGAGCACATCAAAATCTATCGATCTGAGGTGGTCTCGAGTTTTGGCCGGACCGTTCTATATAAAATACGGCCGCTGAGTCAACTATAAATGAGCGCAACTTTTTATTGGAGCGTTACATAAAAGAATTTCTTGCAGAATATGAAAGACATCAAAATCTATAGATCTGAGGTGGTCCCGAGTTTTGGCCGGACGGTCCTCTATAAAATATGGCCGCTGAGTCAACTATAAATGAGCGCAACTTTTTATTGGAGCGTTGCATAAAAGAATTTCTTGCAGAATATGTTAGAGCACATCAAAATCTATCGATCTGAGGTGGTCTCGAGTTTTGGCCGGACCGTTCTATATAAAATACGGCCGCTGAGTCAACTATAAATGAGCGCAACTTTTTATTGGAGCGTTACATAAAAGAATTTCTTGCAGAATATGAAAGACATCAAAATCTATCGATCTGAGGTGGTCCCGAGTTTTGGCCGGACGGTTCTCTATAGAAGACGGCCTCTGAGGCAACTATAAATGAGCGTAACTTTTTACTAGACCGTTCGACACCAGAATTTCTTGCAGAATATGAAAAAGGACATCAAAATCTATCGATCTGAGGTGGTCCCTAGTTTTGGCCGGACCGTTCTATATAAAATACAGCCGCTGAGTCAACTAGAAATGAGGCGACTTTTTATTGGAGATATGAAGAAATGAATTTCTTGCAGTATATGAAAGAGGACATCAAAATCTATAGATCTGAGGTGGTCCCAGTTTTGGCCGGACCGTTCTCTATAGAAAACGGCCTCTGAGGCAACTATAAATGAGCGCAACTTTTTATTGGAGCGTTGCATAATAGAATTTCTTGCAGAATATGAAAGAGGACATCAAAATCTATCGATCTGAGGTGGTCCCGAGTCTTGGCCGGACCGTTCTATATAAAATACAGCCGCTGAGTCAACTAGAAATGAGCGCAACTTTTATTGGACCGTTGCATAAAAGAATTTCTTGCAGAATATGAAAGACATCAAAATCTATAGATCTGAGGTGGTCCCGAGTTTTGGCCGGACCGTTCTCTATAGAAAACTGCCGCTGAGGCAACTATAAATGAGCGTAACTTTTTACTAGAGCATTCGACACCAGAATTTCTTGCAGAATATGAAAGAGGACATCAAAATCTATAGATCTGAGGTGGTCCCGAGTTTTGGCCGGACCGTCCTCTATAAAATATGGCCGCTGAGTCAACTATAAATGAGCGCAACTTTTTATTGGAGCGTTGCATAAAAGAATTTCTTGCAGAATATGTTAGAGCACATCAAAATCTATCGATCTGAGGTGGTCCCGAGTTTTGGTCAGACCGTTCTATATAAAATACGGCCGCTGAGTCAACTATAAATGAGCGCAACTTTTTATTGGAGCGTTGCATAAAAGAATTTCTTGCAGAATGTGATACAGGTCATCAAAATCTATCGATCTGAGGTGGTCCCGAGTTTTGGCCAGACCGTTCTATATAAAATACGGCCGCTGAGTCAACTATAAATGAGCGCAACTTTTTATTGGAGCGTTGCATAAAAGAATTTCTTGCAGAATATGAAAGAGGACATCAAAATCTTTAGATATGAGGTGGTCCCGAGTTTTGGCCGGATCGTTCTCTATAGAAAACGGCCTCTGAGGCAACTATAAATGAGCGTAACTTTCTATTGGAGCGTTGCATAAAAGAATTTCTTGCAGATTATGAAACAGGACATCAAAATCTAAAGATCTGAGGTGGTCCCGAGTTTTGGCCGGACCGTTCTCTATAGAAAACTGGCGCTGAGGCAACTATAAATGAGCGTAACTTTTTACTAGAGCGTTCGACACCAGAATTTCTTGCAGATTATGAAAGAGGACATCAAAATCTATAGATCTGAGGTGGTCCCGAGTTTTGGCCGGACGGTTCTCTATAGAAGACGGCCTCTGAGGCAACTATAAATGAGCGTAACTTTTTACTAGACCGTTCGACACCAGAATTTCTTGCAGAATATGAAAGAGGACATCAAAATCTATAGATCTGAGGTGGTCCCGAGTTTTGGCCGGACCGTTCTCTATAGAAAACGGCCGCAGAGGCAACTATAAATGAGCGTAACTTTTTATTGGAGCGTTGCGTGAAAGAATTTCTTGCAGAATATGAAAGACATCAAAATCTATAGATCTGAGGTGGTCCCGAGTTTTGGCCGGACCGTTCTCTATAGAAAACGGCCGCAGAGGCAACTATAAATGAGCGTAACTTTTTATTGGAGCGTTCCATAAAAGAATATCTTGCAAAATATGAAAGAGGACATCAAAATCTATAGATCTGAGGTGGTCCCGAGTTTTGGCCGGGTCCGTTCTCTATAGAAAACGGCCTCTGAGGCAACTATAAATGAGCGTAACTTTTTACTAGAGCGTTCGACACCAGAATTTCTTGCAGAATATGAAAGAGGACATCAAAAGCTATAGATCTGAGGTGGTCCCGAGTTTTGGCCGGTCCGTTTTCTATAGAAAACGGCCTCTGAGGCAATTATAAATGAGCGTAACTTTTTATTGGAGCGTTGCATAAAAGAATTTCTTGCAGAATATGAAAGAGGACATCAAAATCTATAGATCTGAGGTGGTCCCGAGTTTTTGCCGGACCGTTCTCTATAGAAAACGGCCTTTGAGGCAACTATAAATGTGCGTAACTTTTTATTGGAGCGTTCCACACCAGAATTTCTTGCAGAATATGAAAGAGGACATCAAAATCTATCGATCTGAGGTGGTCCCGAGTTTTGGCCGGACCGTTCTCTATAAAATACGGCCGCTGAGGCAACTATAAATGAGGTGACTTTTTATTGGAGCGTTGCGTGAAAGAATTTCTTGCAGAATATGTTAGAGCACATCAAAATCTATAGATCTGAGGTGGTCCCGAGTTTTGGCCGGACCGTTCTCTATAGAAAGCGGCCTCTGAGGCAACTATAAATGAGCGTAACTTTTTATTGGAGCGTTGCGTGAAAGAATTTCTTGCAGAATATGAAAGACATCAAAATCTATAGATCTGAGGTGGTCCCGAGTTTTGGCCGGACCGTTCTCTATAGAAAACGGCCGCAGAGGCAACTATAAATGTGCGTAACTTTTTATTGGAGCGTTCCACACCAAAATTTCTTGCAGAATATGAAAGAGGACATCAAAATCTATCGATCTGAGGTGGTCCCGAGTTTTGGCCGGACCGTTCTCTATAGAAAACGGCCTCTGAGGCAACTATAAATGAGCGCAACTTTTTATTGGAGCGTTGCATAAAAGAATTTCTTGCAGAAAATGAAAGACATCAAAATCTATAGATCTGAGGTGGTCCCGAGTTTTGGCCGGACCGTTCTCTATAGAAAACGGCCGCAGAGGCAACTATAAATGTGCGTAACTTTTTATTGGAGCGTTCCACACCAGAATTTCTTGCAGAATATGAAAGAGGACATCAAAATCCATCGATCTGAGGTGCTCCCGAGTTTTTGCCGGACCGTTCTCTATAAAATACGGCCGCTGAGTCAACTATAAATGAGCGCAACTTTTTATTGGAGCGTTGCATAAAAGAATTTCTTGCAGAATATGAAAGACATCAAAATCTATAGATCTGATGTGGTCCCGAGTTTTGGCCGGACCGTTCTCTATAGAAAACGGCCTCTGAGGCAACTATAAATAAGCGTAACTTTTTATTGGAGCGTTGCATAAAAGAATTTCTTGCAGAATATGAAAGGCATCAAAATCTATAGATCTGATGTGGTCCCGAGTTTTGGCCGGACGGTTCTCTATAGAAAACGGCCTCTAAGGCAACTATAAATGAGCGCAACTTTTTATTGGAGCGTTCCACACCAGAATTTCTTGCAGAATATGAAAGAGGACATCAAAATCTATCGATCTGAGGTGGTCCCGAGTTTTGGCCGGACCGTTCTCTATAGAAAACGGCCTTTGAGGCAACTATAAATGTGCGTAACTTTTTATTGGAGCGTTCCACACCAAAGTTTCTTGCAGAATATGAAAGAGGACATCAAAATCTATCGATCTGAGGTGGTCCCGAGTTTTGGCCGGACCGTTCTCTATAGAAAACGGCCTCTGAGGCAACTATAAATGAGCGCAACTTTTTATTGGAGCGTTGCATAAAAGAATTTCTTGCAGAATATGAAAGACATCAAAATCTATAGATCTGATGTGGTCCCGAGTTTTGGCCGGACGGTTCTCTATAGAAAACGGCCTCTAAGGCAACTATAAATGAGCGCAACTTTTTATTGGAGCGTTGCATAAAAGAATATCTTGCAGAATATGTTAGAGCACATCAAAATCTATCGATCTGAGGTGGTCCCGAGTTTTGGCCGGACCGTCCTATGTAAAATACGGCCGCTGAGTCAACTATAAATGAGCGCAACTTTTTATTGGAGCGTTGCATAAAAGAATTTCTTGCAGAAAATGAAAGACATCAAAATCTATAGATCTGAGGTGGTCCCGAGTTTTGGCCGGACCGTTCTCTATAGAAAACGGCCGCAGAGGCAACTATAAATGAGCGTAACTTTTTACTAGAGCGTTCGACACCAGAATTTCTTGCAGATTATGAAAGAGGACATCAAAATCTATAGATCTGAGGTGCTCCCGAGTTTTTGCCGGACCGTTCTCTATAAAATACGGCCGCTGAGTCAACTATAAATGAGCGCAACTTTTTATTGGAGCGTTGCATAAAAGAATTTCTTGCAGAATATGTTAGAGCACATCAAAATCTATCGATCTGAGGTGGCCCCGAGTTTTGGCCGGACCGTTCTCTATAGAAAACGGCCGCAGAGGCAACTATAAATGTGCGTAACTTTTTATTGGAGCGTTCCACACCAAAATTTCTTGCAGAATATGAAAGAGGACATCAAAATCTATCGATCTGAGGTGGTCCCGAGTTTTGGCCGGACCGTTCTCTATAGAAAACGGCCTCTGAGGCAACTATAAATGAGCGCAACTTTTTATTGGAGCGTTGCATAAAAGAATTTCTTGCAGAAAATGAAAGACATCAAAATCTATAGATCTGAGGTGGTCCCGAGTTTTGGCCGGACCGTTCTCTATAGAAAACGGCCGCAGAGGCAACTATAAATGAGCGTAACTTTTTATTGGAGCGTTCCATAAAAGAATATCTTGCAGAATATGAAAGAGGACATCAAAATCTATAGATCTGAGGTGCTCCCGAGTTTTTGCCGGACCGTTCTCTATAAAATACGGCCGCTGAGTCAACTATAAATGAGCGCAACTTTTTATTGGAGCGTTGCATAAAAGAATTTCTTGCAGAATATGTTAGAGCACATCAAAATCTATCGATCTGAGGTGGTCCCGAGTTTTGGTCGGACCGTTCTATATAAAATACGGCCGCTGAGTCAACTATAAATGAGCGCAACTTTTTATTGGAGCGTTGCATAAGAGAATTTCTTGCAGAATATGAAAGAGGACATCAAAATCTATCGATCTTAGGTGGTCCCGAGTTTTGACCGGACCGTTCTATATAAAATACGGCCGCTGAGTCAACTAGAAATGAGCGCAACTTTTATTGGACCGTTGCATAAAAGAATTTCTTGCAGAATATGAAAGACATCAAAATCTATAGATCTGAGGTGGTCCCGAGTTTTGGCCGGACCGTTCTGTATAGAAAACGGCCGCAGAGGCAACTATAAATGAGCGTAACTTTTATTGGAGCGTTCCACACCAGAATCTCTTGCAGAATATGAAAGAGGACATCAAAATCCATCGATCTGAGGTGCTCCCGAGTTTTGCCGGACCGTTCTCTATAAAATACGGCCGCTGAGTCAACTATAAATGAGCGCAACTTTTTATTAGAGCGTTGCATAAAAAAATTTCTTGCAGAATATGAAAGACATCAAAAAATATATATCTGATGTGGTCCCGAGTTTTTGCCGGACCGTTCTCTATAGTAAACGGCCTCTGAGGCAAATATAAATAAGCGTAACTTTTGATTGGAGCGTTGCATAAAAAGAATTTCTTGCAGAATATGAAAGGCATCAAAATCTATAGATCTGATGTGGTCCCGAGTTTTGGCCGGACGGTTCTCTATAGAAAACGGCCTCTAAGGCAACTATAAATGAGCGCAACTTTTATTGGAGCGTTGCATAAAAGAATATCTTGCAGAATATGAAAAGAGGACATCAAAATCTATAGATCTGAGGTGGTCCCGAGTTTTGGCCGGAGAGTTCTCTATAGAAAACTGCCGCTGAGGCAACTATAAATGAGCGTAACTTTTTACTAGAGCGTTCGACACCAGAATTTCTTGCAGATTATGAAAGAGGACATCAAAATCTATAGATCCGAGGTGGTCCCGAGTTTTGGCCGGACCGTTCTCTATAGAAAACGGCCTCTGAGGCAACTATAAATAAGCGTAACTTTTTACTGGAGCGTTGCATAAAAGAATTTCTTGCAGAATATGAAAGAGGACATCAAAATCTAAAGATCTGATGTGGTCCCGAGTTTTGGCCGGACCGTTCTCTATAGAAAACGGCCTTTGAGGCAACTATAAATGTGCGTAACTTTTTATTGGAGCGTTCCACACCAGAATTTCTTGCAGAATATGAAAGAGGACATCAAAATCTATCGATCTGAGGTGGTCCCGAGTTTTGGCCGGACCGTTCTCTATAGAAAACGGCCTTTGAGGCAACTATAAATGTGCGTAACTTTTTATTGGAGCGTTCCACACCAAAGTTTCTTGCAGAATATGAAAGAGGACAACAAAATCTATCGATCTGAGGTGGCCCCGAGTTTTGGCCGGACCGTTCTCTATAGAAAACGGGCTCTGAGGCAACTATAAATGAGCGCAACTTTTTATTGGAGCGTTGCATAAAAGAATTTCTTGCAGAATATGAAAGACATCAAAATCTATAGATCTGATGTGGTCCCGAGTTTTGGCCGGACGGTTCTCTATAGAAAACGGCCTCTAAGGCAACTATAAATGAGCGCAACTTTTTATTGGAGCGTTGCATAAAAGAATATCTTGCAGAATATGAAAGAGGACATCAAAATCTATAGATCTGAGGTGGTCCCGAGTTTTGGCCGGACCGTTCTCTATAGAAAACGGCCTCTGAGGCAACTATAAATAAGCGTAACTTTTTACTGGAGCGTTGCATAAAAGAATTTCTTGCAGAATATGAAAGAGGACATCAAAATCTATCGATCTTAGGTGGTCCTGAGTTTTGACCGGACCGTTCTATATAAAATACGGCCGCTGAGTCAACTAGAAATGAGCGCAACTTTTATTGGACCGTTGCATAAAAGAATTTCTTGCAGAATATGAAATACATCAAAATCTATAGATCTGAGGTGGTCCCGAGTTTTGGCCGGACCGTTCTCTATAGAAAGCGGCCTCTGAGGCAACTATAAATGAGCGTAACTTTTTATTGGAGCGTTGCATAAAAGAATTTCTTGCAGAATATGAAAGACATCAAAATCTATAGATCTGAGGTGGTCCCGAGTTTTGGCCGGACCGTTCTCTATAGAAAGCGGCCTCTGAGGCAACTATAAATGAGCGTAACTTTTTATTGGAGCGTTGCGTGAAAGAATTTCTTGCAGAATATGAAAGACATCAAAATCTATAGATCTGAGGTGGTCCCGAGTTTTGGCCGGACCGTTCTCTATAGAAAACGGCCGCAGAGGCAACTATAAATGAGCGAAACTTTTTATTGGAGCGTTCCACACCAGAATTTCTTGCAGAATATGAATTATGACATCAAAATCTTTAGATCTGAGGTGGTCCCGAGCTTTGGCCGGACCGTTCTCTATAGAAAACGGCCTCTGAGGCAACTATAAATGAGCGCAACTTTTTATTGGAGCGTTGCATAAAAGAATTTCTTGCAGAATATGAAAGAGGACATCAAAATCTATCGATCTTAGGTGGTAACGAGTTTTGTCCGGACCGGTCTATATAAAATACAGCCGCTGAGTCAACTATAAATGAGCGCAACTTTTATTGGAGCGTTGCATAAAAGAATTTCTTGCAGAATATGAAAGAGGACATCAAAGTCTATAGATCTGAGGTGGTTCCGAGTTTTGGCCGGACCGCTCTCTATAGAAAACGGCCTCTGAGGCAACTATAAATGAGCGCAACTTTTTATTGGAGCGTTGCATAAAAAGAATTTCTTGCAGAATATGAAAGAGGACATCAAAATCTATCGATCTGAGGTGGTCCCGTGTTTTGGCCGGACCGTTCTATATAAAATACAGCCGCTGAGTCAACTAGAAATGAGCGCAACTTTTATTGGACCGCTGCATAAAAGAATTTCTTGCAGAATATGAAATACATCAAAATCTATAGATCTGAGGTGGTCCCGAGTTTTGGCCGGACCGTTCTCTATAGAAAACGGCCGCAGAGGCAACTATAAATGAGCGTAACTTTTTATTGGAGCGTTCCACACCAGAATCTCTTGCAGAATATGAAAGAGGACATCAAAATCCATCGATCTGAGGTGCTCTCGAGTTTTTGCCGGACCGTTCTCTATAAAATACGGCCGCTGAGTCAACTATAAATGAGCGTAACTTTTTATTGGAGCGTTGCATAAAAGAATCTCTTGCAAAATATGAAAGAGGACGTCAAAATCTATCGATCTGAGGTGGTCCCGAGTTTTGGCCGGACCGTCCTATGTAAAATACGGCCGCTGAGTCAACTATAAATGAGCGCAACTTTTTATTGGAGCGTTGCATAAAAGAATTTCTTGCAGAATATGAAAGAGGACATCAAAATCTATCGATCTTAGGTGGTCCCGAGTTTTGACCGGACCGTTCTATATAAAATACAGCCGCTGAGTCAACTATAAATGAGCGCAACTTTTTATTGGAGCGTTGCATAAAATAATTTCTTGCAGAATATGAAAGAGGACATCAAAATCTATAGATCTGAGGTGGTTCCGAGTTTTGGCCGGACCGCTCTCTATAGAACACGGCCTCTGAGGCAACTATAAATGAGCGCAACTTTTTATTGGAGCGTTGCATAAAAGAATTTCTTGCAGAATATGAAAGAGGACATCAAAATCTATCGAACTGAGGTGGTCCCGAGTTTTGGCCGGACCGCTCTATATAAAATACAGCCGCTGAGTCAACTAGAAATGAGCGCAACTTTTATTGGACCGTTGCATAAAAGAATTTCTTGCAGAATATGAAAGACATCAAAATCTATAGATCTGAGGTGGTCCCGAGTTTTGGCCGGACCGTTCTCTATAGAAAACGGCCGCAGAGGCAACTATAAATTAGCGTAACTTTTATTGGAGCGTTCCACACCAGAATCTCTTGCAGAATATGAAAGAGGACATCAAAATCCATCGATCTGAGGTGCTCTCGAGTTTTTGCCGGACCGTTCTCTATAAAATACGGCCGCTGAGTCAACTATAAATGAGCGCAACTTTTTACTGGAGCGTTGCATAAAAGAATTTCTTGCAGAATATGTTAGAGCACATCAAAATCTATAGATCTGATGTGGTCCCGAGTTTTGGCCGGACCGTTCTCTATAGAAAACGGCCTCTGAGGCAACTATAAATGAGCGCAACTTTTTATTGGAGCGTTCCACACCAGAATCTCTTGCAGAATATGAAAGAGGACATCAAAATCCATCGATCTGAGGTGCTCCCGAGTTTTTGCCGGACCGTTCTCTATAAAATACGGCCGCTGAGTCAACTATAAATGAGCGCAACTTTTTATTGGAGCGTTGCATAAAAGAATTTCTTGCAGAATATGAAAGAGGACATCAAAATCTATCGATCTTAGGTGGTCCCGAGTTTTGACCGGACCGTTCTATAAAAATACGGCCGCTGAGTCAACTAGAAATGAGCGCAACTTTTATTGGACCGTTGCATAAAAGAATTTCTTGCAGAATATGAAAGACATCAAAATCTATAGATCTGAGGTGGTCCCGAGTTTTGGCCGGACCGTTCTGTATAGAAAACGGCCGCAGAGGCAACTATAAATGAGCGTAACTTTTTATTGGAGCGTTCCACACCAGAATCTCTTGCAGAATATGAAAGAGGACATCAAAATCCATCGATCTGAGGTGCTCCTGGAGTTTTTGCCGGAACCGTTCTCTATAAAAATACGGCCGCTGAGTCAACTATAAATGAGCGCAACTTTTTATTGGAGCGTTGCATAAAAGAATTTCTTGCAGAATAATGAAAGTCATCAAAATCTATAGATCTGATGTGTTCCCGAGTTCTCTATAGTAAACGGCCTCTGAGGCAAATATAAATAAGCGTAACTTTGATTGGAGCGTTGCATAAAAGAATTTCTTGCAGAATATGTTAGAG